>CM076396.1:38356711-38701711 GCA_038363315.1 Mugilogobius chulae | reverse complement strand
TTGGTCCAAACTATATTCACTAGGTTTGGAGGGGGAAAGGCCCGGCTGATAGACTGCAGCAACATAACAAAGGGGACAGACAGAAAGTCCCTTTAATTGGACAACAATGAGACATAGAACATCTCATTTTTCTTAGGTTGTCATTTGCACAATAAATTCTAATTACATGACACTATATGACACATTTCCCAACAAGCTGTCCAACTGAGTGTCAAGGAAAAAATTTTCAGTAAGCTAATTTCAGTTCTACACTGGTATTGGTTACAAATATCGGCATGTTCTTAAAGTCACAGTATCAAACACATTTAGCAACTTTCAATAGCTGTAATTTTGAAGAACCTTAATTTTCTTCTCAAGATCTCCTGTTTTATTCTGACCAAAAAGCATCTGATTCTAAAGATTAGATCTGTAAAAGCAGGGTTTAATTTAAGTATGCTTCTTTTTGTCATTTCTTTTGGACACATTTAAAACAGTCAGACTTTCAAAACGTAAATTGCAAATGAAACACTGCAGTTAAACAAGATTAAAGTAGATCTGTAATTTATACTGAATTGCGTTAAAAAAAGCATATTTTTGTACCCATGGCCCTGTTCTTTAAAGTGAAGTTAGTCTTTTTTTTTTTTTTTTTTTTTTTTTTTTTCAAAAAATATCTTTATATTGTCTGGAGACCCTTTTTGAAAGGAGTGTCCTCCTTTAGGAATTACCAGGGGGAGTAAAGGGAGGGGGAAGGGGGCAAAAGCTGCACCCCCCCCCCCCTTCTCTTTCTCTCTTTCTCCCTTCCCCTCTCCATATTTTCAAGCATTTGCAGGCCCTTGTGTTAATACAATATTTGAAAATGTTTAAACATAAAATGCAAATCGAATCATAATTGCAATACTTGGCCATTCGAGTTTGTTTTTTTCCCCAAGTGATCCAGCCCTACAAGTAGTATGAGTGTGAGCATGCAGTAGGTTGACTGTATGAGTCAAAGATACTCTGATTTCTGTATGAGCTATCATAACCCTGCTTCAACATGTTGTAGACATTGTGAACACGGCCCGTCCTGATGAGAAGGCCATCATGACATATGTGTCCAGTTTCTACCATGCCTTCTCTGGAGCGCAGAAGGTACCACAGGCACACCCCTACTGCCCAGCTGCTGCCATTTCTGTCTCTGTCCAGCATGACTCCTTTTCAGCGCTGCTTTTAACTGACTGACATTGCAGATGATTGGCCTCAAACATACAAATACAAAATGCTCTTCAAAAAGTGTTATTTAGGCTAACTGCTCATTATTGTTAGAGGATCAAATGAAGAACACAAAGATATTTTTTTTTCAATAGAAAAAACTGATACTTCAAAGATACTTTGAGCAGACTTGTGTGTTTTTGGCCTTTCGTCTGTTTTGTAAGGGGTGTGACTTTGGGCCCTCCCCGCCCTGGTGCTTCTGTGTGGGGCCGCTTTGGTAACTTAACTTTTTCTTTTCTGTTTCCTCTGCTGCGTCTGTAGACATCGTGGGTACCCTACGGCCCGATGAAAAAGCCATTATGACCTATGTGTCATGCTTCTATCATGCATTTTCTGGTGCTCAAAAGGTGAGCCATGCATGCTTTCCACATTTCATAGGTCCCACATATATGACTATGATGTTGGGTTTTCTTTATGTAATGAATCTGAGAAGAAGAAAGTAGTATAATAAGGATGGATGCAGAATCTTTTGGTCATGAGGAGGGTTTTGTAAGCACAGGAATTATTTTAAGCTCACAATAATGTGTAAAGAAATGGAAAGTACTTGTCCTACCAGTAAGTCCTACATTAGCCACCAGACACCTAGACCAGACTTGGATCCAGAGTGGGTCCACTGTGAGAATGAAACAGGTCAGTTAATACAAATATTGCGCAGTAACAGAAAATAAAAACTGTCTACAAATTGCATTTTGATTATGCAACAGATAAGCTATTCCCTGTCCTGCTTAACAGAAAAATTGAAATAATTGGGTTACTCAAAAGTTACCAGAAATTCAAATAACTAACAATTAAACTGTAATTTCTTAATGTATTCCCAGATAGACCATCATCATTTGCCCTAATTGTGAAGCAATATTGCTAATGTTTCCCCATCTCTTTAAAAAAAAAAAACAGGCGGCAGTCGTCAATGTGAAACAACCAAAACAGCATCTACACACTGCTAGAGTCCTACATAGATTATACACAACAAAAAGACTATTGTAAAGATACATTAGCTTCAGAAAAAGGAGCAGGGTCCACTCAGACAGAGCGAAAGGGGATCATTCAGGAACGTGGGGGGATGGGATGGTCCAGATTTTCAAATCGGGATCATGACATTGGGAATTCCAGTCTGTGAAACATTTGTACTCGCTGAAGGGGTGGGACAGAAAACAATGTCATGAAACAAAGTGTGAGACATAAATTAGGTCAGCAAAATTGCAATATAACATACTGTCTAACCATACAATCGGAGATGCAGTATCATTTTGAATAGATTGCATTTGTTTAGGGGTGTAACGATACGTTTTTAGAACGATACAATACATTTCGATATGAGGCCAAGAAAAACGATTACAAAACGATTTTGGAGTTTCAGGGAACGATACGATTCAGAACGATACAGCAGTTTTAAAACGATATTTCGATTCAGTTTGATAACTTACAACATAAATAAAGTAATTACCAAGATTTTGCATTAAATCAAAAACTCAATAACAAATAATAAAATGATATAAGGATAAGGGTAATAAAGATATTCAGCTTAATGACACAATTATTTTTCATTGCACTTTCCCCTTAATTCACAAGTTTAGTATCATAAAATAAGTGACTCACATTTCACCATCTGATTGAATCATTTTCACACAGATGCAGAAGTGTGTTGAGATGGGAGTCTGTAACTTACTGTATCTTCATGACTTATCATTAGATTAAATATTAAATCCACAAACATGTGCAGACTCGAAGTTTTGATCCAAAGCATGTTGATGTTGCGTCACCATGGGGGGGCGCGGCGTGTTTGCAGCTCGTCTGGTTGTTTTCGGAGCTCGCTCGAGTCGTTTCGCGGCGTTACCTCCGTGGGCCAGTTTGGTTTCGCCTTTACGGCTTTGTCCCTCATGGTCTCCGCTCTGTGCGCTCTCGCGGGCCCGCGGGATGGGCACTGTCCGTCCCCTCCGCTGGGCTGTGCGGCAGCGGCTCCGTCCGGGAGCAGATTCCGTGTGAAACAAGTGCTGCAGGCTCTTGATGATGACGCAGCGCGGAAAACCAGCGTATTAAACGTGCATTTAATGAAACATTTATGTGAAAAATAAACTACTAAGAATGTTGTTTGTCTGTATGGTTTATGTTTCGCCATATATCTAAATAAATCGATTCTTTGGGCTTAGATTCGAAGCAATTCAAAGTTACATCGATGTGTGGCCTGGATTGAGGCCAACTAGTAGAACGCCGATCGATGCAGCGGATCGTAAGGGCTGTGTATCGATGCTTCGAATATTTAGGTGAATCGTTACACCCCTACATTTGTTGTTATTTATCTCAAAATAGCTATTTGATGCCACCAATAAGACACAACTGGAGTCATTTGTTGTCAGTCAACCCAAAAGCTAACACAAAACCTGTTTTGAAAATCATCTTTTTTTTTTCCAGCCTCTTTTTCTAAAAACAACAGTCTTACATTTCTTTCAGATAAACAACAGTTGTGCTTTTTTTTTTTTTTTTTGAAACTGCACTATAATTATTAGTGCACTATAAATACAAAAGAAATCTCTGAGGACTGCCTGCATCCTCTGGCCTGCCCTCCAGGTCATATTGACATAAACTCTTACATGTCTATAAGGTAAAATGCTTAGTTATGTCCAGTGGCGAGGTCGGTTTTTGTCACGACAGATGGAGGGCAGCCAAAACTCATTGTTAAAAACTTTTTTTTTTTTTTTTTTTTTTTTTTAGAAATCACCATTTTAAACATTTGTAAAATGACTGTGTAGTTATTTTGTTGCAAAGTACTGCATATTACAAATTTCAGCATTTAAAAAAAAAATCGAATTTCTTGAGCACCACAGGCGTGGTCATATCTGCTGTTTTTTTTCTACCTGGAAATACACTTAGAAAGCCTAGTAGAAATGGTCAAACTGGAGAAAGTATTTCACATTTCTAAATTGCCCTTTAGAGCCTTGTTAAATCCTAGTGCCGTTACTCAAATGGGGTATTTTTAGAAGAACTGAGCATCAGTGCATCTCGGCGCACTTAAGCACCGTAGAACCTTAAATATAATCTGAATTGTTTCTGTGTTGTTGTTGTTGTTTTTTTTTTTAGATTTACTAGGTTACAAAATTGGGGATGAAGATATTTGAACTACTTCTCGATCTCACCTTTCACTATTTTTACATTTTTCACCTTCCAGTGGTCTTTTTAAACTGAAAACAGTATTTCTGATTCTAGTGGCAGTTTAGTGTCAAATCCAGAAGGTGAGATGTGGACTATCACACATTGGGAGTCTGAGTCTGAGTCTGAGACTGAGCTGTTGCATGTACACACTACACTAACCATGACTGCATGAGCTCTTACAATTAACAAGGAGACTGCTATTTTTTTGTTATGACAGCACAAAGCTATTGAAATGTAGTGATGGTACTTAATTTAATATATGTTTGCCGTGTGAAATTTTGTGTGTAATAACAAAAACAAAAAAATATTGAAGTAGAATAAAAGAGAAACTTTCATAAAAAGTTGCTTTATTCACTGCAACAGACTTTAAAGAGTAATCTCAACTCAACTTGTTTCTGATAGGCTGAGACGGCAGCCAATCGTATTTGCAAAGTGCTTGCTGTCAATCAAGATAATGAGCGATTGATGGAGGACTATGAGAAGCTTGCCAGTCAAGTGAGTATATTTAGGTCTTTTCTTCTAAACTGAAAACTTGTCTTATAGCTAAGCTCTGGTCTGTTACTGCACAGCTTCTTGAATGGATCCGTCGCACCATCCCGTGGCTGGAGAACCGTACTCCAGAAAAGACGATGGCAGAGATGCAGCAGAAACTGGAAGACTTCAGGGACTATCGCCGTGTGCATAAACCGCCCAAGGTCTGCTACAAACCTCTTTCTAGTTCATGTTATTTCTAGTATGTATATTTAGTTAGACTTATTTTAAGACTAATGTAGCTCAGGAAAATTCAGTGGGATATCTGTGAAATATTTTTTTGTTCCCCTCAAACATCATTATGAATGCCCCTGATGTGTGATGTCATCGGTAGCACACACAGATCTTCTGCATTATTTTTAGGTCAATAAATCATCCAGACTCATTTTAAGCATTTCTGCTACTTTAGCATATCAGACTAGATTGATTGAATTGTTTCCCCTGTGTCATTTTCTTTGCAATAAGTAGGTAGAGCACTAACTCAGTTTTTGATGTGAGAAATACACTGATGTCATGTAGGCTTTACTACACTTTTAGTTTGGTTCTGGTGCTTGGGAATCTAAAGTGGAGGTGCTTAGGAGCAGGTCTGAAGTACACAGACCAAAAAGGATCATATTTCCCCATAAGATAAAAATACTAGATTTATTATTAGAATTATACACTCATTGTTTAGAGTCTTACAAACTGGTAAGGTTTGAGTTTTATGAGGACAATGTACAGTTACATTAAGCACAATGGCAGCCCAGGGGAGGAGAGTCTCCCCTGTATCGGGAAATGAGCCTTTTAGCTTTTTTTAAGGACTACGTCAAAGAAGTATTATCATATTTGGAAACTAAACAGTTGTAATAAGCTGAGTGTATGACAGTTACCGAACCCTAACCCCGCCTTCGTCAGGCTGTGGACGTTCTGAAACTGAAACAGAGCACTCAGCTTATTACAACTGTCTTATTACATGAAAATTGAAAGTAAAAACTCAAACAAATGTAAACATTCTCTATGAAAGACCACACCACAATAAAAAAGAAATGCAGTTAAGATCATTATTGATGATGAAGGAATGAATAGATGGAACAATGGCTGGATGGATGGAGTGCGCGGTGTCGATAGAGCTGAGACATGACAAGATTTGGGGACTGGTCAGTATATATAGGCTTCTGGGTAATTGGAGGTGTGATTGAGGGGACGATCGAGGCAGTTTAGAATGTGTTATAAAACGGATGGATGGAGTCCTTTGTGTGTTAGGCCATGAAAGTATGGTTGAGGTTTGACAATAGTCTTTTTATAAATTAAGTTAACTATTGTAACGTTGGCTATCACCGTCACATGCAAAAACTGTTAACTTTCAACATGAACTGCACATGTACTGTAGGCTATTTTAAAATACATTTTTCAACACAATTAAATATGTTAACATGAGAGTAATGATGACCAGTGGATAGACTAAAGTGGGTGGAGATCTGCAGGCAAATGCCTCTCTATTTGTGGGCAAGACCAAGACCCAATCGTCCCAAAACTTTTTTCTGTGCTTGACAACCATACTCCCATAATTCTAGCAAAGCATTGCTTACTCTGATTGGGCAAAGATCAAAGAAAATACAAATTAGAAAAAATTGAGGACATCTTGACTGTCTTAAAACTAAGTGGTACTTTGAATTGTACCAGTTACTTGAGTAGTCTTTTTATGCATTCTCCTCTTTCACAGTCAGCTCTGTTTTCAACTTATCAGATAATTTGTGTTAATTTTTATTAATCTTCACACAGTCTCATGGAAAACTATGTGCAGTAGGAATAACATGTACACCAAAATATACATTTTAATGTTCTTTGTTGATCTGTTACTTGAAATGGTGTCTCACAGGGTGTTCCCTGTGTCATCTTTTTTTTCCTGTCACCTGAGTTCTTGTGAAAGCAAAACCAGTTTTCAAAAGCAAGTGCTCTGCTTGAACATGTCATCAGTGCTCCGCAATGTGCCTGTGTTTTGCAACAAAATGTATTTGGCCAGTAATATTTAGAGAGAGTGCAAACACAGAGAGTTAGGGTTAGGGTTAGCATCCTAGCTTTACCTGCAAATGATATGCATCAGTTGTGTGTTCTTTGTGAGACAAATCGTGCATGTTCAAAAAAGTGTTTGTGTGACAGATGTGTAAAATCCTCACTTTGTGTACCAATTGTATGTTCTTAGGTCCAGGAGAAGTGCCAGCTGGAGATCAGCTTCAACACACTGCAGACCAAACTGCGGTTGAGCAACCGACCGGCCTTTATGCCGTCAGAAGGACGCATGGTGTCTGTATGTATCCTGAAGAACATTTACATGCTTGATTAAAACATTAAAATGCTGCTAAGTGATGTTACATTTTTTAAATCAAGTTTCAAACCTTATAATCTCTTGCCAACAATTTGGTCACCATTTGTAAAGAAGTGCATCTGAAAGCGTCTCCTGTGGTGTGAGCAGGATATCAATGGAGCATGGCAGACTTTGGAAAGGGCTGAGAAAGGATATGAAGAGTGGCTGCTATACGAGATTCGACGCCTTGAGCGGCTCGACCATCTGGCGGAGAAATTTCGGCAAAAAGCAGCAATTCATGAGTCCTGGACCAACGGTAAGAGCAAACCCACATTACTCTGCATGTCGCATCTACTTCATCCCACATGATCTGATTAGAGATCGACCAATATAGTTTTTTCTTTGGCCGATTTGCAGATTTATTTTTTTTTAACTTGTCAACCGATGTCGATTTTCTTATTTTAGTTTTAAAAAAGAATACCAAGGATGAGATAGTATAGCCAAAAAACGAAACTATCATCTTGTCTCATTGTTGAATACAACATGTTTACGCGCATCACATTGCATCTTTAAAAAGCAATTCAAGAAAGTGCTCCTTTTCAACACACAGTGACAGAAATAATTAATAGAATTACGATTTTGCCATTCCTTAACATGATGCAAATTAGAATTAGCTCAAAGTAACTCAAAGTAGTGCAACTCATAATTGTTATACAAATACAGTGTATTACATGTTGTTTTTTTATTCCAGTAAACAATGTATAATATATCACATTTTCACTCTCCAAGGTATGTGGCTTATCTTTGTGAACTCATGTATTGGTCATGACTCCCGCGGAGTCCTAAAAAGTCTTAAATTTGAAATTTGAAATTTAAGGTCTTAAATTGGTCAGAATTAGGTGTATAGGTCTTAAATTTGAAGTGGCTTTTTTAAGACCTTGTATTTCGAGCAGATTGTTCAAAGTTAAATGAAGAATGTGCGTGTTTGTGTCAGAGAAGTTGCATTTGCTGTGATGCCCGTCATGTAAATGAGGGTCAGATGGAGCTGCAGCGCAGAACAGAGGTGTATGGAGCAGAGCACATGAGCTCACTGTTAGCTTCGCACAAATGACCTCACAACTTTGGGACTAAACAAGAACTATTCAACTTGGCCAAAGGAAAAGCATGTGTCACTTAGTAAGAGAGTTTTAAAGTAAGCTCATAGTGCTTTAATTCTGACTTTACCATTGCTAGCGCTGCAGATGCTGCACATAAGTTGTGCAATAGTTCGTGTACATGTGGTGAAAATATCAGCTTTTAAATCGCAGCGTGTACAAAAAACCTTTCAGCGTTAGCTTCAAGTTGTTAGCTGCTGTGTTCCATCCATTTACGCGTGTGCGTAATTGTGGAATGGTGTGGATTTGTGTAGCCTGGTGTAAGGCTGTGCACGCAGAATCTGTCAGTCAGGGTTAGGATGAGTTTCGGGACATGTGGGACAGGATTCGGGATTCGGGACACATGCGTGAATTCCGGGACGTATTTTCACATAAAGCTGGTCACTGCAGATGAGCGCAGTGAAGGAGACAGGTGCAGCACCAGTCTGTGATCATGTGACAGGAGCAGCACCTGTCTGTGATCATGTGACAGGAGCAGCACCAGTCTGTGATCATGTGACAGGAGCAGCACCAGTCTGTGATCATGTGACAGGAGCAGCACCAGTCTGTGATCATGTGACAGGAGTAGCACCTGTCTGTGATCATGTGACAGAGCAGCACCTGTCTGTGATCATGTGACAGGAGCAGCACCAGTCTGTGATCATGTGACAGGAGCAGCACCAGTCTGTGATCATGTGACAGGAGCAGCAGTGTGATCAGTGACAGGAGAGCACAGTCTGTGATCATGTGACAGGAGCAGCACCATCTGGATCAGGAGCACACCAGTCTGTGATCATGTGACAGGGCAGCACAGCTGGATCATGACAGAGCGACCGTCTGTGATCATGTGACAGGAGCAGCACCTGTCTGTGATCTGTGAAGTAGCATGTCTGTGATCATGTGACAGGAGCAGCACCTGTCTGTGATCATGTGACAGGAGTAGCACCTGTCTGTGATCATGTGACAGGAGCAGCACCTGTCTGTGATCATGTGACAGGAGCAGCACCAGTCTGTGATCATGTGACAGGAGCAGCACCAGTCTGTGATCATGTGACAGGAGCAGCACCTGTCAGTGATCATGTGACAGGAGACGCACCAGTCTGTGATCATGTGACAGGAGCAGCACCTGTCTGTGATCATGTGACAGGAGCAGCACCAGTCTGTGATCATGTGACAGATGAACTGCATCAAATAGGAACAACAATCTACAAATGTTATTTTTGGTCATAATTGAAATGTATGTAATTTTGTGAGTCAATAAATAGTGCGTATGTGACAAAACAAAAATAATATAGTTCTATTAATTGTAAATTTATAGATTTTTTTTTGTGACAAAAATTATGTTTTTAAACTTGCACATGGTCTTAAAAAGGTCTTAAAAGTCTTAAATTTTGCTGTACAAGGTGTGCAGGAACCCTGTTGGTGTTTATGACTAAGCAATAAAAAAAAAATTCTGTAATTGTAAAATGAAAATACATTGGTATTATTCTGTAGGTAAGGAAACCATGTTGACCCAGAAAGAATACGAGACCGCCAACCTGTCGGATGTGAAAGCCCTGCTGCGAAAGCACAAGGCCTTTGAGAGTGAACTGACAGCACATCAGGACCGTGTGAGCAGATCGCTGCCATCGCACAAGAACTCAAGTAAGCACTGGGATCAATGCAATAGTAAGGCCAGCTTAGCCTAAAAACTAACTTGTGTTTCTGCAGTGACCTGGAATACTATGACTCTCCCAGTGTGAACACACGCTGCCAGAACATCTGTGAGCAGTGGGACAGGTTGGGGGCCCTCACCGGGAGCCGCAGGAACGCCCTGGAGGTCAGTGTCAGTCACTGAATATCAGAAACCAAAAAAAGAGATAAACCAAAGGCAGTTGCTATGCCTTGTCAAATCTAAGTGCATAATTCTTGCTGATAACAGCAAGATTTATGCACTTAGATTTGACAGAATAGGATTTTTTGTGATTGCCTTGTATCAAATACAAAAGCATGACACTTGACAACTCTTAACAAGGATTTGGATTTACAGAGGCAAAATAAATGAAATGGCAATGCATCGTCCCTTTGGCCTTGTGTGAGCACTGCAAGTCAAAATGCTCAGGTGTTCTCTCAGTATGCTCAGGTGTTCTCTCAGTATGGCAGAGGTCTAGATAATAGAATACAATTATACACTAGAAAACACTAAGGGTGCGTCTCAATTCCACCCCTTTGCCTTAGCCCTACCCCTCGATTTTGCGCGTTCACGAGAGATGAAGGGGTGTCCCAATCCTCTTTAGCGTTAAGGGGTAGGGTCTCCACCGGCTTGAGTGAGCGAGCTGCGCGGGAAGATTGCCCCGCGATGTCACTGGGTCTGTACCGGCTTGAGCGAGCAGGCTGCGCGGAGTGATAGACGCTGTTTCTCCGTGGTGTCACGACCAGGGACCAAGAGAGCTGTGCAGGCTCACAGCTCCTCCCCCGACTCTCTGCGGCTGGAGCGCGGCGATGGGACTGTCAACGCCCGGGGTGAAGCCCCGGAGCTCCAGTCACACGCTGTCACGCACAGAGAAGACATATGAATCCTAATGGAAGTGAAACAGTTTTATTTTATACTGAAGTCCTCATGCAAGAAAGTTCATATCAATAACTGTGTTCTGGACTGAGGCCTGTCTAATAAGCTAAATTTAGAACAGTTTAATAATAACTACTTTCTACATACCTACTTAAAAATGTATATATTAAAAAAAATATACACATATATATAGCCTACTGTATATATTTTCTATGTATGCAATATACAATAGGCCTATAATGAAATAACCTAGTAGTTTATAATAAAACTACAGTATATTATTCTATACTATGATATACAGTATGTTGTTATATTATTAATAATGCTAATAAAATGTTCAGTTATTATTTATTGCATTGTACTATGTATTAAACCATTTTTTGTTATAATATTATGAATATCATAATATCATTATACCCTCACACGTCTATGAGCTTGTTGTAAAAAAAAAACACACACACACACAAGGGCTGTCCCATTTCTTACCACTTAGCCCTTGTTTTTAAGGTGTAGGGCAGGGGTGTCCAAACTTTTTTTCAGAATGGGCCGCTTTTGAAACTTATATGGAGCAGAGGGCCATATATTTCACGCCAATGAAGTGAATCATTCAAAATATTGTATTTGACCTAATTTTAATGAACCACCACACTTTCAATAGAGTGTTAATCATTCATTTTAAGGTTCAAATGAACTAAAATGTTTTTGTTTTTTTTGACAATGATAGAAGAATTGCTCAAATTTGACATTAAAAAATCTACTTTTTGTAATTTGGGCCAATCTAGCAGTAAGTCTGAGGGCCAAAGAAAATTGGTCCAAAGGCCACATTTGGCCCCTGGGCCGCAGTTTTTGACATGCCTGGTGTAGGGGAAGGGGTAGGGGTAGGGCTAAGGGGAAGGGGTAGCGGTACAAAAGAGAATTGGGATTGGGGGTAAAGCTGTTCTCCATTGCTTTGGATCAGTTATTCTTGCATCTATAAAATCTTTTGGCCAAAAAGTTTTCTGGTTAATGTGTCTGTGCAAGCCCACTCAAGGCTTTAGCATACTGTCATTTATTGTGTTGCATTTTGAACCAGATTAAAACACTTATTGTTCTTGTCTCTATCTTCATTTCAGATAGAGACATTCAGGCCTCGTAAGTGAAACCCAGCAATAAAACTGAGTTTATTTCACACAGGGCCCATTAGAGTTGGGGAAGTTCCTTGAAAAAAGTAGTTAGTTACCTTTTTTTTCTCCGAAAAGCAATTTTATTGCTGCATTATTGAGTGATGAAAGTAACTGGTTACTTGGTAAGCTATACACATGCACACATGCTTACTATTCTTAAATCACCACAGGCAAAAGTTCTTAAATCACCACAGGCAAATTTTAAAATATGGATTGTTGCACACAATTATATAGACAATTTTTGTTGTTTTAAAACATTTTGAGACAGTTTCAATTCTATTTATGCAAGTACAATCAAGTTGAAAAATGTTTTAAGTACGGTTTTTTGTACTAGCAGCCTAAGTCGCAGATAGACTAAGCTATAAGAAAAACAGTTTTTCCTTTTTGCTCTCAATGTTATTTCTTTGTTCCAGTGTTTTTCAAGTCTTACACTGTTTTCTATTTACTTCCTGTGCTGTTGTAACAATGTTCCATGTAGAAAGACAAGCAGAGAAATATGCTCTGTGGGAAATACTTCTAGTGCATTCTGGCCTGCCCTGCTCTCAGCAGATCGTGCCCAAACAACGACATTGTTCACCTGTTCTCTTAGGAAGGCCTCAATCAATCAATCAATCAAACTTTATTTATAAAGCGCTTTTCATACATACATGTAACACAAAGTGCTTTACAGCACATTAAAAACAATCCCACAGGCCCCCCACCCTCCACCATCAACAGACAACCCTTCAAAAGATGCACCCCCCCACCCCCATCCGTAACAACATCCACACACACACACGCCCATTCAACACATTCCCATAGACACTAAAATACTTTTTGCATACATACATTGGCTGGGTACAAATAGATCAAAGCAAGCATCATCAGAGGAGCTGTCTGCACCAAGAGCAGAGTCAACTGCAGCCACAGACACCAGCCAGGGCCAGAGAGGAGATGAGGTCAAGACAAACCTCCAGGCCCATGAGCCAGAGCCCAACAGCCACAGCCGACCACAGCTCCTGGTGCAGAGGCTCCTCAGAGGAAACACTGGGGAACCTAAAAGTGATAAAAAAATGTAAATAAGTAAAAAGGTAAATACAAGCAAACTAAGAACTAAAAGTAATATTAAGAAGAGAAACTTGAGAACAAGAGTCCGATAAAACTAATAATAAATAAATAAATGTAAAACAATAAATACTAATTAAAAGCTAAGCTAAAAAGATGGGTCTTGAGCCTGCTCTTAAAACCTGAATGTTCTCTGCGGCCCTGAGGTCCTCCGGCAGACTGTTTCATAGACGGGGCCGTAAAACTGGAAAGACGCCTCGCCGTGAGTGTGTGTCCTGACTTTGGGGATGACTAGGAGCCTGCTGCCGGAGGAGCGCAGGGTCCGCGAGGTTCATAAGGTAAAAGCAGTTCTCAAAACTAAGAAGGCCCAAGAGGAGACTTAAAAAACAGTAAAAGAACTTTAAAATCGATCCTAAAACACACAGGGAGCCAATGCAGCCATTTTAAAACCGGTGTAATGTGCTCCCGCCCCCTGGTCTTAGCCAGGACACGAGCCGCTGAATTCTGTAATAATTGTAAACCTGGAATAGTCTTTTTGGGAAGACCAGAGAGCAGGGCATTACAGTAGTCTAAACGACTGGTGATAAAAGCATGCATCAGCGTCTCTGTGTTGGCCCGAGAGAGAATGGGACGGACTCTTGCGATGTTTTTAAGATGATAAAAACCTATTTTTGTGGCGTTTTTAATGTGAGGAATAAAAGTCAGCTCAGAGTTAAAAATAACGCCCAGGTTTCTTACTTGTGATGATGGATTAAAAGACTGTGTTTGTAATTTGGATAAAAGTTTCTCTCTCTGGGCCTCAGGACCGATGACTAAAACTTCAGTTTTGTCCTGGTTAAGCTGGAGAAAGTTTTCTGCCATCCAGGATTTGATGTCTAAAATGCAGTTAAAAAGACCATTCATTGGCCTGGTGTCATCAGGAGACATGGAGATGTAAAGCTGTAAAGCAGGACCTAAAATGGAACCCTGGGGCCTGCCAAAGTCTTAGCTTGGGATGAACGATACATTCCTTCCTCTAAGTGAGATATGGCAGTGGAATCAGCCCTTTCCTAACAGCAAGAAAACAGAGTCTGGAGGGACACATGAGGATTTGAACCAACCAGAATTGAATTGAAATACCGCTATTGATTGATTCAGTACTATTTTAAATATCGTCCCATCTCTAGTCTTAATTGCTGTTTTTTGTTTGTTTTATTGTCCATTGATTGTGTGACTAGAATACAGAAAAGCAGCTGGAGACAATAGACGAGATGTATTTGGAATATGCCAAAAGAGCTGCACCCTTCAACAACTGGATGGAGGGGGCCATGGAGGACCTGCAGGACATGTTTATCGTCCACACCATTGAAGAAATCGAGGTGAGAAATGTTTTTGGGAAACATTGATGTCATGAAATTCTAATGAGAATGTTGTGGATAAATGTAGCTTGAATAACAATAGTGAGAAAAGTACAAATATGAATGATTTGTTTTGTTGCTGGAAAAAAACAATGTCTTCCTGTAAAATGTAAATCTGATATATTACTCTCTTTTTTTCATATTTGCTTCATTTCATGTCATTCATCATTTAACAGATAAAAGCCTGCATGCTTAACCTGTATTTTTCGCTCAGGCTAAAAACACTCAGTTTTTCCTTGTGTTGTCATTAAATGAAAATACATGAAGTTCTCCACTGTGTCTTTAAACTTTCACTGGAGTCAGCTGAATATGTTCAGGCTTTGGATTTGTCTAATTTGAAGTTGCAGCTATTGTGTTGATCATGTTTGAACTGCTTCACTTCTCAGTTCAGCATAAAGACATTTGCAAATTTTCCATGTAAATCTCAGCAAAAGAAAATATAAGTTTAAAGGATGCCCAAAAAAGTCATCAACTTCAACAGGTACTTTGAGTATACTACTGAGTAAGAGGACGGTGTAGTCCCTCATTCATCCAGGAGTGATCCATAGTAAAGTCTTCAAAGTAGTCATCTGGACAGTGTTTCCGAAGATCAAGACGCTTCGACTCTCATCCGAAAGTCATTTTCAATCTAATGATTGAAAATCATTCAGATCTTCTACTACTGAGTAAGAGTTCAAATAATGCTAAAAAGGCTGTTAGCAAGCAATAAAACTTTTCAAGATGGAACAGAGCGTTTGCATATTAGGGGATTACACTGGAAAAAGGCCCTTAAAAATACTTAAAGTGAGGCAAACGCACAGTAAGACTTGCCCGCCCACAACTGCACATCAAACAGGCTCGCAAAAGGGGGAGATTCCCGTAGGCCTTTTGAGGGACGCCCAGTCCATATTCCGTGATTGACAGCATGAAATATGGACCGTGATTGTAGTGTGTGAGTTTTGTGTGGGAGCGGTCTGATGTGTGCTGAGTTTTACAGCCGTGAGGCTGTGCAGCACAGGTCTAGTTGCTTGCGTGCATTTCAAGATTCTTCTTTTTGCTGACATATGTATGAAACCTTGCAAACATATGTATGAAACCTTTCCTTTACGTGCATGTGAGCTCAAGTGAGGATTTTCTAAAATTGGAAATGAGAAAAATAAAATCTCTCGCACGAACCTGCGATCTTTTGCAGCTCAAATCACCCACTTATCCATCTGAGCCAAATGATTCCTGATGTCTTTACATACACAGCAGGAGTATCAGGAGTTTTCATAGCTTACCGGGGGTTTTTGCACACATAACTGCAAAACGAGTTTACACAAAAATAGCTAAACAATTTTTAAAAAAGGCTCCGAAACAATAAATAATTCAATTTTGACCCCATACACACAGCTTGACAGTGAAAAAAAAAAGATTCTTCACATATCTAAATCTACCTAAAAAAAATCTGCCAAAAACAATGTAAATATATCCAACAATGCTAACGGTAGCTGCAAGCCAAATACTAAGGCCGCCTGGTGTGTTTTAACGTCTTTCTCTAATTTTCTGTTTAACTTTCGAACATGACGTCACATCAACAACTTCCTTTTGAACGTGGTTATAACTCGACTTGAAGTAGTTGTGCTAAAAAATACACCTAATTCGCCAGAAAACTTCTTAAAAGGCTTAAAACACACCAGCACACCAGGCCAACATTGTAAATAAGAATTTGTTCTTAATGTTTTGCCTGGCAAAATAAAGGTAAATAATAATAATAAAAAGTTTAGCTTCCCATAGGTATAAGACTCTCCTCCTCAGCAGGGGACACACCCAAATACTTATCTATCTTTAGTGCACTTCTGGTTATGTCCAGCACTCCTTGTCTAGTCCTGCCTTAGTCCTTGTTTAGTCCAGTTTTAATTCGGGCCTAGTAAAGATTTAGTCCAGATTAGGTTCTGGCCTTGTCCAGTTTTAGACCTTGTGTGGTGTAGTTTTAGTCTGATTTACGTCATTCCACCATAACTAAAAACTCCCAAAAGTCATGTTTGTATTATGGCACCTTTTGAAGCTTTCTCGTTGTTGTCTCTATCTCCACAGGGCTTGATTGCAGCTCATGAGCAGTTCAAATCTACACTCCCAGATGCCGACACGGAAAGAAAGGCAATCCAGGGCATCCAAGACCAGGTCAAAAACATTGGCCAAACTAACAACATCAAGTTCAGTGTTACCAACCCCTACACCGCCATCACACCAGAGAGCATCGACAGTAAATGGGAACAGGTCTGTACACTCCTACAATCTACATTTTGTTTTCTTCTTGTGTGTGGGGGTGTGTGTGTGGTTGATGTTTAGTTTTTAAAGAAAATGTATCTTTGTTATGGAAGGAGCCTTTATGGAATTTTGTTTACTGATATCTGATATTAGGCTTCCTGCTGTGGTCGATATCTGATTTCTGCCGACACCATGATTGTGTTAAATGTTTTGTAAGTATCTGTGATTGAAACAAATCTATAGTATTTTATTTTTGTTTGAAAGGTATGTCTGCTCACGCTTTTTGACTTTTTTATTTGAAAATTGTGTTTTTGTTGTATTTTTACCGGCTTGTTTCAATACAAATACAAACATCTGTACATATACATAGACGGAGACGCACTTTCATTCACGTACGCGTACATGCACGCACGCATATACACTATCCATATGTCTTATCTATGTATTTATATGTATATGTATATGTGGCATGACGAGGGTTCCCCTAGTTAAAATTTAGCAGAAATAAAAGTGAATAAAAGTTTAAATTAATTTTAATATTAGCTGTACAGAAATGAAAGTAAAGAAAAATCAATGGCAGATTTAACAGTTTCACAACAAATAATGTGCTCATCAAACCAAAGCAAAACCATCTTAGAGAAAGGTAATGAGGTAACTGTGTGTGATCCCAAAGTCTACCAGTGAAAAATGTGTTCCACTTGTTTATCTGGTTTTCTTTCATGTTTTATTGTTGGATTACTTATTCCAGTGAAAATTGTTGCTTTCTAGTAAAAAGTCCTTTTTTGAGGTTTTTGTAGATAATGGATGTGAATCAGGTGTGTAGTTGAGTTTTGTAGTCTGGCCCACCTTTAAATTTAACAGTTCTGCTTTAAGAGATAAAGAATGTACTAAGACATGTACTGTTTTGCAGACTCTGCAGCTTGTTCCACAGAGGGATTCTGCACTGCAGGAAGAGCTTTCTAAGCAACAGTCGAAAAATGCTTTGCGCTGCCAGTTTGCTTCTCAGGCAAACATCGTGGGTCCCTGGATCAAACAAAAGATGGAGGTAACACAATCAACCTGATAAACCCAATGTTTATCTTTTTAGTCACTTGCTATATTTTCTGTTGTGGAGTATTCATACAACCCAATGATTGCAGGAGATTGGCAGGATATCTATTGAGATGAATGGCACTCTAGAGGACCAGCTGACGAATGTGCGAGACTACAAGGAGAGCATCACAGAGTATAAGCCCAACATGGATCAACTGGAAGGAGTCTACAAGCTCATACAAGAAGCTCTCATTTTTGATAATACGTACACCCAATACACCATGGAGGTAATACAGTATATCTAGTCACTCTACAATAATGCATAGGGCACACAAGATTGGGTTCACAAAACAAGACAAAATAAAATGAATGAATGTGTCATAATAAAAAAAAAAATGATATAAAAAATTTGAACTTTAAAGGTGCACTGTGTAACTTTCTGGAGGTGAAAAGTCAGCTTCACATTTGAATACAAATAGAACATTAGAAATATTCTTTAGAAATATTCTTATTGGGGATAAAAAAGTTTCGTTCCAAAATGTAAAAAAACGATAAAACAAAAAAAAGAAAGCTAAAGAGCTGCTTTTCCTTTTAATTTAATAATTAGTTTTGTGGCCATTCCAAGCCTGTTCAGAGACAGACATTTTTTATTTACTTAGTGTCACAAAGACATCTAAACTAGAAAAAAAACATACTTTTATCTATTTATTTTTTTGCCAAGAAGTTACACGATGTACCTTATTGCTGTTGTCATGTATAGCACTACTTTCTGGAACCACAACCTTCAAAACATGTACAGTCACTCCTCATTTTCTTCTTCTTGCTCTACAAACACATACTGTACCTAAAGTCAATTGAACCTGAAAAAGTATATATTTAAGATGTATCTAAATATTTGATATTTGTTATTGTTTTTGGAACATGAGTACCTTAATGATGTATTAACTCACCAAATGAATAATCACAGTTAGGTATTATGCTTGCGTTAAGGCAAGACATTTGATTCAGTCAAAAACCTGAATAAATGAACTAACCTGAACCTATTATTGGCAGCACCAATAATAGGTTCAGACAGAGCATTGTTGTGACATGTTGGCAGTAACATTGACAGCAAAAAAATAAAAAAACAACTGAAAAGGCAATGTTGGTATAGAAATGCAGATTATTAAAGAAAATATCAAAGTGAGTGAAAAAATGGCGAGAAAAACACGGTCTCAAGCTTCAGGAGCCAGACATTTGTCACACTGGTTTAGACCTGATCCAAACAGCTGCTCTCGTCCTGTTTTGTTGTTATAATCAATTATAATGCTATGTTATGTTATGTGTTATAATTCCCCAGCCAACCAGATGGACAGTTTAACTTTCGGCGTCGAGCATGCGCATAGAGCAGAAAGTGACGTCAACAGATAATCCCTCTATAGAATACTCAGAGTTAGTTGATGATTATGGTTTTTATTCAATGTCTAATCCTTGTGAATCCTCTATCCTCTGCAGCATCTACGAGTTAGTTGGGAACAGCTGTTAACTACAATTGCCCGGACCATCAGTGAAATCGAGAACCAGATTCTGACTCGTGACGCCAAAGGCATCAGCCAGGAACAACTGCACGAGTACCGAACCTCCTTCAACCACTTTGACAAGGTCAGGGCTTCTAGTTCTTCTGTATGACACATGACAAAGCAGGGCCTTGTTAAGAAAACCATGTACAAATACAACCAAAAATATAATTCATCACCACACTTTGTTCACAGCTTTTCGTAGTAAAGCGTGTTGGTATGTTAGTAACAGTCATAATGCTAACAACAATCAGGGTTCCCACGCTTCCTGGAAAACCTAAAAATTATTAGCCCATTTTCTAGTCCAGGAAGACTTATGGAAAATGAAGAAAAATGGCCAAAAGCCGTGGGAAATAAAATGTTGTTCTGGTTTAGACCTATTCATTAAATGCATTACAGTGAGATCCGAAGCAAAATCGACTTCTACAACCCTTAATCAGTCAAGTCAAAGCACCATTTGAAATGACTTTTTTCATTATAATTCATAAAATATACCAAAGCGACAGGGGAAAAAAAGTAGGCTCAATATTTCTTACAATAAAGAGAAAATGATGCATTTTTCCTAAATCTGAAGTGGGCTTTTTTAGACCAACACATTTTTTACATTAGTCAATTTATGTCTGATTTTATGTTTAATTTTATGATTAATATATGATTGCATTTCTCCTAAAGTTTTACTTGGCACTGTCCCTCCCCCTGTGAACTCCGCCTCTGTTCCCTCTTAATGTGCACTGACACTGTAACAGCTGATAAGCTGCATCATTGCGCTGGACTTTTTGAACAGAAATACAACAAGTTTAAAGTTTTTTAGGACAAATACTTTCGTGTTTTATGTGGCTTCTGAAATAATTCAACAGAAATGTGCAGAAATCTGTCATATTTCACCTAAATTAAATCTGCAGATAAATAAGTTCATCAGCTATTCAAGTGTGTAGTTCAGTCAATACTTGTCCTTTTGACACAAAATAAAGATTGGGTGATAGTTTATGAGATGTAAAACATGCTTTTGTTGTCTAAACTGTTCCCAGAGTCTTTGATTTTGCTCTGTGCTGAGAATGATCAGACACATTTCTGCTTCTGTCTGTCTTGAGCAGCACAGGGAAAGCCACTGTGTCTGTGCCGTGTCACAAAAACACAAGAAGGGAGTAGGCAGCGATCACTTTTAAGCTTGTAGGATTGGTCAAACTGGGAATATGTATGGTGAAAATCAGAGGGTGAAGCCAACAGGCAACATGATTGAAGACTGACATAAACTCGTTAAACTATTAGCACTCAGAAGTAGGGGCCCTACGCAACTTGCGTTGTCTGTGTATAGGAAGGTTCAGCTCAGCAAACAAATGAAGCAGTATTTGTATTTAATTTAACAGTTGGGAATCCATAAATATGTTCTACACAGCCCAAACTTTGCAACCTACTGATGACACTCTGTGACACTCCAAGCTTAGTGGCCACTTCCGTCTGAGAACGTCCTGTTTGAAGCATCGCAATGGCCAGGGACTGTTGACCCATTGTTAGGTGTCGTCTTGGTCTCATGATATCAAAATGTGAACAGCATGATGGGGACGACTGTTCAAACACCAACTCTAATTGAACCAGGACATTTATTGGTCAATTCAAGGATCACAGACCTGGTGTGATTTTTGCTGTTAAGCTCCTTGTTAGAGAACAGCAACTTGTGCAAAGTTACTGAAACTTTTTAACAGTTGGATATGTGTGATTCAAAAGCTTAGAGAAGGTCACATTAAGTTCACCTGTAGAGATTTTATTGCATTTTAGGCTTGTTGTGAAATTTCACCCAAAAGCTTAATATCCCTAACTTTCTGTGAGTAGTGTATATTAACAGTTGTAGTTATGATGCAGGAACCACACTAAAAGAGGTTGTCAAAAGTGCAGTTGCAATTTCACCCTGTAATTTCACAGCATCATCATGTCCCTGAACCTGAGGATCATAAGACCACCATCACAAAAATCTCACTCCAACTCCAATCAAAACTTGAGAGCCCTGACTATACTATACCATGATTGTTATAATTGTGGACAATTGGACTTGGTAAAGCCGGCTAAATATTGGTAATGTAGATATCATGATTACACAAAATCCTCTTTGGAAATGTCCTGGAAAACATGTTTGGACTATGAGTGGGAATCCTGACAGTCTGCTTGCTATTGTTGTTAGCATTATGGCTATTATTAACATACCAACGGTACATTGTTAGAATTAATTCTAACAAGTAACAAATTTTCACCTCAAATAACAAAATATCTGTGCTGGGAGAGCTACAGTACTAATTTACAAAAAGAAAGATACGTATACCTGGTCTGCATGTATTTTTCCTACTTCAAGTGCGTACGACAGGTTTTTACAATTTTCAAACTTTTACTAGTTGGTGGTTTATGTCTGTTGTAAATATAAATGATAGGTTTACGTTAGTTTGTAAAGAAATATTTCAAAATAACAGGATGTAGAGCAGAATTGTAAACTGACCCCGTAAACATACATGTACCATAAGGATTGTTCTAGTGTTATGTTTATGTTACATGTGAGGAATTTACAATTTAAATGTTTGAAAACATGCTTAGGAATAATCTTATGTCCATAATCATAATTATGAACATAAGACCTACATTTTTATTTAAAACCTGTTTGTACAGCTTTATAAGCTACAAGACGTTTTGCCAGATTTTACAATATACATCTGTTTTTTACAGTGAAAACAACTAACTGGATCTGAGTTAGCTTCATAGCAATAATTAAGTTAGCTACCTTTTAAATTTTAATTAGAATTTTTCAAAAAAGACGTTTAAAATGAAACTCTGTACTTCCACTGTTGAGATGAACTGAAAAAAAAAATGCCAAAATGGGATGAAATTTGTAAAATGATTATTAAAATGTTAGATATAATGAAATGACCTGTCATAGGCACTTTTAATCTGCTTGACTTGATGTGTAATGTGTAGAGCAAAGTAAGATGGGAGAGTTGTAAGTAACGACCAATTTACACCGGGGCAGTAGCAGCACGTAACTGCAGCAGCACGTCATACGCGCAGGAATCATTCATAATAGAATCAAGTCTGATCTGGCTCAAACTATTTACACAAGCAGTGCGAGACGCGCGTCAGAGTTTTGATTTTTCAGCGTCAACATCTCGTCTCCTGGGCTGTTTAGCAGGAGAAACACAGGAAATAGTCACAAGAGGATAAAATAAAGTTCCAATGCCCTTTCAAAATACTTCACCCAAAAAGATTACAGCCACTAAAACAATGTGTAACAGGTCCAAAGGCTCAGTGAAGGACACATTAATAGATTAGAACAAGCTTGTTGTTAGTTTGCAAACTTTCCGACATTAAACACTAGTTTGTTTGTTTTTAATCACGTCCTTATGAGAATCTTTTCTCTGTAAATACCAGTCAGACTGTTATAAACCACACATTATTTTACAGCTTAATGTATGTGCCAATGCACGTGCACGTGAATGAAAGAGCAAGTGGGAGATTGCCTATATCCTACAGAATTATGTGCGAGATGGGGTAAAAATAGAAGAAAAATGAAGACTCTAAGTACGACATGAAATACCGTATGTCCCTTGATGGAGAAAATATGCAAATGCAGCAACCGCGGCTTGTTAATGCTGTTTGAAAAACATCGCACCTCTGATTTGCAGTTTTAAGCTCTTCCTCAGCTGACGAGTATATAATATGTGATCAGTTAGTGGTTTATAAATGTGTGTAGATGGTCAGGCTTGCGTTGTTGGAGCAGAACTCACTCTAGTGTAGATTGATACTTCTGAAAATACGCCCGTATGTCGCTCTGCCTACATTACGCGCTGCTGCAGCTCCTGGTGTAAATTCCGGGTAAAAACTGCCATTCCCGTGTGCTGTGTTTATGTGGAACAAGCTCATCACTGCATTCCACTGTCATTATTCCCATTGTTCCCACATCATGGCCCTTGTGTTGTAAATATCGTGCATGTTTCATCTGTTTGTGTGTGTGCATGGCTCATTTCTCACACCACCTCATCCTCACTCTCTCATTGGCTGTTGGACCACCTCAGGACCACAGCGGGGCTCTGATGGCTGAGGAATTCAAGGCATGTCTGATTAGTCTGAGCTACGATGTGGAGAACGACAAGCAGGTAAGGAATCTCCTGTGCAGGGGGCACGCTGTGTGCATGGGGGCATCTCGTGTGCTGTGTGCAGGGGCACGCTGTGTGCTGGGGGCATGGCACGCATCATGAACTCCCAAAGCTCTAACTCTGTTGTGTGTAGGCCACTCCTGTCTGTGGATTCTTATTTGCTAACTGTTTGTGCTTTATCTTTTCACCCCTTCACTTGTCTGTCTGATCCCTTCCATCTGACCCTCTCTGGCCTTTGCTGTGGTGACCATCAGAAGCGTTCGGGACAGATGGTCTCTGATGATTTCCGAGCGCTGCTTATTTCTACTGGAAACAGCTTGGTACTGCAGCTGGCTTTTGTGCATGTTTGGTGTCTGCAGGCGAAGGGCACTTGTTAAGCTGCATTTCAAATTATTATGCATTTGATGTTGCGTAAGTGTCGTAAAAAAAAAGTGAAACCATATATTACTCCATTCAATGGCCCAACGGCTGCAAGACTGTTTGAAAATGAATCCACTTGGCTAAGTCTGGCCCAAAAGAATGTTCTGCAGAAGTCCAAGCCAAGCCAACAGGTGCTTATGATGGCATTTTAGCATGGTCTGAATCAGCAACAGATCTCTGAAATATCTAAGGTTTATATACTTTAACTGTTTCATGCACGGCACTAAAAGCACTAAAAAGATTTTGAAAATGATTATCTGCCTAATAATGTAGAACGTTAATTTTTCTATTATTTGGACTCACCTGGCAAACTACTTGGCCCAGGTGTTTGAGATTTAGTTCTCTGACCCACAGAGCCCTGAGACACAATACCATCTGTGGGTTTTACTGGAAAACAAAAACAAACCTTTATGACACTTCAAACACCATTTGAATAATAATTAGACTGAGTGTAGTTGTACCAAAAATAATCACAATATAAAGGGTTACAATCTTTTTCACTTTGGTAGGAGACAAAAGTTTTCACACCTTTTCTTGTAGAATTGTTTTAAAATTTTGTGCCGAGAGTCTGCAGACACTTCTGTGTTGTGGCTGTGTTTTCTGCTTAATGATGTGCTTTACGCTTTTGTACAAGAAGGGGGCTGAAAGTTAGTGTACTGAACAAAATGAATAAATATTTGGGTGTTTGAATGAATGAGTCGATGATTTTTTTTTAATAAGCACATTTACACAGACAGATGTCTAATAAAGTGCTTCCCAAAGCAGCCTTCCTCCCCACTCCGACCAACACCAAGTGTTCCCTAACCTATTATTGTTATTTATTTATTTGACAGGGCCACTGCATATTAATGAACATCAGCAACAGTAACAGTGATTATAGCAATATATTGGTTGGTGGGGAAACTGGAGGAAACCACTCAGACACGAGGGGAACATGTAAACTCCACACAGAAAGGCTCGGGGCATGCGGGAATCAAACCCACGACCTTCTTGCTGTGAGGCATGAGTGCTAACCACTATGCCATTGTGCTTGACCTAGATGATGTAACCATTTTTGTCTGTTTTACAATAAAGTACAGTGCACTATTTTTAACATTTAAATGTAGCTTGGTTCTACAACAATATAACAATTACATCGACATGTAATTTTAGATATTTCAATATTCCAGTCACACTGCAGTGGATTCTCTGTATTAGGCCACTTTAATATACGTTGATTAAGAAATTTAGCTAATTTAATTTTTTTAAATACCAAAATTGCTCAAATATACTGCAATGAACTATTTAACTAAAGGATATCAAAATGTCCAGCTAAAAGTCACACCAAAGCATCAAACTAACACAATCAAAGAAGCTGGATTTTAACTAGTAGTTGACTTTCATCTTAAATCCCAGAACTTGTCCTGACTAATGTTTTTTAAATCTGTGGTTTCTCATGCCACACCTCTGGATTATACCATGAAATTACTTGTATGTAGTTTGATTTTCCATCCTTGTTGTATAAAACTGGCGGCTGGTTAAAAGCTAACTTGCATCAGTGTCGTCAGACGTACGCTAATTATCATATGTGTATGATGATTTCAACTCCTCTACGATGTACGATCAATAATTATAAGTCACTATAAAAGTCTGTATAAAACAGGTATTTTCCTCATCTTGATTAACTTGTTTTAACCTAAATGATGAAAAACTGTTCCTTCCAGGATCAGTAAACACTTAACTTTAGTAGTGTTCTGTGATATTATTGGTCAACAGTTCCTCACAGCTGCATGTCTGTCTCAGTGTGGAAATAGAAATACATGCCTGCCGCATGAGCAATAGAGAATAGAGAAAGAGTGATTGAATCAGTGCTTTATTTTGCTTAGAATGGTATGACTGAGTTATGTTAATATCATTTTAAATGCTGCCGAAATGCTCAAAAGAAGGCTGGAAAATGTATAAACCTAAATACGGTGCAGAAGATCTACCTGATGAAAAGAACAGTATCACAAGGCCGTGTTAATGATGTGGAAGCAAAGATAAAACACGATTAAAGAATTAAATATGTTAATACTGGAGTACCTGATTTTCAGACCACAAAATAAAAAAAAACAAAAGAAAGTTTAAATGTGTCCACTAGTTCTCATTCAACCTTTGGAACGTATCGTCAAACCTTTATGACAACTTTCTTGTCCAGAGTCCAAAAACAAAAGACACAATGCACCAAATTATACAACAAAGAGTTGTACCAGTGTCTCCACAGTCACACTGGTTCACTGAAATGTTCTCACAGTCACTTAGTTCTTACTCTTTAGAACAGCATGTTGAAACAGTAGCAGGAAACCCTAGCACAGCCAATCAGATAAGAACTAAAACGATTTAATTCAGACAGTGCACAGCAGTCTGTATATTGACACAAAATGCTACTTTTGCAGTATACAGTTTAGAAAAAGTTTAATTGTTTATATAGTGAGACACTAAAGCAATTTCCCCTCTGTAAAAACCTTTAGTGCACTGTATGTTTCAGAGAGAAAGAGAGAGGGCATATGTGTCTGGAGCCTGGCTGTGGGTTAACCTCTGTCTGCTCTCAGGGTGACGTGGAGTTTGCACGGATCATGGGCATTGTGGACCCCAACAACAGTGGAGCGGTCACTTTCCAGGCCTTCATCGACTTCATGTCCAGAGAAACCACAGACACAGACACTGCTGATCAGGTCATTGCCTCTTTCAGGATCCTGGCTGGAGACAAGGTGAGCACTGCCCTAACGCAAAGCTCTTTCTCTAGGGCTGAAACAACCATTGTAATCGGTCATCTATCGGTTATGGTTTCGATTTAATTGATTCGTTTTTTATGTCGCAAAAGGCCAGTTAATATGAGAAAAAAATGACTAATATTTAAAAAAAATAATGCTTAACCTGTTCTAAATTCATAATTTTTTTGGTTTCAGCAGATTTGGCTTGTCAAGTGAAATTGTCAGCCATGGATCTAATTCAAGTTAAAAGAGTTATTTTTAAGAAGTGTTTTCTTTTTTTAAGCATGAATAGTCTTGTTCTACTAGCAGAAAATGTTAATTAGTTAAAACTGCTCAACTCAAAACATGTTCTTAATTCATGAAAATTTTAATGGTTTGAACAAATTAAGTTTAGCCAAAAACAAATAAAAAGTGGGACTCCTGTGGGGCTGCACGATTAATCCAAATCTCAGTTTGAATAGATGCAGTTATGATATCACAAAGAATGCAACCAGGTGTCTCAAACTCAAATGGAGCTGGTTTTAAAATGATCACAGGCCAATTGGTCGAGGCCTCACTTTAAAAAATTGACCTGATTATGTTATATTTAATAAAAATACGGTTAATGGGCTGTACAACATCCTATATAACACATGTTACTATTTGGACGTAGCGACTCCCTCTGCACCAGGAGCGAGACCACTTCAGGGTCTACAGTCCAGGGGAGGAGCCTCCAATATATCCAGGGGCACACTGTCCTCCCCTGGGAAGTTTGACGTAACTGCATTTAATTTGCTGTATTCTGGTGCATTTTAGAGGTTTTATCGTCACACATTTTTCTTTTATATTTCAGTTTTTTTTCCAGTCTAACCCCTTTGTGCTCTTTTATCTGTTTCACAAACACTACAGGCCTGAGCTTTAATTTAATTTAATTGACCTTTATTTAACCAGGGAAGTCCCACTGAGATTCAGAATCTCTTTTGCGGGGAGCCCTGGGGAAGCTTTTGGGACATTTAAGCACACGATTAGTTTGATGGCGTTTAGATACTGATGTGTGTTGCCACGGTTATGCATGATCCCTGGTTTGTCTTCTTCAGCAGAAGCTCACATGTCTCTGTAAAAGGATGAATCTGTGCATTTCTGTTGTAAAAGAACAGCTGCTTTCACTGCGACAGTCTGCCCTTCTGTTTCTGCTCTCATAATCTTTCTGTTCTCTGGCTGTTTCTTTGTTGTGAAAGTTTAAAAGTTACTTAGAGTTTTCATTCACCTCTCTGCTGTGCTGCTGTAGGAGCTATGGTGCATTGTGGGTCATGTAGGCCATTTTCAATATTAATCTGAAATCATCTCCGCGAGTTTGAGACCCCTGTCTTAAAGTATTTCCTTCACAAACAGATTTGATCTGCATAAAAAGTAATGTTGTGGATCTGTTTTAAAATAGCATGCCTTCATTTGATTAATTTGTCAGTTCATTTACATCCCTTTAGATTACTGATTTTGCACCTAGGTCACAAAAATGACTTGGTTCAATATTTAGTTTACTGTGATGGAGTCTTAAAATGTTTGAAAACGTTTTAAACATTTTTTTCAGACTCTGTTGCTTCTTATTCTGTTGATATTTCTTTCTCATTGTGTTTGTTAATGTGTTTTGTGTTCCAGCCTTACATCACGCCAGACGAGCTGAGAAGGGAGCTTCCCGCAGACCAGGCTGAATACTGCATAGCTCGCATGGCCCCGTACAGTGGACCCGATGCTGTCCCTGAAGCTCTGGACTACATGTCCTTTTCCACTGCCCTGTACGGAGAGAGTGACCTGTAACATGGAATACGGCCCAGGGGACACTTTTCCAACCTTTTTCTCATTGGACCTTTTTGATTGAACTATATTCCAGTTTGGCCTCTGTTTTGAAGTTTTAAGCCTTTGAAAGTGGTGGGAGTTGGAGAGGTCTTCTTGTGAGTTGGTATGAGTGACTTCCGTAGATTTTCCACAAAATGGGTCCAACCTTATACAATACTAAAACCTGTTTTTTTTTTTATTTTACCCTAACCTTTCTTTATTGCCGGGGCATAGAGCTTGAAGATGTGTGGTTCAGATGTGCCGTGACTCCTTTAGTTGCTGGACAGGACTTTTCTATGTGGTTTGGAGGGAAAAGATAAGGGGTCATGGAGAATGGGGTCCCACACAGGGCTCATCGATGTACATAGTCATTACTTTAGTGACACATGACCCCATAATCAGAAATATTGATTGCGGCTATTTTTAAAGTAATAATTTCTTCTAAAAAAATCAAATAAGGAAAACAAACACAGCAGATCATTTCTTTTTCTTACTCCATCTAAACAAAAGCACATACTTTCCAGAATGCAGAGATTTTTCTTCTTTTTCAGCTTGGACGTCTGCTATGCCTCTGTCCTCATCCAATATGTGCGAATCCAAATGAGGAGAAAATGTATAGAGAAAAAAATCTATGCAAATGTGTAGTAGTTATGTTAATATCTGAGGGAAAGAATGAAGAGAAATTCACTGCACACTGACTAAGGGGCAGGCACAAGCAGGTAGATGTAAGAGAGTAGTGACACGCAGACAAATAGTGATGTCTGAAAATCTGTTGTTTTGTACTCTTTCATATCAGACTGTCTGCTGTACTGGAAACTGCAATGCCTTCTGTCTGATAATTGTTTCACAAACACATAAAATACTTTAAAGAATCCTGTGTGAGTCTTTACTTGAAGTTGTATCTGGGTTTATACTGTTTATATTCTCACATTCTGAGGATGAAAATCTGTTTTGACTAGGTCTGTACAGAAAATATATCACAATGTATTTTTTCTCCTCATATTAGTCAGTGTAGTTGTATCGGATTGTTGTTGTGAAGAAGTCAAAATTAAGCTCTTGATTTATCAGTCAATCTATGTTCCAACACTCATGAGCTTCGGGTAATGACCAACAGAACAAGATCCTCTGCAGGTGGCGCTACCTTACTCCTGATGTACACTGAGTTCAAGCTTGGTGTGGATCAGGTCTTGCACGGATCCACCAAGACTTAAGTGCTTAAAACCTATACACCCTCGTACACGGAGCAGTGACTCACCGGGGTGCTGAAGGAATCTGTCTGATATAGCAGTCATGTCATCATACAAACGTTGGCATGAGAATCCTCGTAAATGTGCGCGGCTTTCGGCAAAGATGGAGCTGGCCTGGGAATAGTTGGAGTAAGTGTGTGTGAACAGGAAAGTCTGGGCTCCTGCTCAGACTGCAGCTTCCACAACTCTATTCCGATGAAGCAGAAGAAAATTGATGGACGGATGCATATTGATCAGTCTCAAATTTGACTCCCTCTGACCGGCAGGTAAATGGAAGCGATTGTCAGGACTATGCTTTATATTTTGAATAGAACTAGTCCTCACTCAAAACCACATTTACATACTTCTCACTTTCTTGACTATTTCTACATTTGAGTAATCTCGTATTGTCCTGCAGCTGATGCAGCTCCTGTTTTTACCTACCACCTATCCCCGCCCACTTGTCTGTTTTAACTTATAATTGCTATGAAAATCAGATTTCAACTAAAACATATGGGCTTCACAATTGTCAAGTTGCCACAATCTAACAATAAAAACTAGTGCTAGTAAATAAGTACTAGTGCTTGATAAATTGAGATTTTTCAGTGATGAGGCAGATTTGTGTCTATTTTTAAGTATTTTGCTTTCTACCACATTATCAAAATCAGAATCAGAAAGACTTTTATTGCCATTGTCAGTGAACAAACAGAATTCACAGATTAGGAACTTGCTGCGGCACTAATGTGCACCATATAACACAGAAAACACAAAGATTAAGAATCTCAGAAGTAAAAAATATCAAATGTAATAAAAATATTTAAAATATATCAAATCAAATATAAGGGCATGCAAAAATAGGCCAATAAAAATTAGGCAATAAAAATATACACAGTAATCAGAACAATAGTGCAATCTGTCAGTGCAAGAGAAAATACTAACATGAATGAATAGATGAATGAATAAAGTGACCGGTGATGATATGACTGTTAAAGTGACAATGCAGGAGATCAACAGAGTCGCAGGTTTATAGAGTGTTCATGAGTCCTACAGCAGAGGGAAAGAAACTGTTCTTATGGCATGAGGTTCTGGTCCAGATGGACCGTAGCCTCCTGCCCGAGGGGAGTGGCTCAAAAAGTCCGTGAGAAGGGTCAGCTGCTATCCGACCTGCACGCCCCCGAGTCCTGGAGACGTACAGGTCCTGGAGAGATGGAAGGCTGCAGCCAATCACCTTCTCAGCAGCGCGCACAATGAGCTGCAGTCTGTGTCTGTCCCTGACTGTGGCTCCAGCGTACCACACGGTGATGGAGGAGGTGAGGATGGACTCAATGATGGCCGTGTAAAACTGCACCAACATCTGGGCCGGCAGCTTGGCTTTCTTCAGCTGCGCAGGAAGTACATCCTCTGCTGGGCCTTTTTGATCAGGGAGCTGATGGACGGCTCCCACTTCAGGTCCTGTGTGATGGTGGTGCCGAGAAAGCGGATGGAGTCCACAGTGGTGATGGGAGAGTCTGTCAGGGCGAGGGGGGTGAGGGGGATGTGACTTTCCTGAAGTCCACAATCATCTCCACTGTCTTTGACCGTTGAGCTCCAGGTTGTTGGTGCTGCACCAGGACACCAGCCGGTCTACCTCCCCCCTTATGCTATACATCTGTGATTCTAATATACAGAACACCACGTCTTTGTATCTGGGCATTTTTGTCTGAATTATGAACTTGATTGTTCACCCTAAATGGCTGAATTAGATATTTTTTTTTGCAGTTCCTAAACTATGCAGCCTATTAGTGCTTTTCTTTCTCCGTGACCTACATGTGCACCATCTATGAGGAGGAGCGTCCAAATGAAGCGGTGAAGTTGAGGACAAGTTAGGAAAGGAGGCATCATGCTTCCTTCCTTCAGAGGTGCACCAGGAGACTGGTCACTCTAAGACTTCCCACAATCCACTGCACAGACTTGACTTGATCATCTACAAATTGTGCTAGGGTGGGGGGCAAAATTGAGAAAAATAGTTATCTTGTCAATTTATGGGGAAAATTTTGAGACATTATTATGAGAATCAGGAACAGGAAAACATTCAAACATGTCTTTGAACATGTTTGAATGTTCAAAGACATTCAAACATGAGGCCTGTAGTTGACTAAAAACAGAGGGTTTTCATGGAAAATCATTTGGTTAATAAGACACAGAGTGAATGAATGTACACTGTTTTTCATTTGTATGTCATCGGTTTTTTTCGTTTCAGTTTTTACTGTAAATGATTTACCAGTTCTCTTAAAAACAACATTCACAGTATTCTCTTTACACCTCTTATTCTACTTTGAGTGCTTCTGATGCTGCTGCAGACACAGGAAATATAGGATTTAGTGGAATGTTTCTCTTTCTGTGACTGAGGCTGAGGTGCTGTTATTTCAAAAAAAGGTGATCAGTTTTAGCCTTCAAATCAACTTTTACTTGATTTCTTTCTTTCAATAAAATAATAGAAATATGTAAAAAATGTTAAGATAATGATTTATTCTTAATTATAAGAATAATATGCCAAACTTGTTTTTTAAAAAGACATGTTTCCCCACCTGGACTCTTTAGCAACTGAGAAAACAAACAAGCAAACATTATATTGTTTTTTTTTTGTTTGTTTGTTTTTTTCAACTTTGGCTCATTTCTTGAAACTGAGATGACATTCTCGAAATAACATGGACCAACTTGTAATTGTTCACAATATAATGGCATTTCTCGTTGCTTTCATCAAATTGACAGATTGAAAATGACTTTCGGATGAGAGTCGATACGTCTTGATCTTCGGAAACACTGTCCAGATGACTACTTTGAAGACTTCTACTATGGATCACTCCTGGATGAATGAGGGACTACACCGTCAAACTGACAGGTCTTAGTCCAAGTGTTTCAGTGCATCTTTGGAAATGGTTCTGTATGAGTGTTAAACAGACAGAACGAGCCCACGTTTAATTTTATAGATGTAAGAATAAATGAACCAAAGCAATAGAACAGCTTTAGTGTTTTCTAGTGTGTTAACTGTATTGTGTTATCTAGACCTCTGCCATAGTGAGAAAACACCTGAGCATTCTGACTGAGCTCACACACGGCCAAAAGGACGACTGTCGTTCTCATCTGAACAGAAAACAAACCCTAACCCTTTTTTGCTGGTGAGTTGTGATGTTGTGTTTGGCCAAATGATCTTTTAGTTTCAAGAATGTCATCTCTGTTTTAAAATGAGCCAAACTAATAGAGAAAAACTGTAATATCAAATACTTGAAGGCTTTCTTAGGTCTAATAAGTAATGAGCATAAAACATTTTGCCCTTGTTTTACCTGTGTTCATAAACCACAGAGATGTTTTCTGTAGATACAGTATACAAGTACATAATCAAATCCCTGAGTCAATCATGAACTGAGGCTTGGAGTCCAATAAAATTTTTATTTTAACATAAATAGTGCACTCACTGTCCTCCATACACACAGTTCTAAAATGATTGTGTTTATACACAGTGCCTCCAGACTCAGTTGTACATGGTCATCTGAAGCCACTAAAACGATCAAAACACAATGAAGACTTTATTATATGAGAAACTCAGGGAGGGGTAAGGGTTAGAAGTAGGGTAAGAAGCTGTTACTTCACCTGTCTGTAACTGACTGTGATGGCTCCCATTCCCACCATGTCATACGCCTGAAACTTATCTGCAAAACACAACAAACAAACTGACTGTCAGAGCCTGAGTTGTCAGATCTCAGAAGCGAAGGTTTAGTACTACAGATACCAAGATTATTGCTAATCAATAATAGTGATTATTCAAGTCCAGATACAATGGCAAAAACAAAAGAATAATAACTGTGCCCAGATTCATTCTTTGGACATGTATTTTGTACACCGTGTAACCCAAGTTGCTCCAAAGTTATGTTTGCTCCTAAATTTGATGATTTTCATTCATTCATTTTGTGCAGCATGTTCCCATTAGGGGTCGCAGGTGACTTTGGGCCTTAGGCAGTCTGTGTGATATATAACCCAACAGCAGGGTTATGTCACACAGAGACAAACACAGACAGACAATCATTCATTCACAAGGGAACATTTACAGTAATACAAAAACATCCATGTTTGGGTCAGAGTACGCAGAGAGAAGCCACGGCAACACGGAAGAACATGCAAACTCCATCCAGACAGAGCTCTAACCACTCTGCTAATGTGCACCTTTGCTAGTTTCATTGACCCATCTCGTTATGAAACAATCTCACTGCAAAAACTGTATATCTAGACCTGCTTAAACTGACTTGGAATCTGAATTTTTAATCCAGATTTGAGCTGTTTTAACTGGATAAGTTGTCATGTAGAATATTTCACTGGCATCAAGACAACTGGTTATAAGAGAATTTGTCTTAAAACATAAACAAAAATTTGTCAACGGGGTAAAACAGTTTTGTTAACCCATTGGCAAATAATTTGGCTTGAAATAAGAAGCAATGTCTTAAAGTCAGTTTGAAACACTTTGAAACAAGGAAAATAATCTATTTCTCTGCAATAAATCATGGTTAAATTTGTCAAAATGCCTCAAATTAAGTTTAAATCCTTGTCTTGTCTTGAAATTCATTTTTTGCAGTGCTCAAACTGACAACAGGATGGAAGTGTCAGAATGGGTTTGTATATTGTAATATTATCGTTATTTTAAGCTCTCTTACTCAGGCGCTGTGATCTCACTTTACACTCAAATTGGTGAATCTACAGGCTTGCTGTGAGTTTTCTGTGTTTAGTTTAAAGCCAATAACGAATTATAAGAGAGGTAGAGGCAAAGGTACAAATTGGGCAATAACAGTCTACTAACACTGATGAAGTGTTGTTAAAGTACAATGCACTTACGAATCATCCTCTCCAGCTTCATGAGCACATAGAGGAAGCCTGGGTAACTGATGGTCAGGTCTGGCTCTGTGTACCTGAGACCCACCAGCTGCATCACCAGTTCATCACCTCCACACCTGCGCCAAAAAGTACAAAAATCTTTATATACATGGAGTGGAGTACTTCAAGGTCTTTCAACTTTAAGTCTCCATATAGTATTTCAGACTTACACTTTCACAAATGATTTAAACATGTTGTTTTACGAAAAGAAGTGGGATGAAGATGCTGTTTTGTAAGTCTCATGGCCTCAAGTCCAAGTCATGTTTTAAGCCAAAGAGAGACAAGTCCAAGTCAAGTCTCAAGTCAAATAGAGTTGAGTCCTCTGAATTTAGCTTTAAGTCTTGTATTTCTTAAGTCTGACTCAAGTCCACACCTGTGTTTGTAAATGACTCCTCAAGTAGGGCTGCACGATTTGGGAACAATCTCTAACTGCTGTTTTTTGTTTGTTTTTTTTTCACTGGAGCATTGCAATGATCGATTTGAGCTTAATGTTGAGAAAACATCGTTCAACCTGTCCAGAAGAATAGTGACAAAACTGAAATAAGCCTAGTTTTACTTGAGTAATATCATTTTGAGGTCATTTTGCTCGTAGTTGAGGAGCCACTTCTGCGCCAAATTTAACATATCAAATAAAGATTTTTTTTTTTGCTGCTTACAACTATGTGATTTTATATCTAAAAATATTCCACGTTTTTCTAACAAGCCACCAAGTAATACTTTTGACGCCCTTAAGGGAATAATATCATCTACATACAAATAGAATGGTACATAATCAAACAAAACGCTATCAATATTGGAAGGTGAATGGGAAACAAAACTAAACGTAACATTTACACAAGAACAAAGGCTTTCCATGTTAATCCGAGTCAATACATCATCAGTCTGTGTAAAATTCTGCATCGCTGTTCCTGGACCTCCAGAAATGAGCCAAGACTTTCCCACGTAAACCCAAATTGTAACAGGTGTGGTAGTGCTCCTGTCAATCATCTACACATGTTTTGGTCATGTTTAAAGCTCAAACCATTTTGGAATCAAATCTTTGCATTAACTAGTTGTGCTTTAGCCAAAACTGTACAACCATGCCCTCTCCTGGCCATTTTTGGCAGATTGTGTTTAAGTGCAAAGACCCCTTGCCACCTGCCTTTGTACATGACTTTTTATTTTTTCTTAAACTAGAAAAGTCCTGTATGATACATGGGAATACGTCAATCTTTTTTAAACAACCAAATACCATATATGTCTGTTATTAAAGAAAGTGTCCTGCTGTTTTGAACATGTCTCTCTTAAAGTAAAGCTTATCTTAAAAACAAAAAACAAAACAAAAAACTTTAAACTATCTTGAGTGATTGCATGTTTCCTATTTTCCCTGCTGTTCTTAAAATGTCCGTTGCAACACTGGAATTTCCCCATTGTGGGACAAATAAAGGATATCTTATCTTATCATTTACAAATATTCAGATACATGAACAGGGGTTCTTTGCAGTCCTAAACATGTAGTTGTTCAGGTTATTTTTAGTTTATGCTGTTATGTTGTAGTTGCTGTTATGTTGTTTTAGATTATTGTTGTGATTATGATTATTAATTCATTTTCTTGTCAGCAGGGCAGCTCATGTAAGAGAGAAAAACTTACCAGCAGCCTTCAGAGCTGGACCCACTTCCTGATATTCCAGCCTCTGACTCTTGTTCTTATCAAACACCAGAAAGATGTCCTGTGCACATACAAAGGCAGCAGTGAAAAAGTGAGCCAAAGTCCAGATGAAAAACAAGTATGGGCCTTGACTCACTGTCCACCTCTTGATCTTGTCCCACAAAGACTCAAACTCGGGCCAGTTCAGTTTAGCAATCCCTTGTGTCTAAGGAACAGGTCAGAAATCATGTGTCCAGAAGTTTGTGTCCTACAGCCTGAACAAAAGCACTTCTCCTCACACGTGCACAAGAGGCTTTCAAGCGCATTTCAACCACGTTCTACCAGTGTCTTAAAACTAGCTTGTTTCAATCCAAATAAAACCATCTTTAGTTTTATTTGGATTGATTCTTGTTTGTTTGAGTAATCTTGTATTGTCCAGTTGGTCTTTGACTACAGCAACATAGAATGAGCTTTTGTAAAATGTACTTTATAAATGTGTTATTTTAAGTTAAAATGAGCAAACTTTGACAAACAGTTAAGTATCAGTTATCCTCTGACTTTATCAAAAATAAATGTTATAAAACAAACCATCTTACTCATACGATCTAATACAATACAATCTAAGACTGAAACTGACAGAGAATATCAGTTTAACTAATAAAAATATGACTCAAATTACTCTACTTTGTTTTCCTGCCATGGCCTAAGCGTATCACCTGTATTAACAAACATTTTCATTTATCGCATTCTTTGGTCTGTTTGAGTTTGTCCAGCTTAAAATGCATTTTAAAATATACAGTCATAAATATAAACACTAGTGTTGTCATAATACTAAAATGTCAAACTCAATTCGATACTTGATAAAAAACTCGATACCGATTTCGATACCACGTTGCCAATTTTTTTTTCTTCTTTTGATAGTATTTTTATTTTTCAAGTATTATTTTTATTATTTATATATTTTTCTTTTTGATATTATTAAAATAATAGTATTTAAGGCTATATTTATATAGTATCTATATAGGCTATATTTACAGTATTTGATAGTGTCATCATTTCCACCTCCAATGAGAGAAGGGGGCGTTTTAGTATCGATTAATATCGGGGAATCGATTTTTTTACAACCCTAATAAACACTCTTGGTCAGGAGATATAACCAGACGAAAAACACTTCCATAGTTCCAACAGGCATAGAACACATTCTCACAAAGGATTTATATGAGAGGAATTCTCCAGAAACGTCCCACTTCTCAGTCCCAGAAGTGCCCAAGAAATAAAACTGGAGCATCTGTTCTCAGAGCCACCCATGTTTTCTTTTAAAAGGTCTTCACTCTCAAAGACAAAACTGTTACCAGCTTAAAAATATTGACCAGCTAGAACATTTTGTAGTGGCTCTTGTAAACATTCCCCAGACAAACTGAAATAGAAATCTATTCAAAGAAAGAGAAAACTCACAGACTTTTGCCGACTGGATTGATTGTTGGTGTGGATGCTTCCAAATAGATTTGCTAAACAGGAATATGCGATCCAAGCTTGACTATCCAATCACAAAACACTTTAAAAGAGTGGGCCACATAAACACACAAATACACTCACAGTCATGGACATTAACGCTGTAACGATGGATCCAAGAGAGATAGACGAACTTAAGAAGTAATGTATAACAAGCACAGAGTTTTGGATAGACACAGAAAGAACAACCCTTAATGAAGAAATACATTTCACTTATCTGTTTTTGTTTGGTTTTATGTTGTTGAAGTTTCTTCCAATCTAAAAAGTAATTGTCGGTATATTGTTAATGTACAGTATATACATTAATATTTGTGATTAGATATTTTTAAAAGTAGGCTACACCGTGTAACTTTTTACAGAAATTATTAGACTTGAATAAAACATTATTTTTATTACTTGGATGATTTTGTTGGACTAAAAACATTTTAAAATGTCATTCTGTACAGGCCTGAAGACCCCTAAAATTAATGATTTTGTGTCCTAGAGGTGGGTTTCCTCTTGAATTTAGCTGTACCTTAATGTAATAGTAAGGTACAGCCAGTAAACACGTCTGCCGTTTACTGGGTCCACGCAGTGTTGACCTTGTGTGGTGTATTTTTACTGGCGCCATCTGGTGGTTTTAAAAATGCAGGATAAACACCGCACACTATAAATTAAAGTAGTATGCTGTGCTTCACTGAGCTTTGATGAACTTGCAAAGCTGTAAGACCAGAGCTCCAGCGCGGCGTATTAGTCTGATTGAATTCTGAAAGGATTTTTCTATCTAATATAAATCCAAATGATGTGCGTTCAAAACAAATGAATTACATTTTGTACAATAAAATATAAAACGTACTGTGATTGTGAAGGAAGAGGTAGGGACCCAGGAAATGTTGCTGGATCAAGTGTCTGCTCCATGATATCGGTTCAGTTGTGTCTTTAATTGGACATAATGAGATTTATTTACTGGCTGATGTTGATCCAGAACGTCTCATAATGTTTGACATTTTATTCATAATGAGTTGTTAGCTGTGACTTGAACTATAAATTACAATTATATAACTGAATATGATCAAGTTTCTTATGTTTTGAAAAGAAAAAAAGTATCGGGATCAGTATCAGAACTGAAAAAGCTAGATCGGTGCATCCCTAGAAGTTTCGACCCAAAGTTGGTTGAATGAACATGTACAAAACACAAGACAGATACTACTGTAACTGTTGAGTGCATCAGAAACACTTTCTTAAGTCTTATTTCCACTTGTTTGGCTCAACACTCAAATGCATGCAAACATGCTGCTTTACCCTCTTTTGCGTACATTTTCCTCCTAAACCAGTAGTTGCTGAGTGTTGAAGGATACATCCATGAGCACCACCAGACTCTTACACTGCTCCAGGGCCAGGTACTTTTCACTGCCGTTCAAAACTGAGAGAAAAAAACAACACAAGTAAGAAAGATAAATGATTTGTCTAAGATACTATTGGCTGGGTATCTCATTGTTGAGCAAATATTAACAGCCCTCTGGAGACAGGGGGCGCTCTAACCTCCTCCCTGGATCGCCTCCTTCAGAAGTTTGTAGAGGTGTACTGGTTTGCAGTAGCCTTTCTGAAAACACACAGACACAATCACATTCTGTCAATCATGTCTTTGGATACACTCTCTCACTGACCTGGTCCGAGTGCTTTTCAAAGAGACGCCTGGTGGATTTGGGAGAGGGCAGAGCAGCCTGATGTGGATAAGACGGCTGCAGAGTGAGGAAGAACAATCAGTCCAATGTACATGTCATCACTAGACGTGTGTTAATCAATAAATCAATATCTCGATACTTTTTTGACACATCTTGATTATAATATTCAGACAATAAATTTCAAACTAAGCATCAAGCGTGTCTTTAAATGTATTAGATGAAGTTAATAAAAAAATAAATAAATAAATAAATTAAATTGGGTTAATTGGTTTAACTAAAGACATTCTTGGTCGACCAAACCAAAACAAGCCTCAGAATCTCAATGTTCTGACCAAATATCTTACCCAATCTGAATTCGCTTGTGTCTTATGTGTCAAGCTTTGTGTCAAGCTTTACTGAATGAAACATGTTTAACAACAAATAAAATGTAAATGTGCTTTGAATGTGTTTCGAAACGTTCCTTCCAGATAAGTCTCTTCTGAATAGGAGCTAAAAAAGAGCCCCCTTTGTTCCTGCTTAATGTGTGTAAGCTTTAAATTGGGACAAGAATTTAAAACAGTAGAGAACCAAAAAGGTTGCTGCAGTGAAGAACATTCATGCTCCTCACACATTTCTCTACTGTGTTTGGTGAACCTACCTCCTTCAACAAGGAGATGTCCTGTGGTGGTTTGCTAGCAGGGCTGAAACACAGTAAGGTCACAGCTCATTCTCTGCTCTTTACTTTTAAGCACAACACAGATTGAAGCCTGACCTGGCAGCGTTGCCCTGCTCAGTCAGGACTCGGAGCAGGAAGGCCCCCTGCTGGTTGGCCTCAGCAGTGGCGGGGATGATGATGTAGCATCCCGGAGGGAGGCTGTTCCGTAGCACCACCTCTCGTCGAGAGGAGTACTGTGGACTGCAGAGGAGAGGTCGAGTAGAGCTCAGGTCCGAATGGGACAGGTAAGTGTTCTGAGGATGGGCCTGGCGAGGGGGGCTATTCATTATCATCACATTTAAATGAACAGACAAAGTTACTAAGTTTGTCCTTACCTTGTACACATGCAGAGCTGAGGACACGCTTATTCCTTTACGCCGCTGGTGCTTTTGCATTAGAGACAGCACAAACGAGCAAGTGTTCCCCAAGGAAGGGTCAACCACTGAAAGCTCTAACTGGAACTGAGGGTTCTGAAAGAACAAGGCTGCAGAACGCACGATGACCTGTACAACTTTCACCCAATCAGATCAAGTTCATTCTCAGAAGATAAGGTCACACTCAAAGGTAAACAGGGGTTTGGTTTACAACAAGACACCAATTCTAGTGCTGTTCTGTCCTCACTAAACGTGACTGCTCTCCAGCTAGACATACAACTAAAAGAAAAATGGGCCAAGACCAATGAAAACAACTGCACTTCAGCCCAATGTTGAAAAGATTAGCAAAGCACCTGCTGCATACCAACTTTGGCCACATGAGGGCACTCTGAACACAGAAAACATAGGAGGAAAAACTATTATCAAAGTTGGATGTATATATAAATGCAATAACAAGCATATTTGTATTTTGTATTCTTAAATCAGACTCAACCTAGAGGCAATCTCTATTGGAACCCTAAATTTTACAATATTCAATGGCAAAAAAAACATGGACAATACCTCACCCCATTAACCATTACTCAACAAAATACAAAAAACGTCCCTTTAAAATCCTCCATAAGTATTATCCTACAAGTCAGTTCACATCTAGATTTTTACAGATTGACACAAAAAGCAGCTTTTGTCAGACGGAACTAGAAGACATTATCCATCTTTTCTTTTCATGTCCAATCAGCAGTGCATACTGGAAAGACTTAGAATGCTACCTGTACAGAACAATTTTAAGTGTGTAGTATTTTCACAGAAGAAAAATATCATCTCTCACCAAAATAATTAAATCAAAACACAGGTAAGGTCACTCCCAGAAGGCAGATCATTCTCACAGAACAAGGCACTTTAAAAAGTTCATTTTTACCTGAGTGAGCTGGGCCTCCAGCCGAGATTCTTGGCACCCAGTTCCCGTGGTACATTACACAGCACCATGGCTTCACACTGAATGCTGATTGGGTGGGAGGCTCGGTCAGGTGACAGACTTCCATTAACTCAAAATTCTGCCGAAAATCTGCCACCGACATCCTGACACAAAAACAAGAAGCAGAGTATGGGAACCAGGTAAGAGTCTTTGTAGTCACTTTATGGTAAAATTATTTCTGGGAAAACAAACAGGTTTCTCACGAGCGCTCAAACTTTGATAAAAGCTGTTTATCATAGATTTCACTGATTGAACTCGGTTTAAACCTATTGCAGATTTGAGATCTGGTTTGTATGTGTTATGTTAGTGTGATTGCATAATAAATATAAATCTTCCTACTGAAATATCTGTCCCTGTACAGAAGATTGAACGACCAGTTCATCTGTGTCTGTTCATTGCTATCCACATGCTGTCTACTGGGGAGTGTAAAAGTTTCAGATGCTGTTGTTTTAATGACAAGGGGCTGATGCCGAACCCCTCCCTCCTCCTGGACATTCACCCCACCTCCCTCTCCAGGAAAAGCCTGTCCTGGTCCTGCTAGACGAGTCAATTCCCTCTGCTAATGGACTCTGGTTCTACAGACTTATGGTTTATATCTATAATTAGATACACATTAGTCTTAGTTACATCTACAGCCTGTCCGTCCATGGGAGTGGATCTCTTCTTCACTGGGGTTCTCCTCCAGGCCCCCCCCCCCCCCCTTTTTTTTTTTTTTTTTCTTGCTGAGAAGGAGAAGGAGGGTTTAAGGACAGAAGGTGGATCTAAGGATGCTCTGGACAATTATTGATTTGTTTGTTTACTAATAATCTGCTTTGACATGCTTGATCAATTACTGTTTCTGAATGTGTATTGTTTTTTTTTATTTTCTACTATAAATGTTTGCTAAATTAACACTCCCGGGACGTCCTCAGAGACGACTGTGGTTGTAATTTTGGGCTATACAAAAATAAATTGATTCGATTTAAAAAGGAGGAGAGAGTGAAAGGTGTGAAGTGTATACAGACCAGAACTCCCCATCTTCGCGGTTGACTCGACCTAATCTTTGCTGCTCCTGAGGACTCACAGTGCTCCACTCTGGGCTGAAGACACACAGCACTTTAACCTCACGCACTCTAACTAACAGTATTTACAGTAGGAAGAAAAGACCTCTTGGAGTCGCTCCACGGCCCCTCCCACTCTGTGTTGCCCCAGGGGTTCAGGAGTCGCACCAGATCAACCGGACCATAAGAGGTCATTACCTACAAAAGGAAAAGTAAAGTCCAAACTGTTCAAACTGACAGCATTTGGTTGATCCACCTGTGACTATATCTAGCCACAGGTGGATCACCCCAAAGTTGTATTTATAAATAATGTATATTTGAGGTGTGGTGTAGCAGTTTAAATACTTTTTCTATTGCCGTCAGGGAGTATGCGTGTCGAAACATGATTCCCAGGGGGTTCTTCTGTTCTAATGGGCCCTGTAACAGACACAAACCAAACAACCTGAAGCAGCACAACCACACAACAGGCCTCGGCATGTTTCAACTACTCCAAGCTCCCAGTATCCAAACTAAATGGCACTGTTACAGAGCATGGAACACATGTCCACACTGACAGCTGTCTCTCGTTCACTCTGCACTACTTGGTTTTGTTGAGGCTTAGAGGAGCTTCCAAAGTTCCCCTGGACAACATTTACAAAATTAAATAATGTTGTTTTCCACAATAGTTCGATTTGGCAATTGTTGAGTAGGTGTGAGCAATTTCCTGAAGATAAGCTTTGGATCCCAAGCAACTAAATGACTGGAATCTGCTGTAAAATGAGCTGTAAAATGAGCTGTGCCTCTGAAGTTTTGTTTCTACTGAGATTTATAATAAAATCATCTTTTAATGGGGTTTTAGGGGAAAGGACTTGATATTTGAAAAAAAAAAAAAGTAAAATGTATTCAAATAAATACTCAAACATCCGCACGCCACTGGAGGGCCAAGTTCTAATAGTATTTTATTAAAATTGTATGTGTTTTTTTTTTACATTCCAGGAACGTATGCTTTGTCAGAGATTATCTACTAAAAGCCTAAAAGTTGTCAGGCATTCTTTTTCCACTTCTCTCCTCCTTTCTCTTCTCTATCTCTCTCCCTCTCTCACACTCTCTTTCTCTCTCTTCCCCCTCTCTCTCTCCTCTTTGTCTCTCCTTCTCTCTCCTTTCTCTTTCTTTCCACTTTCTCTTTCCACTACAATGCCTAGGCAAAGTAGATAATAACACATCTTTTCCTACTTTGCTTGAAAACACCAGGCCTTCTATAGAACTTCAACTTTGCCTGTAACATACTATATACAGTACATGTTTCAGAACCAAGTCAGCATTGTAAACATGTTTGTGTCACCAAAAGGTTCCTGGCCTGAGTACCTGGAAAGTACCTAGAAAGTTCCTTTAAGTGTGGCCCCAGTAGTTCCTGTGTAAACACACCTGTCACTGCACCTGTCAATGCACCTGCCAGGAGGCTGAAGTGCACCTGTCACTGCACCTATCACTGCACCTGTCAGGAGGCTGAAGTGCACCTGTCACTGCACTTGTCACTGCACCTGTCAGGAGGCTGAAGTGCACCTGTCACTGCACTTGTCACTGCACCTGTCAGGAGGCTGAAGCATACCTGTCACTGCACCTGTCAGGAGGCTGAAGTGCACCTGTCACTGCACCTGTCAGGAGGCTGAAGTGCACCTGTCACTGCACCTGTCAGGAGGCTGAAGCATACCTGTCACTGCACCTGTCAGGAGGCTGAAGCGTACCTGTCACTGCACCTGTCAGGAGGCTGAAGTGCAGCTGTCACTGCACCTGTCAGGAGGCTGAAGTGCAGCTGTCACTGCACCTGTCAGGAGGCTGAAGTGCACCTGTCACTGCACCTGTCAGGAGGCTGAAGTGCACCTGTCACTGCACCTGTCAGGAGGCTGAAGTGCAGCTGTCACTGCACCTGTCAGGAGGCTGAAGTGCACCTGTCACTGCACTTGTCACTGCATCTGTCAGGAGGCTGAAGTGCACCTGTCACTGCACCTGTCAGGAGGCTGAAGTACCTGTCACGCACCTGTCAGGAGGCTGAAGCGTACCAGTCAGGAGGCTGAAGCGTACCTGGCAGTTTGCACAGTTGATGAGCGCTCCTTTCATAAGAAGTGATCGGATGAAGCTGAACAGGTCTCTGGGCAGACGATCGATGCTCAGTACTTCAGCCACTCCTCCAGTCATGTCCACCATGGCTTCATGTGGAAAGCCCATGTCCAGAGCGCGATAGCCTCCTTTGAGTCTGCGCACACAAGCACAAATAGTACTGATTAGGTATAGACAGTGCGCAAAAAGACGATCCTACTGGACTAGGACTCTGAGGAGAACGGCACATTCAGTGAGTCTAGAAACGTCCTCTTCTGTGAGCGAGTGAAAAGTGTCAGAGGAAGTCAAGCTCCGCTCACTAAAAAAGGCTGAATTTATAGAATCTGCATCAGAAAGCAGAAGAGTGCTGTGCTGCCTTCTCATCTGTAACACAACTTTTGTTAGTTTAAAGATGAAAAAGACACTTGTCCTCAGTGTTTTAATCATGCCTACCAATACTTGCATTTTTATTCTAAAAAGCTTATTTTATTGTGGTGGCTCATGTTCTTTCACCAAAAAGTATTTGTTTATCTATATTCAAAATTAGAATGGAACATAATATGAACAAAATGCACTTGAATCTTTTTTTCAGGAAAAATACTGATACAAAATGTCATTCTATATGGAAAATCTTTTCACCCTGTTCCACTTAAGAAGAGTCTCCCCGTCTCGCAGCTAAGACGCATATGTAGCATAGAAGTGGATTATCAAAAACAAGCAAATGAATTGGTTAAGCAGTTTCAACAATGAGAATATACAGATAAGGATAAGCACACAAAAGGTTTGATTCAGTGTCTCAGAAGGAGTTTTTGAAACGCAACGTTAATATTGTTTACAATGAGGAAAAAGGCCTGACAGAGAAGGAGGGTCAAAGCGAGAACAGGGATGGCAGTGAAAGAGTGAAAGAGATAGTTAGGTTATTCAATAAATGTGATTATTAGGTCACAATATAATCGTAACAACAAAAGAATAATAATAAAATCTAGACAAGTAGGGGAAGGGCCTGACTGACTGCAAATCTAGCCGTGCTTAAAACAGCCTGGATTAGGGTTTTTTATACTATACTGTCTAATCATTTAGCAATAATCAGGTAATGCCATCTTAATAATTTGTAAACATGTGTAAATAACTTGTATCTGTTCTATATTATAAAATGTCGGACAAAAGCTCGTGAAAGTGCGGGACTCACTTGGCGTAGGCCTTCTCCAGCAGCGAGCTCCAGAACTCATTCTTCTCAGGAGAGCTTAGGTAGATGAGCCTATTGTTATGTGTGGGCAGCAGGTCGTCCACTTGCACCTCCACCCACTCGCCGTACTGCCAGAACTGTCAAAACGTGCACAGGGTCTGGTCAGGGACAAATACATCTCTAAACAGATCACGAAAAAGTTCGTACTTGGTGCCACATTTCTAATCATCAACACTTGACTATCTCCTGACCAGCTCCTTTTTTGACCAATTAATGCACTTCAGAGTCAGATTAGAAAATAACACTACCCAGCACTGAAAACAAAACAGGATCAAGAAAGACAACAAGGCCATTCCAAAGCAAACAAAACTCAGCTGAGGTTGTAAAATACACTTTTAATTTAAACCATGTCACAACAGTGTGTCATCATTAGTTGTGTCACAAATTACCAGACTGTCCTCAGAGCAGCACTTGTGGTGGAGAAATGGAGCGCTCCCTGGGTTCCAGCTCCATCCTTCCACACCTCAGCACCTGCTTTCTGTCAAGCAATCAGCAGTCTACAAAGCCCACTGAAACCCATTGTTCCCTCTCTTTGCCTGCCTTCCACCAGCCCAACATGCGTCCTGTGAGTTCCTTTGTATTTGAGTTAAAATGTTTAGTTCATTTGTTAGTTCATTTGCCTGTTAAACAGTGATTATTATTTGTGAATGCTTATTGATATTTCTCTCTGTTGCAGAGTATGTAACCATGATTGTGGCCATACAAAGGCAGAAAATAACCAAAGAAAGAAAATAAACTGATGAACTGATTCTCCCGTCTCCTGCACATTATTCATAATGGGCAATTTTACCAGTAACTGTTTCCTCATTTAACAATGGTCCTTCGAGCCGGATTTGAAGCCTATTATGGATAAGCAACGTGGATCTCCTGAAGTTTTCCCACTCTGCTGAGTACCTGTAAGAAATGGAGTCTGTGTACATGTCGAAGTCACAGCCTGGAGCAGCTGCATCACCTGGAGCCCCAGTACAGCCAACTCTACATGACCTAAATTCAAGGTTACAGCATGGAGTTTTTACTGTGGACACCACCATTGCAGTCTCAACTCTACATGAACTTCGAGCTTTATCTACACAGTCCACTTTCCCAAACCGGAGACTACATAAGAGTGGGAGGCAAAGTATTTCTGGACACTTCAAACAATGTGAGGTCAGTTTATTTCCTAAATCTCACCACAGATTCAGACCGATGAATTTCCTAAAGAAATTCCTCACTCCAATCCAACAAGCACACATAGAAGAGCAATTAAAACACATGGAATTAGAGGAACTTCGTCACCAGCTGCAGGAGGAGGAGAAGGCTAAAGAATGTCTCAGACATCTGGAATTACAGGCCCGAGAAGAGTCTATGGCTTGTGAGCAGCTTTTAATGCACCTGACAAGAGTCAGGAAGATCCGCCAAGCTGAGACAGACTTGATGGAGGCAAAGATGGTCTCTCTACTCTTAAGAAATAATCGTCTGGAGAACCAGGCCAGAACAAGTCCCAGCCTTTGTGAAACAGGTCTGCCAGCTCCGCCTCTGTCTGCTTCGTCTGTTGATGTGCTGGTTCAGAATGAACCCTCTGGGTCCTCCACTACTCCTGAGGATCATCTCCCATTCATGAATGAACCGCAGCCAAACTCATCACATCACTTTTCCTCTGTCGTCTCAATACCTGAAGCTCCTGAACCAGAGATGTGTATTCCCAGCTCAGCCCTTATTCCCCAGCTTTCTGTTGGGATTGGGCCCTCTACCTTCACTTTAAGTCTATGTGACCCACATGAAGACTACTGCAATGATTGTAAGAAGTTCACCAGAAACGCTGTTAGCTCTGATGTTTGCTGCAGACATCCTTTGACCGAATTACATGACACAATATCCCAAGCTGGAACCCAAACTGCAATGCAGGCTACAGAAGATCACCTTCACCAGTCTTCTTGTGTCAACTCAAAAGTAATTCCTGAAGTATTACCTGGTTGCAACATGTCAGTCCAGAATTTAACCATTTTGGGTAAAGACTGCAAATCGGCCAACCAACCAGTCTGCTCCGGATCCTCAGATACATCAGTCTATGAAAGCACAGGTTGCCTGCCCAGATGCCAAGTCAGTGCCAATTTCCCAGTGCCAATTGAGTCACCTGCCCAAAGCACCTTTACTAAGGTCACATTCAGCTCCACATGTGACTCACCTGAAGGCTTCCACAATGGCTGTGAGGAGCTTCTCCAAAAAATAATCTCCCCTAGTGCTTGCAACAACCACCACTTGACCAAACAGGCTGACACGATACCCAGAGCTGGGAGTGCGTGTATTATGCACTCACATGATCTACATGTTGATCACCCTAACCAGTCTCCTCGTGCCATCGTAAATGTTGTTCCAGTGGCATTACCTAGTTGTCAGCAGCTCCAGAGTTCACCCATCCTGGATGAAGATTCTACAGGATCAACAATCCATACTAAATTTTGCGACATCATTGACACAACCCCACCAGAGCCCGACACCTACTTGGACTTTCCCAGCATTGCTCAGTGTTTTGGTCCTGTCCCTACTGATGGTGAAGATGCTCCTTCAAGACCTACTCTAATGGGGCGGCTGGAGGACCAATCTGGCTATCAAACAAATGGACATGCAATGGACGTCTACGGCTGTGATAGACACTCGGGTTCAGTATTTCTTGCCTTTCGACGTGGCCAAGGTTAAGTAATTTGTGTGGAGCAAAACACATGTTTTGGGGGCGGCTGTCACAAATTACCAGACTGTCCTCAGAGCAGCACTTGTGGTGGAGAAATGGAGCGCTCCCTGGGTTCCAGCTCCATCCTTCCACACCTCAGCACCTGCTTTCTGTCAAGCAATCAGCAGTCTACAAAGCCCACTGAAACCCATTGTTCCCTCTCTTTGCCTGCCTTCCACCAGCCCAACATGCGTCCTGTGAGTTCCTTTGTATTTTGAGTTAAAATGTTTAGTTCATTTGTTAGTTCATTTGCCTGTTAAACAGTGATTATTATTTGTGAATGCTTATTGATATTTCTCTCTGTTGCAGAGTATGTAACCATGATTGTGGCCATACAAAGGCAGAAAATAACCAAAGAAAGAAAATAAACTGATGAACTGATTCTCCCGTCTCCTGCACATTATTCATAATGGGCAATTTTACCAGTAACTGTTTCCTCATTTAACAAGTTGATTCACTGTTTGGAATGATTTATGCATGTTTGAGTAACCTGGAACTGTTCTGCAGCTGAGCCTGAGCAATTCTGACAAAAACAAATGTCTCAGTCATTTTTTGACACTGACAAGAAGGTCACGAATATTAAATAACATACACATTTCTGTTGGATTTACTTAATACCGTCGGAATATTGTGATCAGAACTTATCAAAAAATAATCAAGACACTCCTTTTGTGAACATGGCTGAGGCCTAGTCGAGTTTCAATGTTATAGAGACTCTCTACTTACAGACTGGCACTTTAACAACAATATACATATGTGGCACTAAAACAAAACAGGGTAGCTTTTTTTCTTAAAGGAAAGTTTAAGCTTTAAAGATTTAAATTTCAGAAACATGACCTACATGTGTCACAGATACAAGGTAAACAAACAAGTAATTCGATTTTTACTGAAAGTCACTGTAACTTGGACTCATTTTCAAAAATGGAAAATCAGAAAGCAGAAGGAGCCTCACATGACTCTCCTCTTTCTCGTTGTCAGTTTGGTTTTGAACCAGTCTGAGTTTGAACTGATGTCGCACCAGGACACAACTGTCATGCACTTGTTTCCACACAGTTCTCATTGCACTTTGCTCACTCAGCGATTGAAACTGACTTCACTGCAAATCTTGTTCAAAATCTATTTCTTTCTGGCACTCTTCTCTTCCTTTTTCTGGGCAAAGCTCTCACATGAGTGCAAAACCAAAGAAGGGCGTTACCTTGAAGGTGAAGCAGCCGGTGTAGTGCTGCTGGAAGTCCTGATCTGATGGAACCACCTTCTGGAAGAGCTCGTGATGCACAGACAGAGAGGCGATGGCCGACAGCAGCCAGCAGTCATCTTAGTGCACAAGAAAAAACATTGATGCATGAACTATCTCCACCATGATCTGCTTTACACCAGAGTGCCACCATCATCTCCACTTCAGATGTTTTTACACCTGAAATAACTAACTGCTTACAGTTAGTGGAAGTTTCCATGGCTTCAGCGGCTGTATTCTGTAAAGTCTGAAACGTCTTTTTATTCCTCCACAGAAACTACAATGCTTAAAAAGCTATGACAGTGAATCAAATGTGGATCAAAAGAGTTTGTTTATTTGCCTGAGAAAATGGAGAATGGAGACTGGAACTAAAAAGTACCTGGAACTGAAAAAAAAAACATTACAGTGTAGGGTTGTCAAATGTATGAAAAATCCAATTAGTTCTAATCCCATACTTGTCTGACCAATGAAAACGTATCAGTTCCTATTGGTTCTGCCGATGTCCTGGTTGTACTTTTAGTTGGACGTATTTTCAGTCTCGACACTGGAATCGGTTGATATCAGGCATCATCAGTAGATTTTCAAAGCTAAATGATCAAAATTGGTATCCAAACTAAAACAGCTGGATTTTTCCTTAAATCTTGTAGAGTTGACAAAAGCATCTCCAACTATCAATATCAACAGAACTTCAGATCTGTTCACTTTCAATAACTCTGTTATTGGCATTCATTGTCATTGTCATGTTAGTTCAGGAGTTTTGGTTTTGTCTTGTTGTGGTGTTGTTTGTTTGTTTGTTTGTTTGTTTGTTTGTTTGTTTGTTTGTTTGTTTGTTTGTTTGTTTGGATCCCCATTAGTCTTTACAGCAGTTAAGACTATTCTTCCTGGGGTCCAAGCAGACAATAAATGTTAATGCTGTGCCTTATTTCTCCTCAGTCAGGTTCACCAACACCATCAAGTCTGGCTGGAGATAGAACAATGGGGATCTCAGTAATTGTGTGAGGCAGTGGAATCCTTATGGTTTAACCTTTTAACATCTTGATAACAATCATGTTAATTAAGGAACATGGGATATGGCAATGTTTGGAAATCAAACTATATGTCCTATACTGACCCTGATCATTCATCTGTTTTCATTTACATTGTGTGCACCATCCAGTTACTCTAGACTTTACACTCAGGCGTGGCTGTGGAAATAAAATCTACCTAATGACGTGTAATATAGATATCGCTAACTGATGCAGGGTTTATTAGACAGCATTTGAGAGACTAAACTAAATAACTACATTAATAAGCTGATGATTAACAGCTTTCTCATTGTAATCTGGTAGAGCATTGACATCCATTCTGTTGGAATAGGAGGCCAGTGAGACCATGGTTCCACATTTGGATTCTACATTGTGAAAAGGATTTGACACCAAGATCAGTCAAATGGGACAATAATTCAGTATATTCAATGGCGTCCATCTTGAAAAATGGCCGTCATCTTAAATTCTTAAGTAGTTAACTGTTTTTTATCACAAGAGTATGTGTGCTGCCGATTATGGTCAATGTTACCACTTTGTTTGTCAATGTTCTAATATTTAATTTATTTATTTATTATTATTTTGTGTTTAATGAATGCATGGGTGTCCTATGTTAAAAAACACCCATGCATTCATTAAATGCATGCACAGATTAGGACCTCCCTTGTTGGTCCTGATCTGTGTTTGTGTTTTGGTGGGGAACTAAGCTTATATGACTTTTTAATTGTATTTTAGTAGTAGTAGCTTAGTTGCTTAGAAGCAGTTTAATCCCACATAAAAGTCGACCAAGTCACTGAAACCAATGATTAGGACAACGTTCATCCTTTCATATCTGTCAGCAGCCTGCAGTGTTGTCCTCCTCCACTCCCTTGTCTTTGTCAACAATGTAGACAAGCATTCTTTGCACACAGGCTATTATATCCAGGTTCACATGTTTGCACTCTTTTTAGAACATGCTACTATATTCAGCGAGACAAGACTTCTTTACAATGTTTAGATCCAGCTACTTCATAAAAACTTCAGTTATCTCAAGTTTTATAAGTGTAAATGACAAAGAATGTTTTTCACAATTTCAACAAGTACATCAAAAGTCATAGCGTGGCTTTCATTTCACCCTGTTTTTGAGACACTAAACACGATGTATAAGAATACAATACCATGAGAACAAAGTTATACTAATTTAAGTCACTTTGTAAAGACCTGACACAGTTCTGTATTATGTTTTAATGTACTTGTAACCAACTATTGACCAACTATACTTTTCCTTTATGTTTCACATCAAGTTTGTACTGTTTATGCTTTTAGTAATGACACTTCAGTATCACTTTATAATAATGTCCATATACAAATAATCTACAAATGTTAATTAATTATGAAGATAACATTATCTAATCATTACTTCTGGCCCCTATTCTAAAGTGATGTGCATGTAGTGGTTGGATCATCTACACTTTTGAGGTAAACCAGTGTAGTATCAAAGTGAGGACCTTCACTGGCTTCTGTGACTGTTTGTGACATAACAACATTACCATGGGAAAACGTTAACAACCAGTTTGGCTACGTTTATGCACAATTCTATGGTTAAGTTTAGGATTGAGGTTTGGGATATTGGTAATGATATTGAGAATCAGATAACACAGTATATCACTAAATACTTTTTTCAGAAAACATATAAATGGTCATCACTTTAGAATATGGGACAGAAGTAAATGATTAGCAAATGTTTGCTCATTATTAGTAAATACTATCTAATACTGTATTGATGATCAGGTAATGTTATCTTAATGGTTAACTAACATTTATAAATGATTTGTATCTTCACATTATTATAAAGTGTTACCGACACTTCAAAGTATCTATTCAGTACTAGTTTTAGTATGATAGTATCCAATTTTCGATACCTCTGACAACACACTTATGTCTAGATGAATATAATACATTGTCCTAATGATGTAATTAAAAGTGATTCATGAAGGTCACACTTTATCGTTTCAATCAATTGTTCACAACGTGAAAGAGGATGATTATTACAAAAAGTGTGTCAGTTCATCCAATGCAGGTCTATGCAAATTATGGAAATATATCACTTTTTTTATCAACCCTATTTTACATGAGAGAAAAGGAGAGAGAGAAAGTGAGGAAGAGAACGATAGGGAGAAAGAGAGAGTGAGCGTCTAAGGGAGTATCTTCTAGCTACAGTAGTCCTGACCAAGTCTAGCAAGAGAATCTGGAGCCGTGTCCCTGAGGGCTGCACTATGAAGCTCACTGTCCCAGAGGCAATTGTAGAGGACCGATTTCCCTACAGGGACAAGTGTACCTTAACCTAACTTACCTTTGCCTTAAGTAAAGAAAACACAAGTGTAATGTTTCCAGCAGCATCTGTGTACTCACTGAGTTTGCCCTGGCTGATGTCCAGGCGGGACGCTCCATTGACAATGAACTGCGGAGCCGGGCAGAGCTCCTTAACGTCAGGGCACGTCCCGTAGAAGAGGAGAGAGGACAGAAGTGAGGAGTAGGACAGGTGGACAGAGAGAAGAAGGAGAGGGGGGGGGGGGGGGTCATGGGGAGGAGAAGGAAAGGTGGACAGAGAGAGGAAGGGGGGGGCAGTGAGGACACATGAGAGGGACACATTAGATTAAAAGGGTCAGTCAAAGATGTGGCGTGAGCTCAAACAGTCTGGACTGCGCACGTGGACAGGGTCTAAATAGAACCTAAGGCCGACTGGAGGCTATGCGAGGGAACTGTCAGAATTGACATTGTTGTGGCTCCAGAATGGTGAAGGTGCAGACTTTGACTTTGGCCACGCGTCAGTCCAGTAGAAAAGTGCTTTACCTTTGGTCTCTTCCATTTGACGCCGGAGTGCATCTCCAACTCTCCCAGGGGAAAGTGGTAGTCCACAAACAAACCGTCCCGTCCCACAGTGTCGGGATCCCCCGTGATATCCACGGGTGTGACGGCGTTCAGCAGGTCTGTGAGCCAGCGGCGGGACTGAGAGCCCAGGAGCTCATCCGAGCACACCGACTCCACATCGTCCTCCTGCGGCAGGGAAGTGTCCGAGGACAGGCTGACAGACTTTCTCAGGACACTGGGCCTGTCCGGGCCTGGTTCTAGCGCTGAACCGCTCATGGTGCGTGCGGGCTGGTGATTGTTGTTGCGCTGTGCAGTGCGCACTAAAGTGTGCTGAGCCACTCCCGTCGCTCCAGGCGTCCTCACCTGCAGGCGGGCGCAGGCCTACTTAAAGTGGCCTCGTGTAACTTCTGGAGGTGAAAATCAAATGTATTCACACAGGCAGAACATTCTCCACTGATATATACATCAGTTTTATGCCGTACTGTGGAATATTATAGCTAAAGGAAGATGGTTTAAGAATTTACAAAAATGCACGCCTGCTCTAACCCTATCTGTTTTTTTTTTCTACAAAACATCCAAGTCATAATAAAAATGCTACACACCGTGGCGAAGTTAGTTGGATATTGGACTAACTTCGCGGTATGCGACGCTGCATTTAAAGAGGACATGTTATGCAAAATCCACTTTTCGGAGATCTTCGCCATTGTGGTAGTGTGGCCGAGGGAGGCTAATAAATAAGTTAAAAAAAATAGCCCAATTAAAAATGTACGTTAAAAGCTGCCAACAACGTCACCTAGGTTAAAGAGGCTGGGACTCTATTTTTAAAACCACAGGTAGGCCTACTACTACATTAAAACCAAGGGGCGAGCAGTGAATTAAAAACCAGAGAGTAAAAGTTTAAATTGAATTTAGTACAAAAATTAAATAAAAGAATTTACTACAAAACCACAAAAATGTCTAAAACGTCCATAAAAACAAAGCAGGGCTAAAGTGGCTCGTGTTGTTCCTTCCGGCTCCACCAGGCGCCACCGCTACGCCTTCTCTGCGGGACAAAACACAGCCATTGGGGGGAGGACAAGCAATTTAAACAAACCCGCCCTAGGCTGGGCCGCGCGGCCCGCGACTTACCGGGCTGGACGGCTGTTTAAAGCCGTCCATTGTGCCGTGTCCGCGGAGCAATAGCAGTTTGAAGTGTCAAAAATGCATTGACGGTCTATGGGGAAATTTTTCTTGGATCCAAGCGCTGCAGTATAATACATCCATGGCATAAGCTCGAAAAACTATCAGCACGCAGAAGGAGGCGGGGCCCTCCACAGATGCGAGGCCCTACGCAACTTGCGTAGCTCTTGTGTGGAGGCGCAAATGTTTCTGAATGAGTCAAAGTCTGGACAGAACTTGAGGCGACTTGATGCTTCTACATATATATAGCCTATATATATATATATATATATATATATATATATATATAATAGAGAGAGAGAGAGAGAAGAGAGAGAGAGAGAGAGAGAGAGAGAGAGAGAGAGAATGTCAAAATCTTTCACTATTTCCTGTTTGAATATTCAGGGTCTGAGGTCTTCTGCTCTTGGCCTTAAGAGCAGGACCTCAGACTTCACTAGAGAGTTAGGAAATGGAGATGTGTTTATACTGCAAGAGACTTGGTGTAAAGGAGATGTCTCCTCTGGTTGTCCCTCAGGTTACATGGAGATAATGTCTCCGTCCATTAAACTAAAGGAGTAAAACAAGGAAGGGATTCAGGAGGAATGCTAATCTGGTATAAAGCAAACCTTATACAATTTATTCAACTTATCAAAAAAGACAAATTTTCAATCTGGCTCAAAATCAAAAAAGACATTCTCACAACAGATAAAGATGTGTTCCTGTGTGCCATATATATACCCCCATTACAATCTCCATATTTTAATGAAGACACTTTCACCATTCTTCAGGATGAGATCAGTTATTTCCAGGCCCAGGGAAGTGCATTGATTTGTGGAGACCTGAATGCTAGGACTGGCACAGAACCAGACGTTATCAGCACACAGGGAGACAAATATATTCCTAGTCAAAACAGCATCCCTTTTACTTCACTCCCCAATAGAAATAATTTTGACAAAACTGTCAATAAAAGTGGACAGCAACTGCTGCAGCTCTGTAGAACACTGGGTCTGTACATGGTCAATGGTCGGTTTAGAGGGGACTCTTTCAGTCTTTACACTCATAACTCTCCTCTTGGCAACTGCACAGTAGACTATAGCATCACTCTACCTGAGAGCATTTACAGTAAGCCCCCTAAGCCCTTTATCAGACCACAGTAAAATCACACTCTACATTAAAGCTACAGCAGACCACCCTCACACAGTACAACCCTGCAATCTGAACTACAGAAAACAACCCTATTATTGGACAAACAAAAGCAAAGAGCAATACCAGACAGCTATCAAAACCCAAGCCTTTCAGTCCCATCTAGACTGGTTTCTTTCTACCTCATATCCAGTCAATGAGGATGGCCTCGAACAGGCCATGCAGGACATCTATAACATATTTGACCATGTGGCAGACTTAGCCAATCTAAAAAAGCCCCGCACCGCAAGCACAAAGGCAAAACCAATGATGAGTGGTTTGACACTGAATGCAGCCAACTGAGAAAGACTCTCAGGAATGCATCAAATCAAAAACACAGACAACCTGACAACCCTGAGCTCCGCCTCCAATACTGGGAAACCCTTAGAGTATACAGGAAAACACTCAGAACCAAAAAAGAACAGCATGTGAGGCATCAATTACAAATCATGAAGAATCATTGACTCCAATGATTCTGAAGAATGAACTCTTCTGCAAACCACAGAAAGAAGAATTGGCTATTCAAAATGGTAACATCTGGAAAAACACTTTGAAAATCTGTATACTACTATTCCTCTAAATTCGACCCAAAACAATCTGACCAATAAATTACACATTCTAGAAACTATTTTTAAAGACAACCAAAACCCTCTAGACTACCAAATTACACAAGAAGAACTACTGGCTAAAATCCAGACACTGCGGCCAAGAAAAGCTAGTGGTCCAGATGGCCTCTTGAATGAAATGCTGAAATTTGACGATCATAAATTTAATCTGGCCATATTAAAATTATTCAACCTTATTCTGAATGTTGGATGTTTCCCAGACTCCTGGAGCGAAGGAATCATCTCCCCAATCTTTAAAAATGGAAATAAATTCGACCCAAATAATTACAGAGGCATATGTGTCAGTAGTAATCTGGGAAAGCTGCTCTGCAGCATCTTAAATACTCGACTGCAAGACTTCCTCAGAGAACATGACATCTTGAGTAAAAGTCAGATCGGATTCACACCCAAACAAGAACAACAGACCATATCTACACCCTCCATACCCTCATAAATCAACACGTCAACGGAAACAACAGCAAAATCTTTTCTTGTTTTGTAGATTTCAAAAAAGCATTCGATTCAATTTGGCATGATGGTCTGTTCCTAAAATATTAGAAAAAGGAATAGGAGGGAAAGTCTACGACATCATTAAAACCATGTACACACACATGAAGTGTGCTGTGAAAGTGAACAACATGGAAACAGACTTCTTCCCCCAGAGTAGAGGAGTGAAACAGGGCTGCAGTCTCAGCCCCACCCTCTTTAACATTTATATAGATGAATTGATCTGATATCCCTGGTGTCACTCTGTCTGACACACAGATTAAATGCCTACTGTTTGCAGATGATCTTATATTGCTGGCTCCTTCAAAAGAAGCACTACAACAGCAACTGGATCATCTGCTAACCTTCTGTCAGACCTGGCCCTGACAGTTAATCTGGACAAAACCAAGGTGATGATTTTCCAAAAACGACCCAGGGGTCTAGGAAACCAAACCAAGTTTTTCCTGGGCCCTCACGAGGTGGAGCACACACAGGACTACACATACTTAGGACTACACATCACACCTACAGGAAACTTTAACCGGGCTGTGGATGATCTCAGAGAGAAGGGAAGAAGGGCTTTCTATGCAATCAAAAATCCTCAAACATTAATATACCCATTAGAATCTGGCTAAGAATATTCCAATCTATAATTGAACCAATAATTCTGTATGGTAGTGAGGTGTGGGGTCCTCTTGCAAATCAAGACTTTGAAAAATGGGACAAACACCCAATAGAAACCCTGCACACAGAGATTTGCAAGAGCATCCTCAGAGTGCACAGAAATACCCCCAATAACGGCTGCCGAGCGGAGCTAGGCCAATTCCCCCTGTTAATTAGAATTAAAAAAAGAGCCATCAAATTTTTTAAACACCTTAAAACAAGTGACCCCAACTCCTATCACTACAAAGCCCTTCAATGCCAAGAGGAGAACATGGAGAAAAGCCCCCTAAGCCAGCTGGTCCTGAAGCTCAGCTCCTCTAACAGCACAAGACAAGCTCAGGATACGCACACACTCAGCACACAGACAATTATAGAACTAGAAAAACAACACTACATTAACTATTGGACATCTAAAACTAAAACTCAAAGCAAACTTCAATGTTATTTGGCTCTAAACAGACAGTACACGGTGGCACAATATTTAAGCACCGTGACTGATGAGAAACTAAGAAAGACTTTGACCATGTACAGACTCAGTGACCACAGCTTGGCCATAGAGACGGGCAGACACAGACAGACCTGGCTGCCCACAGAGGACAGACTGTGTCAACTATGTCCACTCAGAGAAGTGGAGACAGAGACACACTTCCTCATTCACTGCAGAAAATATGACAACATCAGAGGCCAGTTCTTCTCCAAAATGAACCAGCAGGTCCCTGGCTTTGATTCTCTACCTGAACAAACCAAAATGCAACACATTCTTGGAGAGAACAGAGTCAGCAGCTTAGCAGCAGCTAAATATGTCCGACTGTGCCACAACCTGAGGGACAACCACAACAACCACACCATCTGATACAACCACCTGACACACCACCTGACCTGTGTGTGTGTGTATATATATGTATATATTGTTGTTTAGAATATTGATTGCTGTTTATATTGTTGTTATTACTGTTATTTTGTTATTTTTGCTTTGGCAATGTTGTTGTGCAATCGTGCCAATAAAGCCTTTTTGAAATTGAAATTGAGAGAGAGAGAGAGAGAGAGAGAGAGAGAGAGAGAGAGAGAGAGAGAGAGAGAGAGAGAGAGAGAGAGAGAATAAATGTCCAGACTCACAAAGGCCATTCTTGCTGATTTATTAAAGTTGTATTCCACAGGTATCCACAATAAACCATATTTTATGAAACGTCACAAAACATAGATCACAGTCAAAAACTGTTTGGCTAGATTCCACAGAATAGTCTTCCCACCTGTTGGCAATTCATGATGTGGCTCCACTCACATCACACCATAAAATGAATTAACAAAATGGCTTCTCTCTCTCTCTTGCTGGCGGCATTGCATTGGTGGAATTTTTTTTTTTTTTTTTTGAACAAAAAGTGCAATTTATAGATGAGCATGAATCATGTTGACCAAAAAGTGTTATTTTTCCAAAGGTGTAAAAACGTATTCCAAGGGGGAATAAATAACCACAGACCCGTGTTTTCCAAAGCCGCGATGAGGATTTAGTGTGAAACTTCTTTTACTCTCTGTAGCTTATTTAGACAGTCCTGAAGGCCCATTATGTTGAGTTTAATTTTTTAATTGTCTTTACCTGGGAATACACATTTGTTTATTATATTGTACAGTTGTAGTGAAAACATCAGTTGTACACATAGATCATTTTCATCCGCATCAGCGCAGTAGAAGAGATGTGTGCTCCTGGTCTTTAGTTTTTGTTCTCACCACTGGTTAGGAGCCTTCACAGTCTCCCAGATCCTCAGACTTGACCTCTCTCAAAAGCTAACAGAAATGGAAGTATTTCTGTCTCATTTCAGGTGTACCCAGTGACCTCTGATGAATGACAACTGTTACAGATTGGTGATGCTCTGGGACAGTTTCATTAGTGAAGTAAACCAACAATCAGAAGGAACTTGTGACATTAGGCTTTACAAACAGGAATTTTAAACAGTAGACACGCATTTCCTATGTAAACCATTGGGCTCAAGAAAATAAACTGTATAAGCACCTTTTTCCTATGAGAATCGGTCTAGGGCAAGTGGTAAACTGCTTTGCAAATATTGGATTTTACAAACATAATCGGTCAGAAATGGCAGCCCATGTCCAAAAATGCATCAGAAGAAAACCTCACTGTTACAAAACTAAAAACCTGAGTCACATTAATCAAAGTCTACATACAGACAAAGACAAGACCAAACAGCTGATGGTTAGTCAAATATTTATTCCAAAAAGAACAGATGAAAGATGAAGGGATGAGATTGCTCTGGTGACTTTGGGTCTCACTGGGAGGTCGCCATAATGCTGGAAACACCTGGAAAAAGCAGTAGAAATTAGGTCATCTCTATTGTTATGACCCGCTGAAGTCCGTACAAGTGAACGTAAAAAACATTTTCCATGAACACACACAAAAAACACTTTTCTTATTCTGTCAAAAATGGGTTCAAATGTGTAAGTAAGAACTTATCTTTTGCCAAGAGAATCCACCAACATGTATTTTTTTAATCTGCGGTTTATTTAAGTTAAATTCTACAATGAAGAGGCGGAGCTTATCAGTTCTGCAGTTTTCAAGTCAAAAAAACGGTTTCTATTTCTAAGCCGTTTTAACACATTTTGGTGTTTTGCAATGAACAAAATATAAATTATTGTAGTATTTAGGCCATAGTGTCTTCCTAAATATACAGAGAAAGTCACAATAGGTCTCTTTAGCAGAACAGCAGCACATTTCCAGCCAAGCACATTATTTCAGGGTAAATGTGGGGAGTCTGAAGTGAAATTTAATTATTTTTTAATGCCATTAAAAGCTGCATTCAAGACTCCTTTGCAACCAAACTGAATTATTGGGTGTTGAATAAATAAAATGACTAAAACTATTCTTAAAGGCCAGAAAAGACAAACAAATAAATAAATAAAAATCTTGAGAATTGTCTGTAACTTAGTAAAAGCCATTGGTTGTGAAGCTAATTTCCCGCTCTAAACATAATTCTGAGTATTACCGCACAAAAAAATACCTCCAATTTGTGATGAAGACTTTTTAATACTTTTTAAAAGACTTTATTTAAGGCTAACTTAATTTAATGTATTATTATTATTATAATACTTTTAATACTGTTTGTTTTTTGGTTGAATCATAATTCTATTCAAGATCGACCTATTTTGGAAAACAAAATATTTTAAATGAGTAAATATTCAATCCATTAGGCTACACTTTAAAGAGGAACTGTGTACATTTTTGTTAAGTCTGCTGCCTGCTTTTTGCAGTTTTGTGCTTAGAAGTGGACTTTCTGGATTTCAGTGGCCAAATGTACATTACTGTAGTTTGTGCAGAATAATTAGGTACCCCCAAGTTTTTGGGTTTTCACAGTTATGTGGTCTTTTTTTTATAACAAACACGCACATTCTTTATTTAACTTTGATAAATCTGCTCAAAATACAAGGTCTTTAAAAATTACTTCAAATTAAAGACATAAAGACCTAAATTTGACAAATTTAAGACCTTAATATTAGGGATGCACCGATCCAGCTTTTTCAGTTTCGATATCGATCCCGATATTTGGCTTTAACTATCTGCCGATACTCGATATCAACCGATACCAGTGAAAGGACTGAAATTGCTTTTTCTAAAAAAAACTTAATACATTTGGTTATATTGTGTTATGTAACTGTTGTTTATACTACAAGTCACAACTTAACAACTTAATCTGAATAAAATGCCCAATATTATGAAATGTTCTGGATCAACACCAGCCTGTAAAATATTCTCATTATGTCCAATTAAAGACACAACTATGATGTGGGCTGAACCGATATCATGGGGTCGATTAACCTGGCTCACGCCAGATCGATATATGTATCACTCTGCATTGAGTTCTACACATATTCGATCTGGAAGGGCTCTCGTCAAAAGCAGTTGGGAAAGGGAGGGAGTTCTCGCGAAATACGTCGATCTGATTGGACAAAGCGCCCACCCCACCTTAGCGGTGTTTTAGCCAATCACAAGACATAATCAAAATGACGTATCCCACAAACTGCTTTGTTTCTTACCTGCGTATTGCAGAGGAGACGCCCAAACTTCCGTCGCCAGATGCTGAAGACTAATCCACTGATTTCATTGTGTTCATATAAACACAGTTTGAAGCACTTCACAACAATAGGCTATTCCACCGCCAGCGAGCAACAGTACGTCCGCGTCTGTACAGCTGTCCTCCCCGTGGTTGTGTCCATCTCGAGGCGATTTGCGCTTTCCCTGCGCGCTCCGGGTCCGGCGGTCTATCTGCGTCTCTCCCGTGTGCTCCGGGTCCGGTCTATCTGCGTCTCTCTCGTGAGCTCCGGGTCCGGTCTATCTGCGTCTCTCTCGTGTGCTCCGGGTCCGGTCCTCTCCGTGTTTAGCTATCTACGTTTCCCTCGCGTGCTTCAGTCAATAGCCTTTGCAGCAGTACCTGCGTCTGCCCGCGTCGCCATGTTTGTTGTTTTGCTCTGAGCGTGACGCCTGGCACTCGCTGATTTCACATCTGTAAATCCCGCCTCCTCCTGTAGAGAAGCCTTCTGATTGGTTCGAGGATTCGATACTCGGCTCAAACCATAGGGCGGGAGTCTTTCAAGATGGTTTCTCGTGGATTTGTAAACCCACAAATACCGCGAGAATTCATCTTGCTGCGCAAGGTTAGGGGTCGATACCCGATCCAGCAAAATGTCCTAGATCGGCACCGATATCCGATCCAGGTATCGGATCGGTGCATCCCTACTTAATATTCCCATTTCTGCTTTAAGATATTTTAAGCCTTTTATTTTAAGCCGGATTTATTTTCTTTAAAAGAAATAAAGATAAGATTGTCACGACAATTTCAGTACACTCACTTTCAAAGTCAATCTTCTCCACAATGTTCTTAGGTTTGACGCTTTCTTCCTGATTGAAAATAAAAACTTGTCCGTTCTCATCTTCTGTCCAGCTGTACTTGTTCATCCAGGACTTCACCTGTGTGTCTAAACACCAGAGAAAGTGAGTTTCTCCAGAAGAGACATGACAGTAGCTTGTTGTAAGTGTCTGTTCTTACCTAGTGGATCTCCCAGCATCTCTGCCAGTAGACGCCGGTCGATGGTCTGGTATGTGATGCCCACTACGTGACAGATGACTGCAAAGAAAAGCTTGCTAAATGTTCATGCACAGACTGCACAGTACAAATCAGAACAAATACTTACACTTGCGAACAGAGTCTTCAAAGCCAGCAATGCCGTCAATTAACTCTCGATTCTCCTCCAGACTGGTCTGCACACACAAAGCCTGTGTAAAACTCACCCAACACTTTCCATGTTCTGACAGAAAGTCTTACCCAGAAGCTCTGGAAGTGACACGTCTCCAGCAGGTTCCCCAGGTACAGGATCTGTCTGATGGGTCGCTCCTCCTGCTGCGACACTGTAGTCAAGGAAAGACACAAGACTAATATTCAACTGCAAAGACAGGAGGCGCCTCACACAAGTCACAAAATCTGTTATGCCTTGACTAAATAACATCACAATATAACAATTTAGATCAATACCACTGAAACCCTCTGAAACCAGTTCTGAGCTATACTTTTAAACAACCCAATTACCCACATTACAGTATGAAATTTCTGACAGAAAAAGAGTGCGGCAAGTGTTCTAAAATAACTGAAGTCAAAGATGGATTAACTGAGGTTCTAGAGCAGGACCATGATGTTACATTTTCTCTGGACCACACATCTCTCAGAGTCTTTTTCCAGATATTCTTTTCATTTATCCACTGCATCAATTCATATCCTAACTAAACAATTTAGTTTGTGGTTAATATTGGATTCTTTTATCTGCTCAGAGCCCACATCATTGACAGACAAAAGCTTACAATGCACTTTAGTAAGGTTAAGTCACACTTTATTGGATTACAGGAAAACTGTGCATTGGACTCATGCCTCAAAGTCTCTGGGGCGAGTGCTGCATTGCGGTGCTCCAGACACATCTCCAGAGCTTCTTGCTAGGCTTGGTCATGAGTAGGGATGTGTATTGGTAAGATTATATCAATATCAATGGTATTGTCCATTTTTCTTAACGATACAGTTCCTTATCAAAGCTCTTATGGATTCATTAAATATGGTGGCTTGTATGTAGTTTTTTTTATTAACTAATTTTATACAGTTATGTGGACTAAATTATGAAGAATTAAATATAGATTAAGTGTACAGCAAAACTAAAATTTCAAGCTTAATGTCATATGTCCAGTAATAAATGCATATTCTTTGTAATACATTGATCTCTCCAGATGAGAGCAGTAATTTTGAGGCTTTACTTCACTGGTTCACGACGCCTCACAATTCCCATCACTAGTGCGCACAGGCCTTGCTTCCAATCCACTTGCTCTCTGATATTAACTGATATTTCTTTCGCTAAACTTAAGCTGGTCTGATTTTTGGATCTTTCTCTGGCCAATAGGAGTGCACGCTTATTACAGTTAAATATGTGTCTCTTTGTGCAGCCAATTTGATGTTTGCTCTTGCGTTTGGTGCCAGTGCCAAGTGAATAAAAATTGACTTTATAAGTTGTGTTGGGACAGACAGAAAGATTTTACACAAGTGTGGAAGTGTGCGGGGATAAACGTGATTTAAGTGTTTCTTTAGACGTTTTTTGAGACAAAGCTAAAATAATCTTGACAGTTAGCCTGATCCCAAATGGGTTTTAAGTCTGTGTACTTGTTACACAGACACAATTAGAGCCAACTCTGGCCAACAGCGTTAGTGGAACAAAATGGAGATCTCATAAGCCTAGATTGGCCAAAAAGGCAGATTTTTGTCTCGCTTCATAGAATACCCCGAAGTCTGAGGGAGAATTCAGTTGTTTTACAGTTATGTGAGCCGAGCACCAGAAGGATACATGTGTCTGGTCGATCATGCACTTGCACAGGGTAAAATCTGTGTGGGGCAGGTTGGTAAGCGCTTTCAGGAGGATCTGTGATGTCACGTGAGTCTGGAAGTAAGCGGGATTAAACTGGTACCTGCAAGGACAAGATTTGTGTTTTTATTTACAACTTTATTCATTACAAATTATCTAGATGCAATTACTTGATTGATAAACCAAATAATCATTCTAAGTATAGTATAAGTATCATAAAAAACAGTGGAGCAGATAACAGTCAATTCCAAAGGATAACATACAGTTTGAGAACAGCCAGGTTAGCTTCCAGGTCGTAAGCATTCTCCCGGGCTTGTGTCTCCACATACCGCTCCAAGGTTGCAAGATTTTCCGGGTTGTACCTAGAAACAACATGCACAGAATGAATATCTATATCTATATATCTATATCTATATCTATATATATATACATCTATATATATACATCTATTTATATCTATCTATATCTATCTATCTCTCTATCTCTCTATCTCTCTATCTATCTATCTATCTATCTATCTATCTATCTATCTATCTATCTATCTATCTATCTATATATATATCTATATATATATATATCTATATCTATATATCTATCTATATATATATCTATCTCTATATCTATCTATATCTATCTATATCTCTATATATCTATATCTCTATATATCTATATATATATATAATATATATATATATATATATATATGCTATGTGTGGCAGAAACCTAACACTGCTCATGACTCTAAATACACCATCCCCACGATCAAATATGGGGGTTACAGCTTAATGCTCTTGAGGTGCTTTTTTTCAGCAGGGACAGGGAATATGGTCAGAGTTGATGGGAAGATAAATGGAGCCAAATACAGGGCAATATTGGAAGAAAACCTATTGGAGTTTGCAAAACACTTGAGACTGGGGCAGAGGTTTATCTTTCAACAAGACAACGACCCCAAACATAAAGCCAAGGCTACATTGGAATGGTTTAAAACAAAACATATTCATGTCTTAGAATGGCCCAGACAAAGCCCAGACCTAAATCCAATCAAGAATCTGTGGCAAGATCTGAACACTGCTGTTCACAAACACACTCCATCTAATCTGACTGAGCTGGAGCTATTATGCAAAGAAGAATGGGCAAAAATGTCAGTCTCAAGATGTGGAAAGCTGGTAGAAACATACCCAAAGAGACTTGTAAGACCTGTAATTGCAACAAAAGGCGGTTCCAGAAAATACTAGATAGATAGATAGATAGATTAGATAGATAGATAGTCCAGGATTGGCTATGCAGGTTTAAATCAATTCTTTAAAAGAAAAATAACACTGTCCCTATTCTTGGTTGCAAAAGTCACTCATGGCTTCAGCCTTTTAGTATCTTGTAGATAATATGTTTTCATTTTAACCATATTTTTGTACCATTGGGACATCTGTCACTGTCCCAAATTCAGCCCACTCTTAGGCAAATTATTTGCTACTTTTTTCAGTCATTAGTGCACAGCTCGGGATCTACAAGTCTTTATAACCATTCTAAAGTAAAGTTACAAATTTCAGGAAAATTATTCAACTTTCACCATAGAGAGTTGTTGACAAGTAATAAAAATAGTATCGGACCAAAATGAGTAATATTCTTAGGGTTTTTTTTTTCCACAAAGATGTATGACCAGCAGATCATCACAAGTTAGCTCCATGTTAGCCTAGCTCTAGAAAAACATTAGCATAGCGGAGGTTCACCTGTCGATGCCTCGGAGCAGTTTCCCCACATTTGCTCTCATTTGCTCAAAAGACGACGCCATTAAATTGCAGCGTTTTTCCTCTATTTTTGCCCCAAAATGTCGATGAAAGCCACACGTGTGCTAGAGCATCAGGAGCAAGCTGGGACCAGGCGGATAGGTGGCCCTGTCATTGCCCACTTTGTACCTCTGCCACTTCGTACCTTTTAGAGCAACTGCGCATGCGCCGGCCGAAATTACGTCTTTTAAGCACATTATTTGTAAGTGTACACTTGATATATTCATTTTATACTGATATTGATTTATGTATCTCACAAAGGTTTGCCAAAAGAAAGCCCAAAACGCCGCACTTAATTATCGCCGTTTTAAGCTAGCAGTTAGCAGCCGGAACTAGCTTAATCCGGCATTTACGGCTTTAAAATAGTAATAATCTCACTTTACAAATAACTGCTTTGTTTTAATCTGTAAGGGGGTTTACGTTTAACAGTTTAGTTTCGTCTGTGTTTAATTTAAAATTTAAAACGAATAAAACAATGTAAAAGAAGTAAAGCTAAAGGTACGAAGTGTGCTTCCGGTACGAAGTGGGCAATGACAGGCCTGTCGTGTCAATTTTCGTCCGGAAGACCAGATTCGTCCGGAAAGTCCTTTTTAGGTCAACGACGCATGCGCAGACCGAAATTACGTCTTTTAAACACATTATTTGTAAGTGTACAGTTAATATTATTTCTTTATATTGATATTTATGAATGTATCTTGCAAAAGTTTGCCAATAGAAAGCCCAAAACGGCACATTTATTTATTGCCATTTTAAGCTAGCAGATAGCAGCCGGAACTAGCTTAATGAGGCATTTACGGCTTTAAACGGTAAAAATCTCATTATACAATCATTTGCTTTGTTAAACTCTGTAAGGGAATTTTGTGTTTAATAGATTAGTTTCGTCTGTACTTAATTAAAATTTCAATACGAATAAAACAATGTAAAAGAAATAAGGCTAACGGTACGAATCGGGTCTTCCGGTACGAAAAAGGACGTGACAAGGCCCACAAGAGACAGAGCAGAGGAAGGAAGCGGCGGAGCACAAACGGTGACGGACCAGAGCAGCGCGTGAGCGCGTGCGTCAGCGTGAGCGTGAGAGTGAAAGAGACATGTGCGTGCCGTGGATAGATCATAAATAGATCCATGACCGCGCGAGTACTGAATTGAAGTTGTATTCTTTCAAAGAGGCAATGTGTAAGATTTTTGACAGCGACTATTAGCACAAAAATAACGAGGCTAAATGAACCTGTGCGTGATTTCCAATATCATTTCAGCTATTTTAGGTAGAACTAAATAAGGATCGCCAAAGTCTGTAAACTTCACGTTTTATTTATTTTGAAAGTGCATAGTCCAGTAAACAATTATTCGGTTACTTAGTTAAGTTTGGTTAGTTGGCTCTAAAAAATATATGTTGGGCCTAATTCATATTATACGTTTTTGTAAAATTACATTCAAAGTATATTTTTTCAGTTTCAATCGTTTTATTTACCATCCATGTTGCCCAGCCAATCAAACCCATATATAATAAACTAATTCAAAAAGAAGATGAAGAATCCGGCCAATCAAATCCAGGTATTCTCGGGGTCGGACTAGCGTCATCGTGTTGTGGCAACGCCAAACGAAGGGGAAAACAACAACGTAAAACAACAACGTAAAGTAACTTTAAATTTAAACTTTCACTCACCACCACACAGTGGTTGTTTACAGTTTCCAAACATTAGTATTTGAGCATCTGGCAAGTATTTTTACATACAGCAAGTTGATGTTTTCCCCTTCGGTCGTCGGCAAACAAAACAAAACGTCATCAGTCCGACCTCGAGAACGTACAGCTATTTGATGCTTTCTCCTTCGCGTCGTCGGCTCCCAAACAAAACATCACGTCACGTCATCAGTCCGACCCCGAGAATGTAACCAAACTAGTTTCAGAACATAAATACTAAGGTTAGGAAAAAAATCTAGTCGTTGCTGAACCATCTTTAGTTTTTTAGATATAGTATTAAAATACATTGTTTAAAGAAAACATATTTAGAAATTCACTTTTTTAAGTTATTCACCATGTTTTAGCGCTGTCTCTCATCTTTAGTTTGCTCTCAGTTGTATTTGGATTGATTCCTGCTTGTTTGAGTAATCTATTGTCCTGCAGCTGATGCTCCAGTATTCGGAAAATCCCTGTTTTCACTTACCACTTGTAGTCTAATTACTTGCAATTACACAAAAAAAATCAAGTTGTAAGTAAAAACTGAACAGTTAAAAATTGTATCCTCTTTTCCAGCTTGTAAAATGCCTAATGAAAAGGCCCCCGGTTTTGTGGTTTTGGACACAAAATCAATGGACCTTGCCATTTTAGGTCAATTTTGTGTTTAACATGAACAAGATGTAAGTCACAGAACTACTTATGTAAAAAGACAAACACATTACAACGACAGTAACATGGCACTTCACATGAGTTTCGTTGATGATAATGGGATTTGAGTTTCTTTTTGAAGCTATAAGCACTACTTAGTTCTTGTATCTTCTGAGGTAAGGTATATTTATTGTCCCCGTAGGGAAATGTGTCCTCTGCATTTGACCCATCCTTCAATGCCTCTGGGGCATCTCCTCAGGAGTAGTGATCGCTGCAGTGCAGTGGCCGGGGACCCATCTCCAGGGCCCAGTTTTTCAAAACTAATGCACTCGGATTTTGGATGAGGGATCAGATCAAACCTTGAAAATGGGTTTTCAGAAGGAAAAAAAAGGATTACATGATCGGATCAGATCAGGTAATCTAATTTTGGCTTTGATCCAGATCAAACCTCCAGTTTGGGTTTTTCAAAACTTTTTCGGCGGATTAGGATCACTTTGATCCAGAAAATCAGGATTAAACTGATCCCAGTGGAAGGGTGGATTTAGAGGATTTAAGGCCCAAAATGTCATGAAACTAATTAAAATGTAACAGATTAAATAATATTTGGAAAATATTTATATTTTGGAATTTATGAGATGCCTTATTTATTAAAAATATTTCCCCTTGATTTGTTCATCCATCAGGCTGCAATGAGTAAATAGATTAGAACATATCCAGCCATTCAGCCGCCTACAGCAAAGTATTGGCCTCTGAAAATAATCCCCCAAATAACTGTCAATATATTCACCAAATGAATCTATTTAATTCTGTCACTTATTAGGCTCCTGTATATTCATAACACTGACACAATTATCATCACTAATTCCATTTTAGCTTGGTTTTTAGACAAGCTTTTGTATTGATGCATGAAAATAAATGTTTGAAATGAAATGATCACTTTTGATAAACAAAGGGTTCAAATCAACATAAAACAATAGAAAAGCAAAAGCATCACTGGTTTTCAAAATCCCTCAGAAATAATGTCTAACCACTTGTCTCTTATTGCACGTCCTGTTTGCTCATTTTGGCAGAATGCAGGAGCAATATTGTGCAGGACTGTTGTATTGCACACTCGTTTGTTTTTTGTTTGTTTGTTGTTTTCCTCTTTTTTATTTATTCATGTATTCATTTTTATTTATTCATTTTTTTCTTCCTCCATCTGCTTCCTCCATCTGCTAAAGTTTAAATATTTTTAATAAATAGGGCATCTCATAAATTCCAAAATATAAATATGATCAAAATATAATTTTTTTTTTTATACATTTTAATTAGTTTCATGACATTTTGGGCCTTAAATCCTCTAAATCCACCCTTCCACTGGGATCAGTTTAATCCTGATTTTTTTTGGATCAAACTGATCCTAATCCGCCGAAAAAGTTTTGAAAAACCCAAACTGGAGGTTTGATCTGGATCAAAGCCAAGATTAGATTACCTGATCTGATCCGATCATGTAATCCTTTTTTTCCTTTTGAAAAACCCATTTTCAAGATTTGATCTGATCCCTCATCCAAAATCCGAGTGGATTAGTTTTGAAAAACTGGGCCCAGATGTTCTTGCTAGGCTTGGTCAGGACTATCGTAGCTGGAGAATATTACCATCAAGTGCATGTTGTTGGTTGGTGGGGAAACTGGAGTGCCCGGAGGAAACCCACCCAGACACGGAGAGAAACATGTAAACTCCACACAGAAAGGCCCGGGCCCGTGCGGGAGTCGAACCTGCAATCTTCTTGCTGTGAGGCAAGAGCGCTAACCACTCTGCCACCGTGCCGCCTGAACATGCAGAACATTAATGGTGTCTGAGTTGTAATAATTTCTTAAAAAGTTAGTTTTGGCATACAACCATCAATCCTTTACAAAAAGCCATGAGAGCTGTGCATGCATTTTGGCAACACTTGTTCTAAAGACACTGCTGTGCTCTGTGTACTATTGTTGTCAGTACTGTACTAAGTTTGTAGCTTCTCTTTGGCTATTATCGCTCTACCTAATGTAGGTCTGCCCTGGAGCAGTCTCACTGCACAGAGCAGGACAGGACAGACCAAAGAGTACTGGAGGATAGGATTTTGACACAATTAACCAGTAGACTTGTTCTAAAAAGCCTTTATTCTAAAGTAAAGACTACTTTAAAATAGTATGAAATATAAGCATAGCCCAGATTATGGAAAATTGCATCTGTTTTAGCCCCCCTTTCCCCTATCATTTATCACTTCTTTACACTTTGGTTTGAACAAAGCTTAGCAGCAAGAGAACTCTAGCTGTACACATCAAAATGTTTATTACAAAACATACTTAATTTGAACTACATAGTACTCTGTACTTGTTTGAGCACCAGGTCCTCAAAATGTTGCACGCCGCTAGAACAACCTGGGGCAGTTTGCCACATCTTAACCACGTCCTTAAAGTAAATGATATCATGGCCACCTTATGAGTTGATGTTAATTCTCTGGCCTATAATGGCTCGCTCTGCTCATTCAGACACACTTTTGTTGGCCTCACTGTGTTTTTGTCATGCTTCAGATCAAAGAAAGAGAGAATGCAAATTTTTCATACTATTTTTTGAACTAACTTTTGTTGCATGAAAGCATTTTCAGTCAATTGCTAGTTATTTGATTAATATCAAGTTTATAATGTCAAAAGTATGGACATTTTGGACATGTCCACCAGTAGGATAGAAATGCGAGTTTTTAATGAGGTGGAACATGTGCAAACCTGACTAAACCATAGAAAAAACAGGTTTTCTCATTGGAATCTCTTTGTTTTACGTTTTAGTTCTAATAATGTATTAGTTCTACAAATAGTCTCATATCAACTGAGTTTTTGGATTATTCCTGTTTGAAATCAGATAATATCAAATGATATTGTGAATTGTATATTAAAAATGCTAAAAAAAAAGATAATTATCAATATATTTAAATCAATCAGACAAGGCAAGTTTATATGTATTGTGAAATTCATACAATAAGTAAAAGTGCTTTATAAAACTGAAAACAATAGAAAAAATCCTACTGATTCCTAGAGTTTTAGTCCATAAAAAGGTTCACTAAATTTCAGATTTGCTTTTGTTTATGCCATTAAGTTGACAGACAACTCACACACTGAGTTTAATTGACTTACAGTGAAATCTGAGACAGAAATGATACTTAGATTTTTAGTTATTTTTATTTTTATATTTTAGTAAAGGGAACTGGAGCGCACAATGAAAGAACCAGAAACGGATGCAAAACCAGCCTGCTGCATGTGCTGAGTGAAAAGTGAAGAGTGGTGAATAATGTGCACCTGTTTAGCCCCACCCACAGCTCAGACATGCTGCTTCCACCCACAGGAAGCCAGACAGCAGCGAGCCGTGAGCAGTGTGCAGAGGCAAACAGGAAAAGCCGAGATGAGCTGACAGGACCTGACATGGACCTCCAGCACCGTACGGCCCTGCGCATCTCCACCAGGAACCCCCAGGAGGACTACCAGATCCTGCACAGAGTGGGAGGAGGAACCTACGGAGAGGTCTATAAGGTGTGTACCGTCCCAGGACACGTTTGACCATGTCTGACTTACCACTGGGGATTTCAATGAAGTCACAATAATAATGAAACCACAAAAGCATAAGAACTGTGACCATTTTAGAAGCAAAATAGTTTTAGTTCAACTTGTGGGAACTCGAGATGGGCATTACAGGATATCAGTTCCAGTTTTGGCAATGGCTTGGTTTGTAGCAAAAAAGTCATTTCACAACTGCATCTAAATACTTTTTTTTAAGAAGCAAAAGTGTAGTTTCAGAGGCAAAAGACTTTACAACCTAAAGTTAAAAAGTTTTTGACCCAAAAATAAACTTAAATAAAAGCATGTTTTTCTAGCTGAGTCATCTTTGTGCTACTAATTAAATAATATAAGTGTATGACTTCATTCTGAGCAGGCTGCATAGTCACAAAATGAATTATTATTTAGTCAAGAGTAAAGCCTCCTCTTGTTTTTTTTTTCATTGAAAATGTGCGTCTTTAGTCATATTTTTGGACACTATAAGCATAAAACATATTGATCCCCAATTTGAATGTTCAAAAGAATGACTTTGTCTTTCTGTTTCTTTTGATCTGTGCAGTTGACTTTTACCTCCAAAAATGTACACAGTGCACCTTTAAAAATCTACATCTGAATATTTTGTCACAAAGATTTTTCATTCAAAAAGAAGTGAATTTATAAAGGGAAAATTAAAGTTTTGACTGTGGTAACAATCATGATGCTTTGTCTTTGATATTGTCACATCCTGACTTGCAAGAGAACTAATAATAAATGTAAACTTTAATTTTGGCACTGGTGAGCTCATCTGAAGAAGTACATATAAACATTGCTTGTAAAGTAAGCTAGTCAGTCAGCATATATAAACTAAATTTGAGGTTGCATAAAGTATCCACTTTACAGACAAGACATTTCCAAACCAGCACTGAATCAGAATTAAACATAGACCAGTACTAGCCGTACACGTAATTTATGTGGCCCAGATTTACAATGTGTGCAATTACCTCTGTCATATTGTCCAAAAGACAATTTGAACAAGCACAAGGTGAAAAAAAACCCACAATGTTCAGTGAAATCCTAAATGTAAACATATTTATTGTATTTGACTGAAAATGTGGTCTAACATGTCATATTCACATTAAACCTTTGTCTAACCGAGACCACATCAGTTCTAATGCAGAACTGCGCAAAAAGAACTCCAACTGCCTGGCCCTCGACACTTGGCCTGTTTGGCCCCAGAGCTCTAAGTTGAATAGACCTGATCTAAAATTGAGCCATTCAATCACAAAACTGATTGAAAATGTAGTTTGGTTCCATTCTCGAGGTCGGACTGATGACGTTTCGTGACGTTTTGTTTTGTTTGCCGACGACGTGAAGGAGAAAACATCAACTTGCTGTACGTAAAAATGCTTGGCACAACTGGAGTTAGATGCTCAAATACTAAAGTTTGGAAACTGTAAACAACCACTGTGTGGTGGTGAGTGAAAGTTACTTTACGTTATTGTTTTACGTTGTTGTTTTCCCCTTTGTTTGGTGTTGTCACAACATGATGACGCCAGTCCGACCCCGAGAATGTTTCAAGTGAGTTTGTCTGCCTCAGTCCTAAGCATTCACAGATGACAGTGAAAGACGGACAGTTGTAAGAGACTTTGACACTGCTCTTATTTCACACATTCTCTCATGTGACATTTAAAAAAGCAACCTGAGACATGACATGCAAAATGTAATCTTATTACAGTATTTCCTCAGGGCTGCTTTGTATTGTGATGCATTTGTGAGCTCATCAACTTTTTTGATGAAATTGACATGTTGTGCTCAGTTTTTGTCTTGCTCTGAGTGAGTAATCACAGGCAGGAAGAAAGTGTCTGAAAAAGCAGATGATTTTAGAAAGACCAAGGCAATCGTTAAATAGACAGTCTAGAAGTCTTTTTGCCATCTGATCATTAGCTTTGACATACATTTGCGTTGTTTCCTTGATTGTACGTTAAGCACAGTCTAGAGTAAACTGAGATGGTAAAATACAGCAGGTGGCAGCAGTATTTAGCCTGCAGTGGAGTTGGATTAGGAAGCACATTCTTCAACATTTAAGTAAGGTGATTCCTTTTTTATGGACAAATAGACATTTAAACACAAATGCTAAAGTGTGTTGTGTGTGTCAGGTGTTTTTGAGTGGAAGCAGAGCAGGGCCTCCCTCTGAGCCTCTGTGTGTGAGAGGAGGAAGTGGTTGAATCAGAAGTGAAAGTAGATGCTGCAGAACTTAATGTGGTACTAAAGATTCAACATTCATTGTATAGTCATTTGTGTGTGTGTGTATATGTATAAGAAGGGGGAGTGTGACAAAAGGCATTTTGAAAAAGTAATTCATTTAAACAACAGAAATAGGCTGTTTTTCATCTGATCAAAAGTTTAAGACCATCACTCAAAAAACAACAAAAAACTCTCCAAACCAGAACAAAAGTGTTCTCAGTAGGACTCAGTAATGAGTAGCTCCACCGTTAATGTTTCTAAAAAGTGATTGGGAGCATTGCTCCAAGTGATGAAGATGGCTTCACAAAGAGCATCAACTGTCAGGAACTGATGACCATTTTTATAAACTTTTGTTCTCTATGGGATTTAAATCAGGGGGACATGCAGGATGGTCCAAAAACTAGCACATACAGTATATACAGTACAGACCAAAAGATTGGACACACTTTCTCATTCAAAGACTTTTTTTTTATTTTATTTTTTTATTTTCATGACTATGAACATTGTAGATTCACACTGAAGGCATCCAAACTATGAATTAACACATGTGGAAGTATAGTACAGAACCAAAAAGTGTGAAAGAACTGAAAATATGTCATATTTTATGTTCTTTTGCTTTGATTACTGCTTTGCACACTCTCACATTCTCTTGATGAGCTTCAGGAGATTGTTACCTGAAATACTCTTCCAACAGTCTTGAAGGAGTTCCCAGAGATGCTTAGCACTTGTTGGCCCTTTTGCCTTTACTCTGCGGTCCAGCTCACCCCGAACCATCTCGATTGGGTTCAGGTCTGGTGACTGTGGAGGCCAGGTCATCACAACCATGAATGACGGAATGACGAAGGAAGGAGTCATTCATGGTTTGGATGCTTTCAGTTTGAGTCTACAATGTTCATAATCATGAAAATAAAGAAGACTCTTTGAATGAGAAAGTGTGTTCAAACTTTTGGTCTGTACTGTATATATCATATACATACAAACACACATATGTGTGTTTATATACAATATACAGTATGTATGTAACATTTGAAGTAAAATGTTTGCAGCAGTTTTAGTTTTTTTCTTTGAGCAGATCTGATTTAAACGTATGTTGTCTATTGAGAGAACTTTCTTTTCATGTGTTTAATGTGTTTCTAAAGTCAGAGCTCAGTGCATGGGTGGAGCCTGACTCACTGTGGTACTTCTGCATTTCAGAGCTGGACTGACCTGTTCACCAGCATCTCAGAGTGAATACTATAACCTAAATATTACCTAAACAATTAAAAGGTAGCTAAAACATGTGTCACAGTGTATCTGAAAAAAAAAAACTGAAACAAGACAAATGAAAGGCTGGCACACAGGACTATGACATGTTAAAGGTTAAAAGCAGGTCAGTGTGGGTAGTTCAGATGGAGGTGGGAGCCGAAACACACACGAGCATAGATGGAACAGTCAGGAGCTATGTAAAGCATTAGACAGTATCTGAATTTGTGGGTATCTAGAGTTACATTTGCAATGTTGATAAGCCTGCCATAAACTCAGTTTGCATTAGTGGAAATCCACTGAGGAGCTATTGACATTTCAGGGCCACAGAGAACAGGCAGGTTTTCAGGTTTTCAGAACATTAAACATTAAATACCTATTTAATGTTTAGTTTAGAGAAACGCCAATCCAGCTTTTTCAGTTCTTATACCCATTTTGATAATTTTGGAAGTATCTGCCAATATTTGAAATCAACCAATACTTACCCCGGAGAACCCAAGACCCCCTTTCATTTCTTTTTTTTTTTTTTTTTTTGAAAATTATGAAACATACTTAAATGATTGCTATAAGTTCACTGATCACCAAAATATCCACTTTTTCAATTTTAACCCTTTATTCCCTAATTTCTTTTGTTGGCCATTTTGTTGTCTCCAAGGTGGATGACAGAGCAGCAGGTTGAATTGTCTGCCATAGGCCCAGATTGAACTTCACTTTACAGGTTTAGTCGTACTCCAGACATTTGAACTATTCTCATTCTCCTGAACTTGTTCTGTCTCCTTTACTACACCTGTCACATGGCATGCATGCTAAACAATAGTTTTAGCTTTTGAAGTAAAAACTGACATGTTTTTATATGTTTGTCTTTGTTCATTTCTGTCTGTCTTTGTTCAAAATTGACCCTGTGGGTTCTCCAGGGCTAGAGTAGGAACTGAAAAGTTTTTTTTGTCTTCTTAAAGCATAAGAAAATTTGTCTCATAGTGTTGTGGAACTTATTATGGTTTATTTATGTAAATAGAATGTAAACTTTATGAGATGCTCAACATCAGCCAGCAAATACTGCATGTCTCCATGTATCAAACTAAAGACACAACCAAGATGGCCCGATACCATGAGAGCAATCTATCCAGCAACATTTTATGCTGCTCCAATATTTAATCCCAGTATCGGATCAATGCATCCTTAGTATGTTGAACTGCCAAACATCTGCACACAGGCAGACTGCCAACAGTACGCTGATGACATTGTCATCTATGTCTCAGCTACGACTTGAGAAAAGACTGCAGCGCTATTAACTAAATAAATGGTTAGTGTCTCACAGTGGCTTGAAGAGAATTCTTTGTCCCTAAACTGCTCAAAAACTGTGTCAATGTAGTTTCTCTGTGGAAAAAGCTAATATTCAATGTTAATGTGCAAAAAAAAAAAACATTGATAAAGAATTCATTCATTTTCTACGGCTTAATCCCATTCTATAACTGCAATTAGATCTGTGTTATCTTAGTTACATCTATAGCTGGTCAGTACATTAGAGTGGATCTCTTCTTCACTGTGGTTCTCCTCCAGGTTTCTCTTTTTCCCTTAGGTTTTTTTTTTTATTTTCCTTGCTGAGAAGGAGGGTCTAAGGACAGCAGGAGGGACTAAAGGCAGGGGATGCTATGGACAGTTGCTCCACTAATAATCTGCTTTGACATTCTTGATCAATCACTGCTTCTGAATGTGTATTGTTTTATTTTTATTTTCAACTATTCATGTTTGCTAAGTTAATAATCTTGGGAAGTCCTCAGACAACTGTTGTTGTATTTTGGGCTTTACAAAATAAATTGATTTGATTTGATTAGGGGTCGCGGGTGACTGGAGCCTATTCCAGTCACTTTGGGCCTTAGGCGGGAACACTTGGACAGTGATCCTCGTTAGGATAGACAGACAACCATTCACTCTCTCATTCACTCATTAATAGAAATTTACAGTGATGCCCAATGAACCTACTGTTTTTCGGAGGTGGAAGGAAACCGGAGAAAATCCACGGTGACACGGGGAGAACATGCAAACTCCACCCAGACCAGGAGTCGAACCCACGACCTCCAGAGCTTTAACCACTCTGCTACTGTGCTCCCCAATTTGATTGATAGAGCAGATAAATTCATATATTTAGTCGTGGACTCCCAACTAAAATGTGAAGTTCATATAAAGAAACTAACAAAAACATACAGACTAATCTAAACTGCTTTGGCCTGATAAGACCTTGCCTATCATTAAAAGCTGCAATGATTTTTCCCATTTTTCATATTGTATTACAGTTAGGGCAATGGAAAGTGCAGTGTGTTTATAAAAACAATCCCTAAAAGTGATGGACCAAAAGCCCAGGAAGTGGCACTGCTGTAACATTTTAGAAAAAAAATAAAAATAAAAAGTTTGAATAATTTTAAGTACTCATTTATAAAACAGTTTTTTAAATTCCTCAGTGGCTCCAGTTGTTGATCAAAGGAGAAGCTGTTGGGGTCAAAAACAGAGACACAACCAGTGGAGATCGCAGACGGACACATGTAAGACCTCTTTTGGTCAGAGAGCGGTCACAGTTAAGTGTCCACAGATCTGGAACACCTGACCTGCCCAACTGAAAGCTCAGATTCACAGATTTGCAACATTAGAACATTAGAATTTTGTGTTTGTTTAATGTAAATACTTTGTCATTTATTTTTGTATTTTATTGTATTGTATGTCTTTGTTCGTAGTAATAAGGGACTGGGTCTGCACATTAGCTCTGAGCTCTATGGCCTGTAAATGTGGCATCGGTTGCACCTAAAAGGCAACAATGTTTACTTTTCTGTTCCTTTCATATAAATAACTACTACTAGTAAAGTTATTTTATTATTCTGGGGATCCCTTTGCACCAAGAGCTGGGGTTGGCTCTGACTCGAAACCCCTCAAGGTTTTGGTTTTGACCTCATGTCTTCTCTCATACTTCACACGTTCTTGTACATTGTACGCTGCGTTGTTCATACTCTCTCATACTTCACGTTCTTGTATGTTGTACGCTGTTGTTGTTCATACTCTCTCATACTTCACACGCTCTTGTACGTTGTCCGCTGTTGTTGTTCACGCTCTCTCATACTTCACACGCTCTTGTACGTTGTCCGCTGTTGTTGTTCACGCTCTCTCATACTTCACACGCTCTTGTACATTGTACGCTGTTGTTGTTCATACTCTTTCATACTTCACACGCTCTTGTAGGCTGCTGTTGTTCACGCTCTCATACTTCACATAATCTTGCACGTTGTACGTTGTTGTTCATGCCTCTCTCCATACCTTTTACCACACTCTTGCACGTTGTACGCTGTTGTTCATGCTCTCTCATACTTCACACACTCTTGCACGTTGTACGCTGTTGTTCATGCTCTCTCATACTTTACACACTCTTGCACGTTGTACGCTGTTGTTCATGCTCTCTCATACTTCACACACTTTTGCACGTTGCATGCTGTTGTTCATGCTCTCTCATACTTCACACACTCTTGTACGCTATATGCTGTTTTTCATGCTCTTTCATACTTAACTCAGAGAACAGGACTGTTAAAGATCAACTGGACACTGACATATTCTTATCCTGAAAAATGCACTGCGGGCACAACAAGGCCAATAGCCAATAGGACACAGCCTCACGCTTATCTGTACCAGGACTATAGAGCACAGGTAAAGAAGTTATGTTGCATATTGAGCTGGAGTGGGCATGTCAAAAAGTGTAAATCAGCAATCTTCCTGTGATCTTAAAGCATTTGAACTGAGTCACATATAGAACCATTAGAAGCAGACCAAATCTTATATATATTTTTTTATTTTTTACCTACATTAGGAGAAGTGCTGGCTGTTGTAGAGACACCTGTGTCAGAATGCAGAAGTGAGACTAAATGTGTGTGTGTGGGCGGGTTTTTGTCACTTCAGAGATGAATGCTGCTGTACACATGCTCATTTGAAGAAGTCATCATCCTTACATGGTCAAAAAGGAGCTCCCAAATGTGCCACTATTGTAGTATCAACATGTTGTAGATTTAAATGATAATGTTACTGTGTTGTGTAGAAATACTTTAAATATAGTCGTAATATTACAGGATATAAACATCTCTGAGCATAAAGAAAATTAAAGTATATTTTTTTACATTTTATATTGTTTTTAGGCCCAGAACAAGCAAACTCAAGAACTCACAGCCCTCAAACGCATCAAGATGGAACCAGGTGAGTGTCTTCTGCTTCAATTCAATTCAAACTAAAGCTTCTTCACTACAGAAGTTTTGGCCCCTCTACAACATTCATTCATTCATTCAAACCTTCCTTTAACCAACTCATTGAGAATAAAAATCTCTTTTACAAGAGTTTCCTGGCCAAAAATGGCGGCAGCACAAGAATCATTTACACTAGAATAGTTCCAAAAAAATTATAACTGAGCTTTACAGATACTAATTAAACCAATGACAAACAGAGAGCTTTTCAGCACAGTCTTTTGGACACTTTTCAAAAGAATACAACGAAATAAATTCATTTAATTGCAGCTCATTTTCAACTTGTTCCAGGTAGAAGGTGCAGCACAGGAAAAAGCTTTCTGTCCAAGTTCAGAACAAACTTTAGACACGATAAAAACAAATCCTGTGAGGGCTGATGGTTTTTTCCAATGGGCCTCTGTTGCAAACATGTGCACAGGTACGAAGGCACTGACTGAAATAAAAGATGCCAATGAATCCGATGATGAACAGAAAATGAAACGGTTTGGACATAATAACTGTGGTGAGTGAGGGACTTAGAGTTTGTAATAAATGTCAATGCTCAATAAAACACTGTCCAAAGCATGGAGACACTGAAAATACAAAATCTCTCTCCATAATCCAGCACTGACAAAAAAGTTGCATTAACAAGTTGCTTTTTAGCCTTGAATGAAACAATACTTCCTTGTAAAGAAGAGCCCAAGTTTCAGTTTAACGCCTCCCGTACACAGACTGGGAGGTGAGTTCGGTCTGAAACGTGTCTGAGTTTCTTGCTCAGTGCTTTGTACACCAGCAGCAGTCCACTGCGGTCTGTTATTGCCCAAAGCCACGCGGATTCACGTGGATTACCGCAAGAATGCTTGTCTTATAAATTGAAAGCCGCATCCGACTGCTGCGACCTCCGACAAAAATAGACTATGGATTTTTTCCACACACTCGCGCGACTCTCGAACGTGTGCTCGCACTGCACCGAGGTTTGTGTACAAGGGCACATCGGTTTTAAGCACTTTCTAAGTCTTGCGAGTCCCGCCTCCAATAATGAAAGTCATCAACTTTGGATTTTTTTTGGAAAGGCTAGTTTTAAAGAAGCTAAATTATGTTGAAAAATATCAAATGCTGATTTCAGATTATTTAGGGCCTGAGATTGAGTGGATCCGGAACAATAGATAACTGTATCATCAGCATAAAAGTGATGGTGAAGTGAGGTAGCATTTGTTATATCATTACAAATGTCATTTATATATACAGTATGATAAATAAGAGGGGCCTAAGACCTGAATCTTGTGGTTCTCCGTTAATCATTAAAGCAGACCTGGCAAGTTGCGGCTTGGGGGCCAAATGTGGCTCGTGACTGGTTTTAATCTTAAAACAGAAATGCATGAAGTTTAAGAGGCAAAAACTTGGACTACGACAAGTATAATTAGTATAATTAAGTCAAAGCCAAAAAAAGCCATTTTTCAATGTTAAACTTTAAGTTTTAGAATATTAAATTGTATTTTGGATCATAGAACATTGTTGTATAAAAAACTATTGTGTATTTTTTTGCAAACATTTGACTTTTTTCAAATCCAATTCTTGATTTATTTATTTTTTTCTCGTGAAATTACGATTTTATTCTTACAAAACTTAAAGTTTAATCTATAAAAATGGCTTTTTTGATTGCTTCAACTTTATTCTCAGAAAAAAAAATATGACTTTTTTTTTTCATAACTTTCTTTAAAATTGAACTTAATCTCAAGTTCATTATGCTAGATAGAACAAACTTTTTATTTGTACTGATGTTCAATATTCTGTCAAAGGATTCATGTTTTTTTCAAAAAGCAGAATTGGTTACACCAATGTTGACAGTCCGACCCTCCACCACAATTTGGGTTTAAATATGGGCCTCGGGTAAAAATAATTGCCCACCTCTGCATTAAAGGTTCAGAAAAGACATTTTCTGACTGTACACACGATGTTCTTTCAGACCAGTAACTACTGAACCACCCACTGTTTGGTCAGACAGCCTGATGGAAGAAAGTCTTTGCTTGAGCAGTGCATGATCCACTGTATCGCGACTTTTGATAAATCGACAGTGCTGTTTATTATCAAGTGTATTGATGAGATCATTTACTACTTTTGTTGCTAGTGTTATTGTACTTTGTTGTTTTCTAAATCCTGACTGAAATGTGTTTAAAATGTTGGTAATGAGAAAGTCTTTAGTTGAGAGCTTAGAAATGATTTAAAAATCTTACCAAATACTGACAAATTAGAAAAAGTTGTTTATACGTACAGTATTTGCGATAGAAGCATCTTGTGACGACACCTCTTCAAATGTTAAATAAAATGTAATGCTTGTTTGCACTGGTTTGTCTGTGCAGAGGACGACTTCTCTGTTATCCAACAGGAGATCGTGATCGTGAAGAGCTGCAAACACGCTAACATCGTGGCCTTCTATGGCAGCTACATCCAGTAAGTGTGTCTGCTCTGGTCTTCTGACTTACTTTGGCTCCAAACACTAACGCCTGCTCTTCTCCACAGAAACAGTGAGCTGTGGATCTGTATGGAGTTCTGTGGAGGAGGCTCTCTTCAGGACATCTACCACGGTCAGACACTGCATAAATGTTTTCACAAATTCTTTTAGTCATTCTCTTATTCAGCATGTCACACACAAACTCACGGCCTCTTTAGGCAAACATTATATTAAACTATATTAAAGTTTTGAGCAGCTATGCTCCTCTCCGCGCCCCCAAGAAGAGGAATGACCGCTGTTTGCCGCACATTGACAAGACAGTCGCAGTCTTTAGTTGCACAGGAGAACTAATTTCCCATGTGTCCCTATGGCCACTCCGCCCTTGGATGTAACTAAGGCTAATGCAGATCTAATTGCAGTTATAGAGTTTAAGTCTGTAGAGCCGTCTAGCAGGACCAGGACAGGCTAATCCATATAAGCGTGTCTATACCACGCAGTTTGAAACAGCGTATTCACTTGAACGCAATTTCTGTTTTTTGCATGTGTATTTCACTCGTTTCTGTCTCAGTTCATTTCTATGGTGAATGTAAAGACATGTTATTATTCATGAAAACTAAGACAATCCTAATTCTAACCTTAACCAACTCCAGCCTCAGACCTAAACTTACACATTTTTATAACTTCAGACCTAAACTTAGCCGTTTGCCCCAAATAAAACCTCCTGTTTGTCCTCAACCACATCGAAAAAATGGGTGTGTAATAGCACGCAAAAAAGGCAGAACAACACGCATTTGTCATGGCGTGGTATTTACACGCAAGCCAGTCCGTACACGCTTTGACCGACAAATTTAAAAGACGTGAGGGTCTGGAATCAAAGCGCCGGGGTTCAATTTCGAGGGTTGGCTTTCCGAACACTGAGTCAACCAATCACAGAAAATCCGGAAATTCTACCGACGAGATTTTATTGTAAATATGTAGCGCAAGGATTTTTTCAGTAGAATTGACACGTCCTGAATTGTTCAAAACCAAAACAAGAGCCGAAACAGCTACATCCGCAATCTTGAATGTTTTGAAACGTTAGAAAAAAAAGTTTTGAAATTAGCGAGGGGTGGGGGAGGGAAGCCGTTTGAGAATGGATCGTCTTAATTTTGGACGACGAAGTGATTGTGTCGGTCTTTGGTTCCAGACTCTTCTGCATTCAAACTGAATGTAGGAGGGGCTGGCTGCTCAGGCAATGAGAATACGTTGCTGCCTTAAATTAATTATTCACGCAATAAGTTATAATAATGACTAAAGAGAGTGTAGCCATGGTAACCTATGGTAACAAAGTTCTATCTCCATGTTGTGCTGGAATATTCCACTGAAGAACTCACACAAACTAATAAGAAACTGAACTTGTAAATGGGATTTTACCTTAAATACTTTGATCACTGAACTTTTTCTTATGTGTACATTTATTAAGGTTCTGTTCAACCAAACTAATGTGAAAACACCCCGGGAAAAACAGTAACATCTGTGAAGTGAACAGACTTTGTGGAGAGTCAATCTGAGCTCGCGATCTACTTTTAGTTGAGGCAAGGCCCAAAGATCTAACTGTTGATTTTTGTATGTATTTTTTTTATCATCAATTGAAATTATACGACTTGGTTTATTAATTAAACATCAGGTGTATAATAGGCTACAAGCACCTAATTTTACTTGAATACATTCATTAGAACAATTTAACAATTAGGGATTTTTAAACTTGTAAAATAATCTGGAAGAAAAAAAATGTAGCTAATTATTCTGAGAAATCGAAGTCTAGAGTTTTCTAGAGTTTAACCTCATTCTAACCTCGATTGTGTCTTCTAAATCTGGTTTTGGTGATCACCATGGTAACGTTCAGGGGTGGGGCTTGAGACTTTGAGAAAGTCAGCTTTGGCTCACACAAAACAAACTCCGTAGAGAGGATTTGTTATGGCTCTACCTGTTTTCTCCCGCGACTTTTCTTTGTCCCTGTTGCGCGTGTTCTCGGTGTCTCCGCTGTTGGACACGGAAAGCGTGAGCTCTGTCTGTCCACTTTAAAGCATGTGAGCTTCGTTTCTCTGCTGTTGGAGGAGGCGCGCGTCTACTGTGGCTGTCTGGTTTGGAGCGCTTGTATTCCACGGATGTACAGACACGTGGAGCGTGTTGTGACTTGAGTTCGGAACATTACAGAGCGTGATCCCACTACATGCAGCTCCGCCCCAGTCCGCCTCGCAGCGGCTCCGTAGCCCGTGTGATCCGTGACCCTGCGTCAGATGTGGAGCTGCAGCAGAACGGGCACCGTGCCAAAAGCAGAGCAGGTGAAAACACACAGCACCTCAGAACCAAGCAGTCCCGCTGAAGCTTTCATAAAAAAGACTCCACTATTGTATCTCACAGTGGATCATGTGTTCAGCGCATTATTCTCTTCATTTGTACAAAAGATTCTAAACTTCACATAACCAGGCAGGGATTCGCAATCGACTCCTCCTGCCTCCGAGAGCTACCGATAGCTCGCGATCGACGTATTTAGCACCCCGATCTAGACTTTAAAGAGGTAGACTTTTAAAACTAAGTGCAAAATGTATTTCTTATTGCTGTTTTGGCAAATTTATGAGAAGGTTTAAGGGCCACATTTGGCCCCTGGGCCGCAGTTTAGACATGCCTTGTGTAATGACGCATATTGTTTAATTCTGTATCAAATCCAGCCCAGTGCAGTGTTTTAGACTAAATATTCTTAGTTCGGAGGAAAATTCCCAGACACAGACAGGTGCAGTGCTCTCACTCACTGGTTCCCAATTTGGGGGGCACCTGAGGTTTCAGAGGGTCAATTATGATCAGGTCTGGGACGTACTTTTACAACTCAAGGAAATAACGGAGCCCTTACAAACTCTACAAACTCACTTTTGAGTCACAGTTCATAATCACGATTCTTATTCTTTTAATTTGTGATGCAGTTTCCTCTCCAGTCACGCTGATGACCCCTGTAACTGCCGCGGCAACAGAACCCACACTGTCTCTAGTCATTATAATAACTCAATGGCCTCACAAATGTGCATACATTTGTCATTTTCTCTACAGTGAGTAGAGGAGCCATAACTTGTTTCCTGTCAAGGGAGCACTCGAGAGTAAAAGTACGAGTATAAGAGTAGATTTGTTTATTTTAGATGTGTTTGATCTTAATTAAAGTAGCTGCAAAATATTTTTGAAATTACTATGGAATTAGAAGTACTATCCAGACATCCCCTTTTTTAACTTTTAGAAAATACAGTATCATTTCAACACTGTCATTATGACATGTGACAGTTAAGCTACCTTTGAAAACAGCCATGAAAGAAAGACCCACCTTCAGCAAAAACAGGAAAAGATGCAAGTGTTAAAGGCTTTATGTGTTTTATCAATTAGATCTTAATTTAAATGTCAATCCAGTGTTTCCCAAACTTTTTTGAGTCACTTTTTTGGGTGAAATTCTGGTGGACGGCTGGTGCCTGCTTGTTGTATTTTTGTGCTTGGATTGTTCCTGTAAACACAATCTGAGTGGAGCGACAGGTCAGATCTAGGGAGAGGCAGCCTTGCTCATAAGAAGATTGCATTTTCACTAGGTGTCTTTGAGAAATCAAATCCTAGATTTTACTGTTATACGTTTCATATTTTACTTTGGAACATTTCAATCAGTGTAATTAGATCTTCACAGTGACAAAATCTGGAAAGCTTTCTTCGTGCACCTTTACATAAAAACTTTTCCCACTGTAAGAACTTTTTTCAGTTCCTAGTACTTTTTTTCGTTCCTGTCCCCATTTTAGGCCTGTTTACACAAAGTATAGTTATTTAATTTGTAAATAGTAGCCTAACTATTACTAGGAATTACATTAAATACCGGTAATTTTGTTTTATTGTTAGTTTCAGTAATGTGTTTAGGTTTTGTAGATTATAGTTTTATGTAGAATCGAAAAAGACAACTTTTGTTTTTCTAACACCACTTATTGACTTATTTAAATGTTTTAGAATATACAGATGCTAAAGCTAAAGCTAGTTAGACCCACTTTCAGGAACTGTTGCTGCGCGAACACAAATATGGGGACAAGGTAGTTCCTCTGACTAAACGGGGACTGGGACTTCATAGAAAGAATATTAAAAAGGGCAGCACTTAGTTTTTCTTGTGTTGGCTGCTAGGGGGCTCTCTCCTGGGAGGTTTAGGAGATGTGATCACAACACAGTTTCAGTCAGTGAACCTCTGTCTGCATCACGAGCAAAAGTGAGTTGCATTTAGACTATTTCCTTCAGTTAGAACAAACATAGTAAATATGAATCTATTTGTGGAAAGTCTATTCACATGAGAGACTTTAACAACTGTGTCTTTTGCATAAAGCCTATTGGCTTTATTAAAAAGATGTGAAAAATCAGATGTGTGAGTGAACATGGGACTTATCCGAGAATCTCTGTCTGACCTGTGCCAGAAGAGTCCAGGAGGTGTTCTGGTCCCCAACAGTCCAACACTTGGCCCTTATGGACGTGCAGTTTGCTCTTTGGCTGTCCTCTCAGGCGTGCACTAGATCGGGTCCACTTCCAGCCTTTTTACTTGCTCTGAAATCTTTGCACAGGTGAGCGTGGGTTAGCTCTCGTGCCCACACAGAGCATTATTTAGTCTTCATCCTTGTAAATAAAAGGCTGTGAGTGGCACGTTCTAAGAGAGCACAAAGACTGGACCAAGGTTTCTCCTCTTGGGATACATTTTAGTTTAAACATCCTATTGTTAAAGGAAAACAAAAAACACATTTTGAGATCAAGTTAATTCCGATTGTGCAGCGTATAAAGTGACTGAACAATGACTGTCCCTTAGCTCTTAGGGCCACATTTTGCCCATGGACCACAGTTTGCCTGGTCCAGACACTAGTGGTGGTTTGTGTGGCAGCAGAAAAAGTCAAAGCAGTAAGTGATAATGTGAACTGTGAGGCACTCTGCCGTCTTGGCCGGGCCTCCTTTGAAAAAGAGATTATTAATCTCAACTCTGACTTTCCTGGTTAAATAAAGTTTAAATAATAAAAAAGGGTAATATTTTAAATATCTAATGCTACATTATGACATTGAGTTCCTGAGCTCAGCTGTGTAGCTGTCATTTTACAGTTTCCATGTTTTGTTTTTGTTTCAGTGACGGGGGCTTTGTCAGAACCACAGATCGCCTTCATCTGCAGAGAGATGCTCCAGGTAGTCACCCACTCCATCCCTCCAACAGATCCAGAACTCACCTTCTGCAATCACCACTTCTGCATTTCAAATCAACTTTACAACTTCTTGAGCAATTAAAATTAGTTTACTGTATTTGTGATGCACCTCAATGTGAAGCTAACCCTTTAAACTCCTCCCACAAACACATCTCGTTAGGAAAAAGTGAAAGGAGGTCTGAGAGTGGAGAGGAGCAGAGTGATTGGTTTGGGACATGAGGCACGAACTTGAAACACCAGAATTAATCAGATATTCTCAGATACTCTTTTGAAAATTGTCCCATCCCTAGTACTGATTGAATGTACTGTAAGAAAAAAATAACATTTACTTACATCAGGTTTAAAAAAGCAATCAGCCACAGAAAACTGAACTGAACTTTGGTGCTGTGCTGTCTCAGGGCCTGGACTACCTTCACGCTCAGAAGAAGATGCACAGAGACATAAAGGTACTTTTATTTTTCTACTTGCACTGAAAAAAACTCAGATTTAATTGTGTTTGTTCTGCAGGGAGCCAACGTCCTGCTGAATGACATGGGCCAGGTCAAGCTGGGTACGTGTGTGGAGACATTTTCTGAATATCAGGAGCTACCTAAAAGTAACTGTGTATTTGACCAAATTTCCCTCAAGTGAGCTTTCCTCATCAAAAACATCACTAAATCTGTGTGTTTCTTGATGTATGTTTGGAAAAATCCTGCTCTTTCTATTCACAAAGGCCTTGTGATGTTACAGCCGTTTGTCTCTTTTTTGTTCAGTTGAGTTTATTACAAAATGTCTGCTGGACCGAAACAAGCAGTTTAAAAACACAGTGGGGCACTGCTTTTGTTACCACTTAATGACATCACAAGGCGGAGCAGATTGACTGAAGAATCCAGCCTTTATAAACTACAAAAACCTCATTTCTAATCTTGGCCAAAAGGACTAGAATTCAACTAGATTTTGTTTTCAAACGATTTTTGCTCAAACTAATTTGCTAATGAGGTAAGTCAAATATGTTACTCTGTTGGCAAATGTCTTTGTTTAAACAAAAAAAAAGAGAGAGAAAAAAATTAAAACAAGACAGAAATACCTTGAAATAAGTGAAATAATATCAGATGAACAAGGCTCAAACATTCCTAGTGGAAATTAGCAAGAATTACAATAGATATTCTGAGTTGAAGATGTTTTAGCTCATCTAGAAAAAACAGTTTTTGAGTGTAATATGCAGGATTTGTTATATACATGTGTAAATAGATGTACCATAACAAAAGTCTTTTAATGCTCTTTTCCCTCATACACTTTAGCGTTGTGTCAAACTTCTGTTTCTGTTCTACAGCTGACTTTGGGATTTCTGCACAAATCACTGCTACACTGGCTCGTCGAATGTCTTTCATTGGAACTCCATACTGGTGGGTACTGGGACCAGGGCATTTGGGCGCACAAGCAACCAAAAATACCACCTTCTTGGCTTAGAGGCGGTTTGTTTAGTTTGGTTTGATTACGTGTGAGTGCTAGCTCAGAACTTAAAGCAAGGTAAAAGAAGAATGAAAAGCTCCAATGACAAAAAGACAAAGAAGTAGAAGAGGAGGCACTACAGTAGAATGAGAACCAGGACCGAGATAGAGATTGAAATCAAATTCAATTTGTTTTTTAGTTTTTCAAGCACCTTCATTGCATGTTCATGTTTAAAGCATGTTCACGCTACAGTTATGGAGCACCAAATGTAAAGTTAGTTATATAGCTTGCTAGTTAGCTAGCCACCTTTAGCATTGGACGTTTAGCTTGCCTGTTGGAGAGCTATGTTTTAATTTCAGCCAATTCTACCTTTAAACAAAGAAGACGCTCTGAAGGGCTGCCCTCACCCCCACCATTATTGATCTTTCCAGGATCTCCATTTTCGCAGTTCAAGGACTTACGTGAGGTTTCTTGACGCAGTCCCTTAGCGCACCAAGTCCACCTTTGCATATTAGCTATTTAGCTTTGCAAATGTCAAAAGAAAAAAGTTTACATTTATATTTAGATTTACATTTATGTTTAACATTTAGAATTACATTTAACATTTCAATTTGGATTGAGCGTTTAGATTTAAATTTAGCGTTTAGGCTTAGATTTAACATTTATATTTATACATAAGTATTACATAACATTTTACCAAAAACATAATTGCTTAAATGTGTTTTATTGTTGTAAAGGCAGTGAAAAATGTTTTAGGTATACTTTTTAAGTATACGTATCAAATTTGTAATTAACTTTACATTTGGCGCCCGATATAAAATTGTTTATTTTTGCTGTGGTTAAAATCAGGATGCCGCTATTTGACTAACCCTAACCCTAATGTCAAAAAAATGAAAATTGTGTCATAAATAATACAATTATAGTCATCTCTTTTGCATTTAAATGATTTGCTGAAGTTGACCTGGTTCGTCATTGCCAGTCTGTATCTGGGAATGTTTCAGTTGCCTTGAAAATCTAGACGATATAAAAATATATATATATATCGTCTGGCCACCGTGTCCCTTTTTCAAATTTCTGTAGTCGTGATTGACAGATTAATTAGCCAATCAGAGACACGCATTGTCTGCAGTCTGACAACCACATGCTGACAAAGAAAATAAATGGAAATATCACGTGGAACTGAAAAACATCATGGAATCAATAAGTGGAGCAAAAAACGATTTTAATGTGAGGTGACTGAAGTTAGATTTTGGTCTAAATGACAGACGACCAATCAGCTTCTGCGTTTCATCTGCATCACACAAATAAACTAATCTGATTGCCTGGTACGATGGAGATTTGATCTGAATCGCAGGCGGAGGGTGAGGTGACCAGACCCACTCTCACAGTTTCTGAACTACTCTGACCAAGCAATGTTCAGTGCATTCTCAGCACAGTTCTGTACAAGTACTACTTAATATAATATCTGAGTCTCCAAGTACCACCAGATAAAAACTTGCACAATTTTACGCCTAAATTTGATTGGTTTTAACTGATTTTAGTCGGCAAAGAATTTTGGTCAGTCACAACTGACGTTTAATGGTTCACTAAATACAGTCTAAATGATGGTATGTCAAGGGTGAGGCAGTTTTAAATAGAACAAATCATGAATAGATTTGTCTTTAAATAAATGATTCACATTGCAGATGGTTTCAAGTACCACCAGATGCTCCACAGTTTGAGAGGTGTGCTAAATCTGGTGGGGTTCTATTCACCTGCTGTGTCCTACTCTGGCTAGGCTTGTACTTGTGTGTATCTCTCCAGAGCTGACCATTGTGCCTTGTGTTAGGATGGCTCCGGAGGTGGCTGCTGTGGAGATTAAAGGAGGATACAACGAGCTGTGTGACATCTGGTCCTTGGGCATCACCGCCATCGAACTGGCAGAACTACAGCCCCCAATGTTTGATCTGCACCCGTTGAGGTACATAGATGCACAGGTGTTTGATCTGAGGTACATAAACGCACGTGTGTTTGATCTGAGGTACTTAAACGCACACATGGGGGTATTCCATGAAGCGAGCTAAAGCCAAAGCCTGGCTTATTTGGCCAATCTAGGCTTATGAAATCTTCATTTACGTTCCACTAACGCGGCTAACCAGAGGTGACGCTGAGTTGCCGCAGGTGCGCAGACATAAACCTGGTTGGGACCAGGCTAACAGTCAAATAATTTTAGCTTTGTCTCAAAAAACGTCTTAAATCACATGTTTATCCCCACACACTTCCACAACTGTGTGAAATCTCTCTGTCTGTCACAACACAACTTATAACGTCACTTTTTATTCACTTTTATTTACTTGGCATTGGCACCAAAGAGCCGCTCTGACGTTTCTTTTCATCCTTTTTTGAGCCGCTCTCGCTGTGGAGAGACGCGTTTGTAAGAGCAAACGACAAATTGGCTGCACAAAAAGCCACATATTTAACTGGAAAATTAACTAAACTACATAAGATTTCCACAGACATGCAGCTATTTCTCTAAAGCATGAAGCAATGAAAGCAGGACTAAAGTGTGAGAGCAAGCCGTGGAGTCATGCTGCTGCTTTTGCGCTCAAAAGCGCTTCATCGCACCTCTTTCCCTCGTCTCTCCTCACACCACGGACTCACATCCTCTGCTCTGATTGGTCAGTTCTGGTTGTGAAGATTTACGCTACAACTTTGTGACAACTTTACGCAGCGGGACTAGTTCCACATGCGGAGTGGAAAACCGTGCATTGCATTAGAAAACGACAAACCTACTACTCACAAATACGATGATAAATCCTCTGGATCTCTGCAGTAAAATGCCTCGTCTTTCTCCAGCAGTGAACAGGAGGGGAGGGACTGCCTCTTGCTTCCCGCATCGGAATAAACCAGTATAAACTGAAAACTTTTGCGTTGAAAATCAAAAGTCCGTGTGCACTTTGGCTCCTCTCGTGTTTCAGTCAGATCGAGTAAAATAAGCGTTTTTCTCTCTCATTCTCAGTGATGTCTTCGCTCCATTGATCTACTAGTCTCGTCACATTCAGCGGGAGCGCGCTCATAGCCCAGATTAATCTTCAAGCTTGAACTAGCGTTGCTCAGACCCAGACTTTTTTCTTTCATGGAACCACTTGAGGCTTAAGTTGGAGATGAAAACTAGTTTCAGCTCAAGATTTTAGGATAAGCCTAGACTTGTTAAGCCACTTTCATGGAATACCCCCATGTTTGATCTGAGGTACATAAACGCACAGGTGTTTGATCAGAGGTACATAAACGCACAGGTGTTTGATCTGAGGAATAAACCACAGGTTTGATCTGAGGTACATAAACGCACACGTTTGATCTGAGGTACATAAACGCACACGTTTGATCTGAGGTACATAAACGCACACGTTTGATCTGAGGTACATAAACGCACACATACACACATGTGTTTTTATATTTCATTTCATGGACCCCTATATATATATTATATATATATATAATATATAATATATATAAATAAGGGATGGGACGATTCACTTAAGTTCAGTTTTCGATTTTGCAGCCACAATTTTCGATTTTGTTAGTTTATCCATTTCTTTTTTTTTTTTTTTACCTTAAGACACAAAATAAACTATAATAAATTATGTTTAAAATAACCGCTGTTTGTCAGTGAGAACTTGTATTTTTATGAACATTTGGACAACAGTCATAATTAGTGTCCATATTTAGTCGTTAACACATCAGTTGTTAACACAACATAATAATTGCACATTCAGTTAAGTCTTGCAAAAGTTCAAACTTTGTTTCTTCAAACATTGTGGCTTTTATTGTAGTATTGTTTGTATCATACGACTACAAAGTGTGTGTTTAAGTCAGTGGCTGCATAAGCAAGACTGATCGATTCTGGCCTTTCGATTCGATTGCTGCAAAATTCAATCGATTTTCCATCCCTAATATGGTATATATGTTACAGAATGCCTAGGCATTCTATAGAATGCCTGGATTATCAACTTTGCCTGTAACATACTGTATATATAAAACTATGTTGCTGATCTCATATGAAGAATTTACCTTATGGGGACCATTGTTGGGAGCAATTCATTACAAAAGTCACTAATTACTTTGATTTATTCCCTTTTCAGTTGCCAAGTAGTGTAACTCATTACTTATAAAAATGTTGACAATATTTTAGTAGTTACTAGTAACTCGGGTTACTTGCATATAAATGTATTGCTTTTATATTCTATTATGAATAAAATATTATGAGGAAAATGTGTTTTGGCATCACATTTCCATAAATGAATCAGTGATCAAGTTTAAATGTAACAGGATGTGTTGTACAGTGTTTTAACTAAGATGTGATTAGCTCCAAGAAACTCACAGTAGTTTTGAGACATTCATATTGTAATACTTCTTTGTAACTGTCGGCATACTGTGTTGTAGAGTCCTGTTCCTCATGTCGAAGAGTGGATACCAGCCTCCCAAGCTTAAGGACAAGTCCAAATGGTAAACACTTGCATTTTTTAATCTGAGGAATATTTATAGACTGTATCCTTTGTTTGATGTTAAATCTCATCATTGAAACACTAATCCTGGTTTGATAAAGGTCTGGCAATGGCATCATGTGCACATAAAAAGACTGCATGAATCTAGGCTCAGAAGCACTTTGAGTGCCTTGAAAGGTGGAAAAGCGCTATATATATATATATATATATATATATATATATATATATATATATATAATATTATATAATATATATATATATATATATACATTATATATAAGTAGAAAGAAACTATTTATCATTAAAATGCATTATATTGCTGCCTTCATTTGATGTGGAAATTATGGTAAATATCAAATCAATTTATTTTTGTATAGCCCAAAATCACAACAACAGTCATCTCTGAGGACTTCCCAAGATTATTAATTTAGCAAATATGAATAAAAAAACACAAATGTGAATTCAAAAACATAAATGCAAATTCAAGCACAAGAATTTGAAAAACACAGATGGTAATTAAACAAAGCAGATCCTGAAAAGGGTAGAGATCTGCTTTAATGGTTCAAATCTACTTGGGCTTTTTAGATGGGATTTGGACTGCATCTAACAATTATTATCTTATCAATTAAGCAGTTATTTTTTTGATTAATTGACTGATCTATCGACTAATTTTTTGATTAATCGATTAGTTTAATTTTGATGTATATTAAGGCTTAACATGATGTAATATGATTTATTAATTGTCCAAAAATTACGTTTTTTTCAACTTACCTTTAATGCAATGGGTATCTGGCTCAGTAAAGCAGATCTACACTTTTAACGAGCATTTGTGGTTTTTAAATTCGTGTTTTCGAATGTGTTTGTGTTTTTGCATTCATGTTTTCAAATTTGTTTGTGTTTTTTCCGTTTGTGTTTTTACATTTGTTTTTGCATTTGTGTTTGTGTTTTTGCATTTGTGTTTTTACATGTGTTTGTTTTTACATTTGTGTTTGTGTTTTTGCATTTGTTTATGAATGTTCAGGTTTTTGCATTTGTGTTTGTATTTTTGCATTTGTTTATGGATGTATGTTTTTGCATTTGTGTTTGTATTTTGCATTTGTTTATGGATGTTGTTTTTGCATTTGTGTTTGTATTTTTGCATTTGTTATGGTTTATGTTTTTGCATTTGTGTTTGTTTTTTGCATTTGTTTATGGATGTTCATGTTTTGCATTTGTGTTTGTGTTTTTGCATTTGTGTTTTTTAACATTGTGTTTGTTTTTGCATTTGTTTATGGATGTTCATGTTTTCACATTTGTGTGTTTTTGCATTTGTGTTTTTAATTAGTGTTTTTCTATTTGTGTTTGTGTTTTTGCTTTTGTGTTTTTTTTGTTTTGCATTTGTGTTTGTGTTTTGCTTTTGTTTTTGATTTTGTGTTTGTGTTTTCAAATTGTGTGTTTTGCATTTTTGTTTTGTTTTTGGCTTTGCATTACAATTGTGTTTTTGCGTTTGCAATTGTGTTTTTCTATTTGTGTTTGTAATTTTGCATTTGTGTTTGTGTTTTTGCATTTGTGGTTTTGCTTTTGCGTTTGTGTTTTTACGTTTGTTTTTGTATTTGTGTTTGTGTTTTTCCATTTGTGTTTTTTGCATTAGTGCTTTTGAATTTGTGTGTTTGTGCTTTTGTAATTGTGTTTTTACATTTGTGTTTCTGCTTTTGTTTTTGCTTTTGTTTGAGTATTTGTGTTGTGTTTTTGCATTTGTCTTTGTGTTTTTGCATTTGCTTTTGTGTTTTTGCTTTTGTTTGTGTTTTGCAGGGGGTGCACGGTAGCTGAGCAGTTAGAGCTCTGGCTTCCCAATAAGGAGTCGTGGATTCAACTCCCGGGTCGGACCATATCAACATCTCACAATCTCTAGGTGGAGTTTGCATGTTCTCCTCGTGTCACCATGGGTTTTCTCCGGGTACTCCGACCCCCCCCCCCCCCCCCCCCCCCTCCAAAAACATGCATGTTTAGGTTAATTGGGCATCACTGTAAATTTCCCCTGTGAGTGATTAAATGAGAGAGTGAATGTTTTTCTGTCTAACTCTGCGACGAGTTGGCCACTGTCCAGGGTGTTTCCCCGCCTAAGGCCCAAAGTAAATGGAATAGGCTTCAGTCACTCGCAACCTCAAACGGGATTAAGCGGTAGAAAAAAAAATGTGGTTTTGCATTTGTGTTTGTTTTCAAATTTGTGTTTGTTTTTGCATTTGTTTGTGTTTTTGCATTTGTGTTTTCAGATTTGTGTTTTTACATTTGTATTTTTACATTTGTGTTTGTGTTTTTGTATTTGTGTTTGTTTGTCATTTGTTTTTAGACTTGTTTGTGTTTTTTGTGTTTGTGTTTTTGCATTTGTGTTTGTGTTTTTGCTTTTGTTTGTTGTTGTGTTATTGTTTTTGCGTTTTGTTTTTGAATTTTGTTTTTGGATGCATTTGTGTTTTTGCATTTGTTTGTGTTTTTGCATTTAAGTTTGTGTTTTTACATTTGTGTTTTTGCATTTTTGTGTTTTTATGTTTGTGTTTTTACATTTGTGTTTGTGGCTTTGCATTTAAGTTTGTGTTTTTGCGTTTCCAATTGTGTTTTTTCCATTTGTGTTTGTGCTTTTGCCTTTGTTTGTATTTTTTGCATTTGTTGTTTTTCCATTTGTTTGTGTTTTTGCTTTTGTGTTTGTGTTTTTGGCAATCGTGTTTGCTTTGTATTTGTTTTTTTTCTGTATTTGTGTTTTTTTTATTTCTTTTTGTCTTTGTGTTTTTGCATTTGTGTTTTTGCTTTTGTGTGTGTTTTGCTTTTGTGTTTTTGTAATTGTGTTTTTGCGTTTGTGTTTTTGCATTTGTGTTTTTGCTTTTGTTTGTGTTTTTGCTTTGTGTTTTTTGTGGTTGTATTGCATTTTTTGTGTTTTTTCTTTTGTTTTCTTTTGTCAGTGTGTTTTTGCATTTGTGTTTGTGTTCTTGTATTTGTGTTTTTATTTCTGTTTGTGTTTTTGCATTTGTGTTTTTGCTTTTGTGTTTTTGCAATTGTGTTTGTGTTCTTGTATTTGTGTTTTTATTTCTGTTTGTGTTTTTGCATTTGTGTTTTTATTTCTGCATTTGTCTTTGTGTTTTTGCATTTGTGTTTTTTGCTTTTGTGTGTGTTTTTGCTTTTGTGTTTTTTGTAATTGTGTTTTTGCGTTTGTGTTTTTGCATTTGTGTTTTTGCTTTTGTGTTTTTTGTGGTTGTTTGCTTTTTTGTGTTTTTTTCTTTTGTGTTTTTTTTTTGTCATTGTGTTTTTGCATTTGTGTTTGTGTTTTTTTTGTGTTTTTTTTTGTTTGTTTTTTGTTTTGTGTTTTTTTTTTTTTTGTTTGTTGTTTTTTTGTTTGTTTGTGTTTGTGTTTTTGCATTTGTTTTTTGTGTTTTGTGTTTTTGATTTGTGTTTTGTTTTGTTTTTGTGTTTGTTTTTTGCATTGTGTTTTTGTGTTTGTGTTTTTGCATTTGTGTTTGTTGTGTGCATTGTGTTTTGTGTTTTGTTTTTGTGTTTTTGTTTGTGTTTTTTTTTTTGTTTTGTATTTTTTTTATTTCTGCATTTGTCTTTGTGTTTTTGCATTTGTGTTTTTGTAATTGTGTTTTGCGTTTGTGTTTTTGCATTTGTGTTTTTGCTTTTGTTTGTGTTTTTGCTTTTGTGTTTGTGTTTTTGTGGTTGTATTGCATTTTTTGTGTTTTTCTTTTGTCACTGTGTTTTTTGCATTTGTTTTTGAATTTGTGTTTTTGCTTTTGTTTTCAAATTTGTTTGTGTTTTCAATTTTGTGTTTTTACTTTGTTTTTTGCATTTGTGTTTGTTTTTTCTTGTCTGTGTGTTTTTGCATGTGTGTATTGTGTTTTTGCTTTTGTGTCTGTGTTTTTCTGCATTTTTGTGTTTTTGCATTTGTATGTTTTTGCTTTTGTGTCCCTTTTTTGCATTTGTGTTTGTGTTTGTGTTTTTACATTTGTGTTTGTGTTTTTGCGTTCGTGTTTTTGCTTTAATTTTTTACATTTGTGTTTGTGGCTTTGCATGTAAGTTTGTGTTTTTGCATTTGCAATTGTGTTTTTACATTTGTATTTGTGTTTTTACTTTTGTTTGTATTATTGCATTTGTGTTTTTTAGTTTGTGTTTTTACTTTTGTGGTTGTGTTTTTGTGTTTGTGTTTTTGCATTTGTTTGTATAAATCATTTGTTTGAATTTTTGTGTTTGTGTTTTTGCATTTGTGTTTTCAGATTTGTGTTTTTACATTTGTATTTTTACATTCGTGTTTGTGTTTTTGCATTTGCGTTTGTTGTCATTTGTTTTTAGGATTGTTTTGTGTTTTTTGCATTTGTGTTTGTGCATTTGTGTTTTTGCTTTTGTTTGTTTGTTTTGTTTTGTTTTTGATTTTTGTTTTTGGATGCATTTGTGTTTTTGCATTTAAGTTTGTGTTTTTGTGTTTTTAATTTGTGTTTTTGTGTGTTTTTGCATTTTTTTGGTTTCATTTGTGTTTTGTGTTTGTGTTTTTACATTTGTGTTTGTGGCTTTGCATTAAGTTTGTGTTTTTGCGTTTCCAATTGTGTTTTTCCATTTGTGTTTGTGCTTTTGCCTGTGTTTGTATTTTTGCATTTGTGCTTTTCCATTTGTTTGTGTTTTTGCAATTGTTTGTGTTATTGCTTTTGTTTGTGTTATTGCTTTTGTGTTTGTGTTTTTGAATTTCTGTTTTTGCATTTGTTTGTGTTTTTGAATTTGTGTTTGCTTTTGTGTTTTTGCTTAAGTGTTTTTGAATATTTTTTTTTGTTTTTTAACTGCTGTGTTGTTGCGTTTGTGTTTTTGCATTTGTGTTTTTGCTTTTGTGTTTGTTTTTGCATTTGTGTTCTTGTATTTGTGTTTTTATTTCTGTTTGTGTTTTTGCATTTGTGTTTTTGCTTTTGTGTTTGTGTTTTTGCAATTGTGTTTGTGTTCTTGTATTTGTGTTTTTTATTTCTGCATTTGTCTTTGTGTTTTTGCTTTTGTGTTTTTGTAATTGTGTTTTTGCGTTTGTGTTTTGCATTTGTGTTTTTGCTTTTGTTTGTGTTTTTGCTTTTGTGTTTGTGTTTTTGTGTTGTATTGCATTTTTTGTGTTTTTTGTTTTTCTTTTGTCACTGTGTTTTTGCATTTGTTTTTGAATTTGTGTTTTTGCTTTTGTTTTCAAATTTGTTTGTGTTTTCAATTTTGTGTTTTTACTTTGTTTTTTGCATTTGTGTGTTTTTTCTTGTGTTTGTGTTTTTGCATGTGTGTATTGTGTTTATGCTTTTGTGTCTGTGTTTTTCTGCATTTTTGTGTTTTTGCATTTGTATGTTTTTGCTTTTGTGTCCCTTTTTTGCATTTGTGTTTTTGTGTTTGTGTTTTTACATTTGTGTTTGTGGCTTTGCATGTAAGTTTGTGTTTTTGCATTTGCAATTGTGTTTTTACATTTGTGTTTGTGTTTTTACTTTTGTTGTATTATTGCATTTGTGTTTTTGCAATTGTGTTTTTTAGTTTGTGTTTTTGCATTTGTTTGTATATATCATTTGTTTGAATTTTTGTGTTTGGGTTTTTGCATTTGTGTTTATGTTTTTGCTTTTGTGTTTGTACTTGTGTTTTTGCATTTTCTTCAAATTTGTGTTTTTAAATTGTATTTTTGCATTTTTGCTTTTGTGTTTTTGCATTTGTGTTTGTGTTTTTGCATGTGTTTGTGTTTTTGGATGTGTGTGTTTTTGTATGTGTTTGTTTTTGGATGTGTTTTTTTTTTTTTTGTTTTTGGATGTGTTTGTGTTTTGCATGTTTGTGTTTTTGGATGTGTTTGTTTTTTTTTTGTGTTTTTGCAGTTGGGTTTTTGTGTTTGCGTTTGTGTTTTTACATTTGTGTTTTTGCTTTTGTGTTTGTTTTTTCATTTGCGTTTGTGTTTTTGCATTTGTGTTTTTGCATTTGTGTTTGTTTGTTTTTTCATTTGCGTTTTTGTGTTTTTGCATTTGTGTTTTTCCGTTTGTGTTTTTCCGTTTTTATTTTGTGCCATCGTAAATCCCACTTTCCGAGAGAGAAATGGAAAGTCAACACCCTCTCATAAGTACCACTGGGAAACTGGGAAATTATTTTGAGTTGCCGAATTGAAAATAACCTTTGACCTCTCAATATGGCACAGTGGCAAAAAAAATCACATATGAAGGATATTAAATGTTTTGTTCGCAAGTTATTTTATTATCTGGAAAATTACATGACAAAGTTGAACAACATCGCAATTTCTATTTATTGTAATTAAGCGAAAAGTCAAAATGTTTATTTTTTTTATCCTCAAAGCAATCTTACCAATTTTGGAAAATACAGTATTAATTTACGTGTTTATTCTGGATTTACAGTACATAGATTTGTCAATATAAGTTTTTTTTTTAACAAGTTTCCTTTTGTTACGAAAACCATTTGAAGACAACCTACTAGTAACTACCACTTCACAAGTGGTATTTACCATCTTTTCCAGAGCAAATGAAGGCAGCATAAATGCATTATAGTTTTTCTCAATCACTTTGACACATTTTTTGAAACTTTGTTATCACTTACAACATACGAACATATCTCCAAACCATGGCTGAGGTGGATGTGACATTTAACATGTTTCATTCATTCACTATGGTAGTCGCTAAACAACCACTGACTTTCTGCTCCCTATTAGAATTTAGGTCTGGAGACTGACTTGGCCGGTGTAGGTACAGTATTAGCTCAGGCTGCAAAATCTACTCGGGCAGTTTCCGTCAAGGGTTGATGACGTCACTGAGATAGTTAAACATTTTTTTCGGCTAATAAAATGAATTTATTGATATTAAAATACTATTTTAACGTATGTTTTTAAATTAGTGTGCTATTGTAATTTATAAATTTTTTTTTTTTTTTTCAAAAATATACATTTTAAAATTAATTATTATAGCATTAAATTAGTGTTCTGTTCAGAGACAGTTGGGCAGAACTTCGGGTTGGAAATGCTGCACTATCATTACCTACAATTTATTGATAAATAATTGTCCTAACACTTGAAAACGTGCCTAATTTATTTGTATTACTTATGAACAAAATGCATTTTTGTCAAGAATTTAATTTATTGGCATAACAACTAATTATTTTTTTAACAGCCGTTTCATGTTTTTGGCGCTGCAGCAGTTTATAAAGAGTCCACTTGATGTCACCGTGTACAAGTATTTGGCTTTTCTGATTGACGAGAAATGCCGATTTTAGTGATTAAAGAAGTTATCTAAGATTTATTGAATGAATTTCGTTTAAAAGTATGCTATTACAATGATAAAAATACGATAACCACTACTCTATGTACAGCCAATCAGAGCGCACGCATGACGTCTCGCTTGTGCTAACGTAGTGCTACCAAGCTAGCGAAATATAATAATTTAAGTTTGGTTTTTATATAACAAAGCAAAATTTTGCTAACACTGACCATAAACAGCAAGTAAAATATCGATTTTCTTGAGAATAGGCTCAAATATAGTTCGTTGTCGTCATGAAAGTGCGACCCGAGTAGATTTTGCAGCCCGAGCAAATATTGTACCTACACCTCTCCAGAACTTTTATATGCTTCTTACAGAGCCACTCCATGTTTGTCATGTTGGTCGATCCAACCCATCTTCACTGCTCTGACTGAGGGATACACAATCCACGACCTGTTCATCTTCTCCTTAATACAGTACCTGTGTAGGAAAACACCACAGAGCTTGTTGCTTCACTGTAAATGTGGTATTATTGGGATGATACTCATTTGTCTTCCTCCAAACATGACTGATACATTTTAGATCAAACATGACTGATAGTTTACACTAAAAACTTCTTTTTGGTCTCAAATTTACATGACTTTGTCCCAGTCCTCCTCTGGATCATCCAGTTGGTTTGGACAAACTTCAGGTGTGCCTGGACATGGGCTGACTTAAAGGTGCACTGCGCAACTTTTTGGCCAAAAATAAACTTTAAAAATTGCATATTTTTGTCATTTAGATGCCTTAGTTAGACAAAATAATTCATCCAAATCTGCTTTGTTACCTTGAGTTGCCTTGCATGGCCACAAAATAGTCTATTATTTGGCTTGGAGGAGGGCCCGAACATGTCTGTTTCCACAGAAAAGCGGTTCCTTCAGCAGGTTTTTTTCATATTATGGAAAAAAATTTATCCATCTCCATTCAGAAAGTCCCAAAGCATAGTTTTAACTTCATAATTCTACTGAATTGTGTAGATGACTTTTCACTTCCAGAAAGTTACACAGTGCACCTTTAAGCAGAGAAACCTTTTCTGTAACGCATGAGTTTAAACCATGGCTGACTGTAACCTTGGAAAAGGTTGACTCACCTCACATTGAAATAGCTTTTTGGTTCACTCATGTTAGTGTTTTCTCATTTTTTCCCATATTTTTTTTGCTTCACATCACCTTAAAAAATAAAAAAGAATAAAAATTGCACACGGTGGCCAAAGACCAAATGATTATTATTCCAGTGTTGTCTGTGTACTTTGGAGTGTTCTGGAGACTCACATTCTCTCTGTGTTCAGGTCTTCTATGTTCTACAACTTTGTCAAAGCCATGTTGGTGAAGAAACCCAGCAGGAGACCCAGTGCGTCAAAGATGCTCACAGTGAGTATAAACCTACTGCCCTCATACATAGAGAAACACTTCTAAAACAAATATAAATCCCTTTTATTCATTCCAAAAGAAAGTAGGTAGAATTGTAAACTGATCAATAGACAGACTTATTGATACAGTGGCTAGGCTAGCTCCGGTCTGAATATACCTGCAGACAGTTTCTTCTTATTCTATTTGTTCCTTACGAAGAACTGGCTGTTTTCTGTGGATAGTTTGTTGTCATCTCGCTTATTCCTAAAATAATTCCATATTTAACTAACACAAAGTGGACAACAAGGTACAGGCAGATAACCATTTGCAGCATGTTAAAACCTTCACATACAAGGTCAATAATTCACCTGGGAAACTCGTGCTGCTTGTGTCTCAAAGCTAATGCTAACATGAACTCCAACCTATATTTAATTTACTTATGTATGTTAAAATAACTCCACTAACGTATGTTAAAATAACTCCACTAACTCAACAAGTTGTTTATTTGTGAGTTAATGTATCTGCTAGAATCTAGCATTGTGGCAAAAAAGTGCACTTTTTTAGACACAATTTTTAAAAAATTGATTAATTTTAGCGTATATTAGCAAATTCCTCATAAGGAATGAATGGAACAAGATGGAACTAGCCACAGGTGTTCCACAAACCAGAACAAGCCGCAGTGTGAAAAGAGCCTAAGCAGAAGTTCCCGCATGATTGAGCTTCGCATACGAGGTAAACATATGTGCTTATAAAACGTGCTGTTTGTGTCTCGAAGCTAATGCTAACCTATATAAAATAACTCTACAAACTGATCTAGCTTTTTACAAAGAGAATCGGCCTGACATTGGACTCTTTCAAGTGCCAGCCCTGCTTTCTTCCCTGTCAGGCCTTTTTGCTCATTTGAAACAGCTTCACAGCTCCACAAAAAACGTGTGCAACTTGAATATGAATATATTGTACTTCACAGTTGTCTACTTTCATTTTCTTTTCATAAACATTTGAAATTCCTTGTTTTCATTAGATTTCAGCGTTTAACAAAAAACTTTTGAGAAAACGTCCTTTTTCTGAATCAAGTCAGTGTTGTTTTCCTCTGTTCTATTTTTGGTGAAAGAATCTGAGGCTCTAAAACAGGAGTTTTACATGATTAAAACAATGAGGACGAGTGCTTTTTTTATCTTTAAACCAACAACAGCTGTGACGCTTTCTTCTTTCTGATGCAGATTGTATAGATTCAGCCTTTTTTGTAAAGCATAAATAATATGGAAGACTTCCTCTGACACTTTTCACTCGCCCACAAAAGAGGACGTTTCAAGACTCGCTGCATGTGCCGTTCTCCTAAGAGTCCTAGTCCAGTAGGATCGACTTTCCTTCATTTTAAAGACCAAATATCTGCTCTAAACTTCCGCAACTATGTTTTTAGTCCAAGTCTTTAAATCTGTTTGAAAAGAAAGTCGGCCTCCAAAAGCAGCTGAACGCGTAAAACAGAGCCGACTGTGTTGTGCAAATAAAAATAAAGACTCACGTCATGTGACCTTCTCTGGGTTCTAGAGCTCACACAATTCCCCCTCTGCTGGTGAATCTGTGAAACTGCATCATGTATTTGACTGCAGACAAAGTCAGCACAATAAAAGGTCAATGACGAAAAGATCTGTTAATGACAGGCTACGGTTGACTGCGCCGTGACTGATATTTTCATCTTTGGTAGGGAAAGAGTTCATGTTTTTTTTTCCCCCCTATTTTTTTTATTTATTAGCTTTTAGCATTGAGCCAAAAATACAAAAACACTTTCTGGTGAAGTATTTACCTCGTATGTGAGGTGATTATCTATGCCAGTGATTATCTACAAGTCCGCTCTGCTTTGTGATTTTTAAATATTTATTTCTTTTAACGCAGCTCAGGCAAATTTTATTCATAAGGAATGAATGAAACGAGAAGGAACTATCCACAGGTATTAGGCACCTGGAGCCTAGCCGGTGCACTGTGAGAAGGACTAATTATGCATCAACAAACCAAAGACATCAAAAATCTTTGATCTTGTTGACAGCTATAGTCATTTATAGCACATACATTCAGAAGATTTGGAACACTTAAAACAAAAAGAGTTTTTGTTTTACTGCTCGAAAAAACTAATTTGTGTCTTGTATCGTAAGTTTTACTTCTGCCTAAAGCTTTTGGTGAAGGTATATTATCGTCTAATTTACCAATTATTCCTCAATCAACCCTCATCTCCTTTAAACTGTCTTCCAAAAACGCTCTCAAAGCAGGCAAATTTAAGTCATTTTAGTTGATTCTATTGAAACTATGTCTAATATATCTGTCGATGAGTTTGTAGAAAAAGGCAGATGTTTAAGGCTCAGATTGTTTATTTTGAGGCTTGTTATGAATTTCAAATTCCAAATATCTGCATCGATCAATACTGGTTTGCCACAGCAGGACTATAAATAATACATATCTATATTGGCTAAAAGAAGTTAATTAAGTTAAGTTTTTTTTTCGCCCCATCCCCTAAATTTGTCACAAAAATGTGACCTATTTAACAATCAGAATAAAAGAACATGACAGATTTCACAGTTGTTTGTAATAGTAGTGACGGATGTGTAATAGAACTAGAGTGATGGGATGGGTCCAGGCTGCTAAATTGTCTTTCTGTGCTTTCTGCTAGAACCCTTTTGTCACACAGTCTGGTCTGAACCTGGACCTAACCCTCCAGCTGCTGGACGAGTATCAGCATCCTGAAAAACGCAAAACCTGCCTGCTGACAGAGGACGAAGACATGGAGGTATTTGCACATTTACAGAAGAAAATGCTGACTTACTGACTCAAAGCTTCTGCACACTACTGGAGCTGTGGTTTGATTTGAAGCCCAATGTGTCCCTCTACGAGTTTAGGGGCGTGGCCAGAGTAAGGGGTTTCATAAGAGTTTTTGTGGTTTCTCTCCTTATATCCTGCTGCATTCACGTGCTCCAGGAAATCATGAAGTTCCGAGCTCTGACTGGGAAAAACATGTTTGAACGTTGCTCAGGTTGGAATTTCAGTTCGAAAATTTAAGCGGAAGTGTGTAGGCCAAATTCCCAAGTTTGAGCAGGACTGTGTGAGATTGGAGCAGAGACTGATAGATTTAGTTTTATATCACACATACAGAGTCAAGCACATTTAACACTTTAGTGCAGACTAAATACATTTACATCAAAACAACTTTACAGGTAATGTCCTTGATCATTTAATTATCAGCACAGCTCCTCAATAAGTTCATGAGTTACAACAATAAGAATTTCCACATGAGGTTCTGCGAATGCGTGTTGGTGTCACTTCTCCATGTGTGTTCCTCAAGCTGCTGTCATGAGCGCTCTGGTTTTGGGAGGTCCCATTATGACATAGGCACCTCCGAGTTTCGTGTGTCAGCATAAGAGTGCCCGGATGTGCCACCAATCAGAGCAGAGAAATGACAGCTTTGTGAGGAGCAGCCGCACTCGCCCCAGATAGATTTTTTTCAACTGGAGCAACGCAAATGGAGAGCACAGGGATTCATTTGACAAAGAAAATGAGGAGACAATCACTACTGCGGTTACATGATCAGGGAAATCAGACTAGGCTAGAAAACCGGACTCTACTTGGTTTCCCCTCAAACCGGTCGGACCAGTTTTGCTCCTGTTTACATGCACAAGAGTAAACCGATTACCCTGGAGAGACTGGTCCTGCTGTGTCAGACTCACTAGTGCAGGATTGAGGCTGTAATTTGTTGAACTACTTTAATGTTGTTAATGTTGTTTATTTGTATTAACTGTTTGTAATACTGTTTGTTAAATGACACACAGTTTTTTCTGGGACATGTAGGACTGTTTTGGTCGGGACCACGTGCGCCAACTGGTTTTCCGAAAGCCGGTTTACAGCTCCTCAACAGGTCTGCCCGGTTTACATGCGCTTTGGAAAACCAGTTTAAATCGGACTAGGCTAGTTATCCAGTTTTCCTGGCCTCCATGTAAACGCCCTGAGTGGTGTTTTGGGCTGATCCCAACAGGATTAGTCCATGATCTCTGACACGGGAAGCATGCTATGTGCATGGGCCTTCACTGCGACTCTGTTAGGACTATTTGTCAGGAGCAGAGTGCGAGGACCTTTACAACAGAAGCATCTGGTGCATCTGCCTTGTGACGGCGCTTCTTCAAATCTCAAATAAAAAAGAAATTTGTAAAAACGCTTTGTGCTCATAGTCATTGTACAGATTCTTTCTTACACACTGTGTCATCTCCAACAGACCTGCTCCATTAATGATGTGAGAAGCACCTTTACTAGACTTAAGAACATGACTTTTACACTGCTGTGTGAGTGGAACAGCTCCTTTATAAACCTGCTTTAATCCACTGGTGTCTCATATCGTTGTTGTTATTGTTTCACTTTTATAAACGATAACACTCTCTGACACACATCCTGTTCTCCGCTTGCTGCTGCGCTCTACAAGTCTGTCAAGTCTGTGTTCTTCACTGTCAGACTAAGAATCCTGTAAATGTCCTTATGTCTGTGGAACTTTCTGTCTGTGATTAGAGATTAGAGAGTTAATTGCAAAAGATCTTAAGCTCCTCTAGTGAGCAACTGACTTTACTGACTGACTTCTTCAAACCCATTTGTTGTTTTTCCACATGGAGGTGGTCCCTGGCTCTTTGCGGAGGATCCAGTCTTTTCACAAACACAAAGCAGCACAGCGGACCGGCTCCGATTCACACAGTGAGTACACACCAGAGGAACCATTGTAACGTTTGTGTAACGTGTGTGTAACAGTAGTGTGTAACTATGTGCCCATCAGTGGATCACACCTCCACCCAGAGGCCTCCCAAACGCGGATCAGGACGTGCTACGGTAGGAGTCACTGCATTGGAAATGTCAGCACTGAGTGGCAAGAATGCACAAAAAGGGACATTGCAATAGGAAAAAGTTGCTACAGTCTAATAACAAATTGAGTTAGACAAATGCTAATGATGACTTTTCGATGTAAAAGTCATTGTTTCATCAGCAGATCTTTATTGAACAGGACAACAGGACACATCACCATTCGCAGCCCTTGCAGCTTACATCTCTGACATACTCGTACTCTCCCGTACTGCTTCTTGCTTTCTTTCTCGTAGCACTTGCACTACTATTACAGAAATTGGTCAAAACTACACTCAAGGAAAAAAGAAACGCAACATTTAAATTTTTGAAAATCCCTTCGAAAACAAGTACATTTGGAAAAATGGGTTAGCATCATGATTTGAGTCCATAGTAAGTTGGAGGCAGACTTGACTGATTGTGAGAACAATAAAGAGTGCATTACAGGGTCGTTTATTATGTTTGAAACTCAGAGTTGAGTTTTACCGCTGGTTAACTGTGCTCAAGTCCTCTCTATAAAAGGCACCAGAATAAATCCAAAAACACACTTCTTCACGATGCCACGATTGTCCAACCAGAGAGGGATGGAGCTATTGGCTGCTCCAAGCTGGACGTGTTGTCTTGTGTCTCCAAGGTGTTTGGAGTCACCGCTCTATCTTTAGTCATCTTGTGGAGCGATACCAGGCCACTGGTTCCTCTAACGACCGCCCTCGTACTGGTGGCTCCCTGTGTAACGGCTGACAAGACCAACCGCCCCACACATCTCCGTGATGGGTTCACCCGCCATCAGGTCCGCAGCCGAGACCATTGAGACACACCACAGGCAAGTGTCGGCCAGAACCATTCGTAATCGGCTCAGCGCTGTATTCCTCCATATCGGCCATATGTTGGATCAGTGCTTAGAGCTCGGGTCAAATGGTGCACTGCACATCATCGTTGGACTTTGCAGGGGTGGTCCTAAGTCGTGTTCAGTGATGAAAAAATGTTCCAGTACTTGAGAGCAGATGACCGAGATCAGGTCTACAGGAGACGCTGGGAGAGGCTGAACCTTGTGTGCGCCAAGTGAACCGATGGGGTGGTTCCAGTGTCATGGTTTGGGCAGCCATGTCGGCAAATCACCGGACAGACCTGGTTTTCATCTAAGGAAACCTCAATGGTCTCCGTTATCGGGATGGCCTGTGGTGCTCACTTTTCTGGACCAAGTTGGGGCGGGAGCTCTGATCCAGCACGACTATGCGTGACCCCATGTGACCCCAGCCATGAGTCCGGACTTAAATCCCATTGAAAATGTCTGGGATCTGTCCGTCGACGTGAACATCCTCCCGAAACTCAGCAGCAGCTGGTAGAAGAATGGATCAACTCAGACACTACTGTTGATCCATGAGGCTGAATAACCTCTGTCCAGGGCCAACGGGGGTCAGTGAACTATCGACAGTCTGATGAAATTCCAGTCACTTTTGGTTTGGGGGTTGCCCTATTGTTTGGTTGTGTTATTGTCCTTCTCCTGTTTTTTTCATCTCACCACCTTCTGACTTTAAGTAAAACTCCAGAACTGACACGTACAATAGTGTTACACAGGCGTATTAAATTCTTAAAAAACCTCACAAGCTTATAAACTCAAAAATGACTTTTTAACGAGGCTTCTCTTTATCCCAAATGTGCTCGGTGGGTTTGTTCCAGCTGACACTCTGAATGATTCTTAACTTTAATTTATTTGGGGCTAATGCTAACAGCTGTGGGAAACATCCACGGGGCGCTGTGGCTGCGTTTACTTCCTGTCCCCAGCTCTTCACGGTTTTCGATTGTCACGAGGACACTCGCCCGAGCCCGAGATAGCTTCTTCTACCATCTTTAGGCCTTTTTTTCCCAATACAGTTATGCCACACTGCCATCACTTTGCAAAAAATTCATGCTGTGTTCCAGGCAAGTGGGAAGTGGGATATTTCCCCAGTTTTCCCAGTTCCCAGAGCCTTCCAAAGTAATCAACTCGTATGAAAACATTAAGGCTAATGCTAACCTTTAGGCTAAACAAAAGTAACTGTAAATAACCTGTCATCGATGTTTACATTGTTTTTGTGGCAGTTAATCCCCTAGAATCATTTCTTGTGGTCATTGTTTATCTTGTATGTGAAGTGGGACTTCCTCGACCAGGTCCCAGTTCCCAGTGGCCTGGAAAGCACCAGAATTTATAAACTTTGGCGAATTTATCCATAATGCACTATGATTTTTTTTAAAATATACAAAATATCAAAAAATAAATTTTCAGTAGAACAAATACCTCCTGTGTGTTCTGCTGCTTCATCATGTTCACTCTGAAGCCTGTTCCAAGAGCTTTGGAGACAAGACGAGGTACAAAGTGTCTAGAAAAGCTTTGGCTCAGTTCTGTAATGTTCTCGTGAGTCAAACAGAAGGTATTGTCTGTGTGAGTGAGTGGATTTTCTGGACACTTGTAGTTGCAGTTGTCTCTTCTCTCTTGAGTGATCGCAGAACAGTCTAAAACCATGTTCACGTTGGCGGTTATAACTTTAAAATGTCCAAAATCTCCAACTGCTGTTAGCTAACAAGTTTGTGAAGCTCGGCACTGTTTCTACGACAATCAAAAAACTATTGTCAGTTTCTATTTTACCACATACTTATTTAAACAAACACTCCAGGGGAAGAAATGACGTCAAACTGCTAAGAAGTACTATTTTTCTGTTGCATTGCTCATCCTTTTGCTACTCGGTGTGTTTGTGCATTTCACTGTGACCAGTGTGTGTCCACAGATCCAGCCTTTGGAGCTGAACTGTTACGACCCGCGTCCTTCCAGGTAAAAGAACAGCTCAGCACTAGCTCACGTCTGACCAGTGTGGACCCTAACTACTGTGTGTGTCTGTCTGCAGGACACAACCCTCCGACTCAGACGACGACTATGATGACGTTGATGTGTACGCAATACACCACCCAGTTGCCTTTTTTATATCCATATTTTGCACCATCTGATAAAACTAAACTATCAAGCTCCTGAAAATGCTAAAATGACATTGTGTAACTTCATGAAGGTGAAAATTCAGCCAGAGAAATCAATACGGACAGATACTTTTGGCATATTTTACGCCATAAAAAGTTCTGTTCATGTGATGTCACTACATTCTAGTGGTACTTCAGAATAAGGGCTGGTAAAATGAACTTTTAAGTAGAGTTTTTTGTTGTAATGGGTCTTGTTAATTGCAGTAACCACCAGGTTTTTAGTTGGTGAAATAAAGAGATTTCATAGTGAAGTACTAAGCTATTGATGTAAAAACTGCCTTTTGCCCACAATCTGACTTTAAACTGTTGTGAATTCTAAAATATGAACAAACACAAGCTTTACTGCTTTGTATATTTACCAAGAGAATTCAGACAGAGCTTGTTCTTTTTTAGAGTCAATCAGGCATCAAAGACTAAATTTACACGACAAGCTTGACATGTGCTTCTTTCTGTCTCTCTCAGACCAACATTACAACCTCTCAGATCCCCGCAGAACAGCCGGGTTCACACGGGTCCACATTCAGACACAGCGTACAGCACCAGACCGCCGCTGCCTCCCAAGGTCTTCACATCTCTGCACTGCACTCACGTTAAACTCTCCACTCAGGACTTGTGTTCATGTGTCTGTCCTGTTCACAGAGCAAACTGAGCAGCGGCTCTGAGGACAGCCTGGCAGAGGAGCACTGCAGACCTCACTCTGCGCCCTTCTCCAGCAGGTCGCCCCCCGTCCCACTGCCGCGCTTCACCAAGCACCAAGGTTTGTGCTTAAACATAGTCACTGTTCAGTAACCGGTGCATGAGGAAATGCACTGAACGAGAATGTAGTTGATCTGTTGGTTGTGCAGTCAAAGCAGTTCTTGAGGACATCTGTGGCATTGTGCTGTGTGCCAAGTGTGAGTGTCCTTTTATTGTGGCGAGCCTAGAAAGCACACCTGTGCAGCTGTTTTTGGTTCAGCAAATGACAAGTGCTCACAGATTTAGACCGATTTCTGAACAATATTTGTGAGAAATTGTTCTTTTTGTGTATGTGGAATTATTTATAAAAATTGCTAATAAGACTGTGTATTTTTGTTGAGTAGTATTGACCCTTTGCACCTACGTCACATGATGGAGGCAAAAGTGCGTGTATGCAGCATTACAGGAACGCAAAACGGACAAATTCTCAATTTTTTTGGTTATGAAAGCTGCTGGATGCTTCTAGTGCATGTTCACATTTGTCTGTGGAAGTAGGACGTTTTTCAGATGCACAAAGCAAAGTATTTGGAAAAGCTCATGAATGCAGCTGATCCAGACCCTGTTGTTCCTGCTGTGTTTGCAGATTTAATAAAATGTAGTTCTGTAGTAAACAGGGTTTTGTCTCGCACTGGAGGTTTTCAGTCACATGGAGCTTAAGCGGATGTTCAACCTGGGAGACTTACCTGCAGCTTCATCGTCCTGTCTCATCTCACCTGCAGCTCCTCTCTTCCTCGCTGCAGCAGGCTCCTCCTAGCAGCTAATCAAGCCCAGCCGGTCCATTTAAAATCCCTCGCTTGTAGCTGCGCTCCTCTTACTCAGCTCGGCACGCCCCACCTCCACCCCTTGTCCTCCTCTCACCTAGTAGTTTGTCCTTCTCCAGTCTAGGACCACCAGGTCGCAGGCCCGGGGGAAAGACCTCTCCTATTCGCACATCCACTCCAGTTCGCTGGTCAGCACGGAGGTCTTCGTTTTGCAATAAAGTCTTCTCATAATTTGCTTTTGTCTGTTTGAGTCTCTCCAGGTTGAATTGGCTGTAGATCATGTGAGGCTGGTGTTAGCCACACATGATGCAGGCTGTGGAAGAGATTCACTGCATTTTTTCACATTTGCATTGACTGACCTTGTTTAACGTGTTCCCTGCAAATCTGTAAGAGCTTGAGGGATTCCAGTTCTTTTGTCTTCTATCTTCATCAAAATGTAAAGGAAAAAGCTCCAGGCTTAGGCTTACAAGATACACAAGATACAGCCATTTTACAGTTGAAATCAACAAAAGTCACTTAGAAATAGGTTTTCATAGTTGTAATGCAGAGACAGTGTGACGACGCGTGCAAAGGGTCAATGCTGCATCAGGTGAGCGTTCATGTGTTCTTGTGCAGATCTGAGTGCACAGCTCAGCTCTCCAGCAGACCTGCGTCCTCCTGAACTCCCTCCCAAAGGACGTCGACCTCAGCTCACAGTCAAGGTAGGCCTGGGCCATATGAAAAAAAAAATCATCTCATCATTTCTTTGGCATACCTCAATAACAACATTGGGGCGATATTTTGATATTTTTTTTGTTTATTTTGTCATAAACCTGTTAAAACCTTAAAATTTTTCACATAAAAAAATGCCAACCTCAAAAATTCCAGTGAGCTTTAAACTGGCTGACGACTTGGTGTTTACCATCACTTTGGCATGTTTTGACTTAGATAAAAAAATATATATATATGTATAGTGTATATAATAACTAAAAGCCCTTATTTCAAGAACAAAGGTTTTTTTTTAAATACACTCAAGGAAAAAAGAAACTCAACACATTTTTTTTTTTGAGATCTGTCTGTTTCATATGAACCTTACATCCATCTCTAATCCTCAGACCAACTCTTGTGGCGTTTACACATTTTCAGTCCAATAACACAACCAAACAATAGAGCAACCCCCAAACCAAAAGTGACAGAGTTTCATCAGACTGTCAATAGTTCACTAACCCCCGTTGGCCCCGGACAGCGATTATTCAGCCTCATGGATCGCCAGTAGTGTCTGAGATGATTCTGTGGAATTGGAACACTGGGACCACCCCACCGGTTCACTTTGCGCACACAAGGTTCAGCCTCTCCCAGCGTCTCCTGTACACTGAATGACGATGTGCAGTGCAGCATTCGACCCGAGCTCGGCGATGTTGGGGGGTAAGCACTGATCTAACAAATGGCCGATGTGGTCAAATACCGTCAGCGCTGAGGCGATTATGGATGGTTCTGGAGACACTGGCCTGTGGTCTGTCCCAATGGTCTCCGCTGTGGACCTGGTGGTGGGTGAACATGTCACAGAGATGTGTGGGGCGGTTGGTCTTGTGCAGCGGTCGTTACACGGGGGCCACCAGTACGAGGGCGGTCGTTAGAGGAACCGGTGGCCTGGTATCGCCTGGTAGACGACTAATGGTAGAGCGGTGACTCCAAACACCCTGGAGACACAAGACAACACCGTCCAGCTTAGAGCAGCCAATAGCTCCTCCATCCCTCTCTGGTTGGACAATCGTTTCATCGTGAAGAAGTGTGTTTTTGGACTCATTCTGGTGCCTTTTATAGAGAAGAGAAGAAGACCTGAGCAAAGTTAACCAGCGGTAAAAGTCAACTCTCAGTTTCAAACATGAGTTTGTGTGAATAAACGTAATGCACTCTTTATTGTTCTCACAATCAGTCAAGCCAAATCAAGAAATCTGTTCACCTGTCTTCAGCTTACTGTGGACTCAAATCATGATGCATGAAGGAATTTTCTCAATTTAAAATGGTGCGTTTCTTTTTCCTTTGGTGTATATATAATTTCAATTTAGTGTGTAAATTTAATGTAAAACAAGATTGTTTTCCTTTGCCAATCTTGGCAAAGAAACATAAAATCTAAATACAAAACACAAAGTCATATCAGACACACATTCACTTGGTTGGTACCCGGTTAGTTTAAATATGCAACAAAAATGTGTGCATCTCTACTTTTTTACTGTTTTGTGTCACAAAACTATTAGAAAGTTGATACATAATTTCTTTAACTTTTATTATAAATTAGCTCTTTTGTGGCAAGGTTTTACTGCACAATATATCTTAAAAACAACATTCATGATATTATCTAACATCAATTCAAACAGGTCTTTCAGGATCCAGCAGAGTGTGTGAGTCCTGTCCGAAGAAACGTTCTGTGAGTCAAACATTTAACAGACAACCCCCCCCACCCCACACACACACACACACACACACTCACTCACTGCATGTCTGTTTTCTCAGATTCACTTCAAAAAGGTCTTCCATGGCTGTCCTCTGAAGATCCACTGTTCAAGCGCCTGGGAACACCCAACGACCAAAGGTACTCCGACCTCCTCTCCTGCCCCCACCCTGTCTCCTTACCCTCTCTCCTCTCCTCTGTCTCCTCTCTCCTCTCCTCTGTCTCCTCTCTCCTCCTCTGCCTCCTCTCTCCTCTCCTCTCCTCTCCTCTGTCTCCTCTCCTCTGTCTCCTCTCCTCTGTCTCCTCTCTCCTCCTCTGTCTCCTCTCTCCTCTCCTCTGTCTCCTCTCCTCTGTCTCCTCTCTCCTCCTCTGTCTCCTCTCTCCTCTCCTCTGTCTCCTCTCCTCTGTCTCCTCTCTCCTCCTCTGTCTCCTCTCTCCTCTCCTCTGTCTCCTCTCTCCTCTGTCTCCTCTCCTCCTCTGTCTCCTCTCCTCTCTCTCCTCTCCTCTGTCTCCTCTCTCCTCCTCTGTCTCCTCTCCTCCTCTGTCTCCTCTCTCCTCCTCTGTCTCCTCTCCTCTCTCTCCTCTCCTCTGTCTCCTCTCTCCTCTCCTCTGTCTCCTCTCCTCCTCTGTCTCCTCTCTCTCTCTCCTCTCCTCTGTCTCCTCTCCTCCTCTGTCTCCTCTCCTCTCTCTCCTCTCCTCTGTCTCCTCTCTCCTCCTCTGTCTCCTCTCCTCCTCTGTCTCCTCTCCTCTCTCTCCTCTCCTCTGTCTCCTCTCCTCTGTCTCCTCTCTCCTCTCCTCTGTCTCCTCTCTCCTCTGTCTCCTCTCCTCCTCTGTCTCCTCTCCGTTTCAGTCTTCTTCAGTCTCACTTCAGTCTGTGTGTTCAGACCAGCACCTGATCCTCGGGGCTGAAGAGGGCATCTACACTCTGAACCTGAACAGCGCTGAGGCCACCATGGAGCTGGTAACAAACTAGTGCTTCTGCTCTATTTAAACTTTCATTTCACTGACCCAAATCTCTGTTCGGATCTTTTGTGTTTTAGCTGTATCCAGGGAAGTGTATCTGGGTCTACCACCTCAACAACATCCTCATGTCTGTGTCAGGTCAGTTTTTTTTTTACTTTAAAGGTTGTATGGAGGATTTTTCAAATGAAACAGCTGTTTGCTGTTTTGCAAACGATGCACATGTGTTTCCTCCCAGGGCCACGCCCTTCACTGTAACTGGGCCAATGAGTTACTGAGGAACACTGAGGGTTTGCTTGACAGGTTAACAGACCAATAGATAACGATTGGTCAACGTTTTACTGACCTCATCATGTCCACAGTTTCTATGCAACTGTTTTTGACCAAGACTGATAACAAATAGTTTTTGAAAATTTTCCATACAACCTTTAAACAACTTCTGGAAGTAAAATTTAAAAATGTGACGTTTCAGGGAAGTCGTCCCAGCTCCACGCACACTCCCTCAAAGAGCTGTACGAGCAGGCCCGGCGAGACCAGCGTCTGCCCACGCACCGTCTGCTGCCCAGGTACTGTCCTCTGTGTCCCCTCTGTGTCCAACACACCGCCTGCTGCCCAGGTACTGTCCTCTGTGTCCCCTCTGTGTCCAAACGCACTGCCTGCTGCCCAGGTACTGTCCTCTGTGTCCCCTCTGTGTCCAAACGCACCGCCTGCTGCCCAGTACCTGTTTGTGTTTATTTGTTGGCCTGCATGAGACTTTCCTGCTTAAGTACAGAGGGCCTTTCTGTCTCCTCATGTCTCACTTCTGTTTCCTCAGGAAACTGGCAGTAACGTCTAAAATCCCTGATACCAAAGGCTGCCGGACGTGCTCTGCAGGTAAGACAGAAAACACTCACAGGGGCAAATACAGTGGATCAAACTCTTTGGACTCTTCAGTTGTGCTCGATGGCCCACTTCAAAAACTAAGAGTCAGTAATTTTCATTACTTCATCTATGAGAGCCAGAATCTGAAGAAGGAAAACTGAAAACCACATCAGAGGACAGAGCTTCTCAAAGGAGGAGAAGACTTCTTCTTCGTAGTTAGTATGTGTCCAAAGATTAATCTTCTTTATTCAACTTAATTTTCCAGAGGGCCAGATTTGACCAAGGACCATGGCTTTCCGAGTAGTTGCAAGATACGTCACCACTTTTGACATGAAGTAACACAAAATATCCACAGGACTTGAGAATAATAAAAACTAATGCTGCAGTATATTTTTATTGCTTTACAAAATGTCCAAATCATCAACAAGCAACATACCCAAAACTGAACCTGCAGTATCTCAACATTAAACCAGATCTAACCAAGTTTTAGAGCAGAATTAAAATTCAGTCAAGACTGAACTCTATAAATTAGATAATGAGTGGACAAATGCATATATATATATATATATATATATATATATATATATATATATATATAATATATATATATATATATATATATATATATATATATATTTATACACATATATATATATATATATATATATATATATATATATATATATATTATATATATATATATATATATATATATATATATATATATATATATATATGAAAAATATTTTGTATTTGGAAATTTGTCAAGAAAAATACAACTAGATTTGGATCTAGTTTTTCTGAAAAATATAATGAAATCCAGGTAACTATTGCCCAGTTTAAACACGTGTTTACCCTGTAAGAAATCTAGGTGTGCCACTATTTCCAGAGTTAGAACCAAGAACTAAATCTACAAACAAGAAAACATCTATTTTTGTAATTAGGAAAGTGAATTGAGATCCGATTTGGCACCTGGGCCTTAAGTTGAATAGGCCTGATATACAGTTAAAAAATCATACAATGTGATTTTGTTTTCGTCAGACTCATTGATCTGCACCTCTGATGAAAATTACAGACTCTTTTCTTTAAGGACAACTTGCACAACCACTGTGTGTCCAAATACTTCTTTCACTCACTATTAGGGTTAGGTGGGATTCTCCTCTAAACAACAGGATCACAGGTGTAGTCATAGTTCTAGACACAGTTGATTGACAGCAGATTCTAGGCTTTATTAGATGTGTTGTGTGTGTCAGGGAGCCTGCAGAGCGGCTGTGTGTTCCTGTGCTGTGCTTTGGACACCAGTGTGGTGCTGCTGCAGTGGTACGACCCCATGCGCAAGTTCATGCTCGTCAAGGTAAGTTGTGCTTCTAGTTTTCAACCATCCAAAGCCTTCTGCACTAGCTAATCTCAAAGGGGACTGTAATAGGACTGTAATAAATCTGTATTTGAGTTTTGTATATTTATTGAATGTTACAATAAATAAATACAAAAATGAATTTTTCTTTAAACTTAATTCAAAGTGTAAGTCACATACTGTTCACATCCAGTGCTCCTCAGTAACTCTGCATCCTTTTACAAAAGTCCTCTCATGTAGACTGTATTTGCTGTCAGTCTGGTGTTTTATGTCACATAAGCCTTTTCACACTGTAGGGACTTTATGAGAGCCCGAGTTTTCAGCGAGCCTTGGTTTCTAGGCCGGAGTTTTTAGCCAGGCCACATATTTAGACACAAAAACATTTAATTTGTTTTAGTGCTGTACAGACTCAAACCAGATCTCAACTAGGACCAAACCAGGTCTAAAGTAAAATAAAAAAAGACTATGCGTGCTAAAAATTTCAAATGTTTGTTGAATAGTCCGGTGTTGGACTGTTGTTGTGTGATTACAAATATGTGGAGAGGGTAGTTCCTCTGAGCAAACAGAGGCTGAAGGAATGTGGGGACTTAGTTCTTGGTGCTTTTATGTGCAAAAATGTCTGTGACCTGTGCTTTTTACACCAAGAACTAGTCCCAACATTAGGCCTTTTCCCACCATAAGAACTTTTTTGTTAGTTTTCACACAGAGCAGGTACTATGGACTGGAGCTCCTGCTCTGGGGCAGGTACTTTCCAGTACTTTTCTAGTCAGACCAGGAACCTTTTGGTGACACAAACACATTAACAATGTGTTTTGAAACATGTTTTACTTGGTTACTAACACAATACTCTTACGTAAAAAAATCCACCAACATGACTTCAGAGTGAGAGAAATCAGCTCAGACACAGATCTACTGTTGCAGGGCTGTTGTTCTTTTCAGCCAGTTTAAGAAACTCTCGTTAAATGCCAAGAATAAAACATAAAATCCTGTATTTGTTCAATAATCCCAGAATAAAGTGGCTAAATGTATAAAAATCTAGGAGGAATGTGTAATTACTTTTCAGTCATTTGTTGTGTGTAATCTGTTCTCATTTTTGGGTAGTTGTGATGGAACAGTAAAAGGTGTGTGCTTGCAGACATTCGACTTCCCTCTGCCCAGTCCTCTCAGGGTGTTCCACATGGTCATGGTTCCTCAGCAGGAGTACCCACAAGTCTGCATCGGAGTGTCCCAGGGAGCCAGCCCTGTCCTGCCTGTGTCTGTGCAGTACATCAACCTGAACTCCAACACGTCCTGGTTCACCAACACCGGCCTGGGTAACACACTCTTCTGTATCTTTATCTCTCTCTCACTCTCACTCTCACCTTCACTCTCTGTCTCTGTCTCTCTCTCTCTCTCTCTCTCTCTCTCTCTAACACTCTCTCACTCACTCTCTTAAAGTTAGCCCATTTTTAACTGACATAAATACACCAGTACTCCAGCAGATGGCTGCTCCTGAACAGCTCTGGCGTCTGTCAGAGTAGGAAAAAAGATCGCTAAAATACAAAGAATGTTTAATGTTTATTATAAAGACTGAGCAAACCTGAGTGACACTGCATTGTTTATGGACTTTCGATAATCGATTACATGTTTAGAATATACAAGTCTCTTGGATACAACTTTTTTTTTGCGGGAATAACGTTACTTAAGAACCTTCTAGGTGCAGATTTACAGACGAACTAGTGTTTACCTCGAAAACACTCAAATGACACCTGTTTTGAAACCTATAAAGTAGGATTGGTGTGTCAAAAATCACACACTAAAGCTAAGAGTCTGACTGAGACTCACTTATTTGTACTAAAAATACTTTTAGAGAACACAATTTGGATTCAAAAAAATTTTAAAATCAACTATTAAAACTAGATCAAAACATAATTTTAAACAACCAAAAGACAATTATTTTGTCAATGCTAAACAGGACTTTTGAATTGTAGTGATGATGACATTGGTATCAAGAAGAAAAGTACATTCTGTGTAAAGACCAGTTAACGATTATTAAATTGGTTGATGATTATTTCAATAACTGATTAGTTGCAATTAATCGAATAACTCGTTAAGAGTTCTATTAAAATCAATCATGCATGGTTTTATTTACTTAGATTTTATGTTGGAGAAGAAAACACACTGGATTATTCAAGTTTTACTTGTCCAAGCTAAACGGCGAATGTTAGCAACTTTAAAACTTTTTTTTTTCTGAAAGATTTTAGGGTTGTTGTTAAACAGTGTTTGAAGAAGCTTTTATTCAGTGGTGGTGTTTGTGCACAGTTCAAAGGCTCTCTGCTTTGCGTTCACGCTCATAGAGCTGTTGTGCATAGTTAAGTGAAATGCAGTAAAAAGTACTGCATTATGTAATCGGTTTGCAGATGAAGGGCTCCAACTAACAATTAAAGTTTTCTTTAATATTAAAACATGCATCGATAGCAGAGAGTCCTTGGTGTGGAGTTTGTCCAGTGACAGACCCAGTGTGATTGTGTGGTTTGTACAGTGACAGACCCAGTGTGATTGTGTGGTTTGTACAGTGACAGATCCAGTGTGATTGTGTGGTTTGTACAGTGACAGACCCAGTGTGATTGTGTGGTTTGTACAGTGACAGACCAGTGTGATGTGTGGTATGCAGGTGTTGTGTTGTTTGTACAGTGACAGACCCAGTGTGATTGTGTGGTTTGTCCAGTGACAGACCCAGTGTGATTGTGTTGTTTGTCCAGTGACAGACCCAGTGAGATTGTGTGTGCAGCACTCACAGTAGATGACCTGTACGATGACCTGTCGATGACCTGTTGATGATTGTGTTACAGAGAAGCCGTGTCCTGATGTGGTGCAGGTCAAACAGATGGACAGTAGTACACTCCTCGTCCTTATCAACAGTGAGTCTCATATGTGCTCTTCTGCTTCTGCTCACTTTGTTCCACTTTTGGTTATCCTTTTCTTTTTCGTCTCAGAATCTGCTTATATTGTTGGCCTGGAGGGGGAGCTGAAGAGTCAGACTGGTTTCTCAGAAGAGGTGGAGTCTGTGGGTAAGCACTTGCACACCTTTACCAATAATACTCATGATCTTAATCAGGCACTCAAAAAGACTTCACTTTCAGCATGATTCTCTGGTTGTGCCCTGCTCTGGCTCCACAGAGTTGATGCTGGTGTTATCATTCAGGACTTGCTCAGCCTCTCCTCACATGAATACCTCCTTGTTCTTGTGTACTCTCTCATAGACGTATGAGGAGTAGACACTGCATTGGCTGCCTGAGCGTGGAGAAATGCAGCACAATATATTTGAATGGCACTATACAAGTTCTGTGCACTTTCTCAATCATAACTGTGAAAACAAAACTGATTTTCACACAGATTTTTTGTTGCACTTTGTTTCACATGTAGCTATGATACAGGACATTTATTTGCCCAGTTTTATTTATTGTGGTCTTAAAAGTAAAAGAATTGTAGCCGCAATAAGTCCTATGAAGCAATCAATAAAACCAATCAACTAATTAATGAATTAATTAAACTAATTGTCTACTGGCATCAGCTCATATTATAAATGAGTAATTCTGACTTCCTGTGATGATGTTAACACTAAAGTGACTTGAATTACCAAAAATCTGAAGATTAGAATTCAAACGTCTCATTGACCTCGTTTTAACCATTACACAAAAACACAAACCAGAAATGTCTTTTACTGTGTGATTTATTTACCAAAACTGATTATCTAGTTGGAATTCAACATTAAAGAATCTTGCATTCAATTATTGCTTATGCAGAAGATTAACACTTATGTTTATGGGATATCTCAGATTTGATTTGGAAAAGACTTGTCTTACTGCCACTTCTATTCATTCATTCATTCATTTTCTACCGCTTAATCCCGTTAGGGGTCGCGGGTGACTGGAGCCTATCCCAGTGACTTTGGGCCTTAGGCGGGGAACACCCTGGACAGTGGCCAACTTGCCGCAGGGTTTGACAGACAACCACCCACGCCCTCATTCACTCACTAAGGGAAATATACAGTGATGCCCAATTAACCTAAACATGCACGTTTTTGGAGGTGGGAGGAAACCGGAGTACCCGGAGAAAACCCACGGTGACACGGGGAGAACATGCAAACTCCACCCAGAGAGATCGTGAGATGTTGATATGGTCCGACCGGAGTTGAACCCACGACCTCCTTATTGGAGCCAGAGCTCTAACCACTTGGCTACCGTGCCCCGCTGCCACTTCTAACTATTCTTAATTCACCACTCTGATGGTCAAAGCTCTGAGCTCCCAAGATGGCACCGCTGGTCTTACTCTGAGACGAGGCTTGGTGTCTGGTGCAAATCCAGGTTTTCACGTGGCCCAGGACGACAGTGTTGGGACAGGATCCGCTCGGCTGCAGGTCTCATGCAGCTGATCTGGCAGGAGGGAGGTGCCGGGGAAGAGCAGGCCAGGCTGTGGCAGGGAAGAGCCAGGAGTGGATCTGGAGGTGCCGTCTCAGGGAGAGCAGGCTAGGGCAGGAGGTTGATGTGGATCTCAGCTGAAGAACTTAATCCAGAATGACGATGATTGTGCGTGCTCTAGGCTTTTGCCTTCTAAACTGTTGAATAGCGTTTAGAAGAAAAATAGGCAAGAAATGCGAATACTGCCCTTTTCAACTCTTGTGTCCAGCACTTTGGTGGCGTTCTCAGTTCAGAGAGAGTTTAAAATGAGCACCCAAAATGGAGGAAGTAGAGCAAAAATTGTTGAGAGAAAGACGTCGGTTGCAATTAGCAACGGCGCAAACTTGAAGAAGTTTCGAAGGAAAAATAGCACACGATGAGTGTTTTAGAGATGAGCAAGAGAGCTCGTAGACTGAGAAGAACTTAAACTGAAGAGAGACTTAAAAACATCATTATTATGATAAAAACAATTTAAAAATAATCTGCAGATGTTCTCTTACAATTTTAAAAAGTCAAATTATATTTTCTCCAACAAAGTTATTTTTATAACAATTACAATAAGTTTTTTATTTCTTGAATAAAACTTCGATGAAGCCTGTACTCTCACACTGTGTTGTGTGCTGTGTTTGTGACTCACTGTTGTGTGCAGTGTCTGTGGCTCACTGTGTTGTGACTCACTGTATGGTGTGCAGTGTTTTGGCTCATTCGGTTTGTGGCTCACTGTGTTTGTGACTCACTGTTGTGTGCAGTGTTTGTGGCTCACTGTGTTTGTGACTCACTGTTGTGTGCAGTGTTTGTGACTCACTGTGTTTGTGACTCACTGTCTCTGTGTCTCACTGTGTTGTGTGCAGTGTTTTGGCTCATTCGGTTTGTGGCTCACTGTGTCTGTGGCTCACTGTGTTTGTGACTGACTGTGTTGTGTGCAGTGTTTGTTGGCGAGTCGCTGCTGGGGGTGTGGAACCATGGCTGGCAGAGGAGAGGACTGGACCACAGTGAACTGCTCCAGGAGATCACAGACAACAAAAAGACCTACTGCTTACTGCCTTCTGACAGGTTCTGACACACCTCCACCATGTACATGCTAGTACAGAGCCTCCACCGCACACATGCTAGTACAGAGCCTCCACCGCACACATGCTAGTACAGAGCCTTCACCCTACAAACGCTAGTACAGAGCCTTGACCGCACACATGCTAGTACAGAGCCTTCACCGCACACATGCTAGTACAGAGCCTTCACCGCACACATGCTAGTACAGAGCCTCCACCGCACACATGCTAGTACAGAGCCTTGACCGCACACACGCTAGTACAGAGCCTTGACCGCACACATGCTAGTACAGAGCCTTGACCGCACACATGCTAGTACAAGCCTTCACCGCACACATGCTAGTACAGAGCCTTGACCGCACACATGCTAGTACAGAGCCTCCACCGCACAAACGCTAGTACAGAGCCTTCACCCTACAAACGCTAGTACAGAGCCTCCACCGCACACATGCTAGTACAGAGCCTTCACCGCACAAATGCTAGTACAGAACCTCCACCACACACATGCTAGTACAGAGCCTTCACCGCACACATGCTAGTACAGAGCCTCCACCGCACACACGCTAGTACAGAGCCTTCACCGCACACATGCTAGTACAGAACCTCCACCGCACACACGCTAGTACAGAACCTCCACCGCACACACGCTAGTACAGAGCCTTCACCGCACACACGCTAGTACAGAGCCTTCACCGCACACACGCTAGTACAGAGCCTTCACCGCACAAACGCTAGTACAGAGCCTTGACCGCACACACGCTAGTACAGAGCCTCCACCGCACATATGCTAGTACAGAGCTTGACCGCACACATGCTAGTACAGAGCCTTGACCGCACACATGCTAGTACAGAGCCTCCACCGCACACACGCTAGTACAGAGCCTTCACCGCACACATGCTAGTACAGAGCCTCCACCGCACACATGCTAGTACAGAGCCTTCACCGCACACATGCTAGTACAGACCTCCACCGCACACACGCTAGTACAGAACCTCCACCGCGCACACGCTAGTACAGAGCCTTCACCGCACACACGCTAGTACAGAGCCTTCACCGCACACATGCTAGTACAGAACCTCCACCGCACACACGCTAGTACAGAACCTCCACCGCACACACGCTAGTACAAGCCTTCACCGCACACATGCTAGTACAAAGCCTCCACCGCACACATGCTAGTACAGAGCCTTGACCGCACACATGCTAGTACAAGCCTTCACCGCACACATGCTAGTACAAAGCCTCCACCGCACACATGCTAGTACAGAGCCTTGACCGCACACATGCTAGTAAAAAGCCTCCACCGCACACATGCTAGTACAGAACCACATTCACACTGGTACAGAGCCTCCACCTAGTGATGGGTAGATGACGCGTCAACTGGTGTGTAACCCATTTCCCAAACTGGGTCGACCCAGTGTAGACCCTTTGTTGGTGCATTCTAGCACCATCATGTGGTTTGATAAATGCACTGCAGTCAGGGTAAAACATTTGGCTCAATCAGTGACGCGCTGTTAAGGTGAGACGCATTACTAACAGAAGACACCTTTTTATGTACTTTGCATACACATATGAAGTGTTTTCCTTTAGAGAAGGACACAAACTTGTGATTATTTTTTTACCTCTACACGCACAAATAAAATAAGAGAGAAAAAAAAAATCATAGTTCCCTATCACGAGTTTCGCTCTTACAACCTTTTGCACAGAGCTACACCCGCTCTCCCAGTTGAGCTACACATGAGATGATGTATTCCAGGTGCGAATGAACTAATAACTCCTCAGTTTATAAGCAAACTTATTACGACTTAAATATTTGCTTGTGATTAATTATTTTGTTGCTTATGGCTCTGTCAAGACTCACATTTAAATGCCCTAATCATTTTTGGCCGCACAGTGCAGCACAGAGTCATTTTTCCTCAGGCTCAGAAACAGCTTTGTGTGTCAAAACCAAACAAGGACGTCAGAAACGCTCCCTCCAGCATTGACACCATGTGACCCACAAGACACAGTAGATGTGTTGTTCATGTGACATTTCTTAAAGCGGCACACATGTTGACACAGCTCAGCACAAGCACCTCTTCTAGTGCTCCATACATGTGTTGACTACCTCCACCGCACACACACTAGTACAGAGCCACATTCACACTGGTACAGAGCCTCCGCTGCATTCACACAGAGCCTCCGCCGCATTCACACTGGTACAGAACCTCCGCCGCATTCACACTGGTACAGAACCTCCGCCGCATTCACACTGGTACAGAACCTCCGCCGCATTCACACAGAGCCGCCGCATTCACACAGAGCCTCCGCCGCATTCACACTGGTACAGAGACTGTTCTAGTATGAGTACATAGAAAGGTACACTGTGTAACTTTTTGACCCAAATTATACACTCAAGGAAAAAAGAAACGCAACATTTTAATTTTCGAAAATTCCTTAGACAACGAGTCCATTTGTAAAAAACGGTTAGCATCATGATTTCAGTCCATAGTAAGCTGAAGACAGGTGAACAGATTTCTTGGTTTGGCTTGACTTATTGTGAGAACAATGAGTGCATTACAGGGTCGTTTATTCACACAAACTCATATTTGAAACTCAGAGTTGACTGTGCTCAAGTCTTCTCTATAAAAGGCACCAGAACAAAGCCAAAAACACACTTCTACACAATGCCACCATTGTCGAGCTATTGGCTGCTCCAAGCTGGACGGTGTTGTCTTGCTGTCGCCAGGGTGTTTGGAGTCACCGCTCTACCTTTAGTCGTCTTGTGGAGCGATACCAGGCCACTGGTTCCTCTAACGACCGCCCTCGTACTGGTGGCCCCTGTGTAACGACCGCTGCACAAGACCAACCGCCCCGCATATCTCCGTGACAGGTTCAGCCTCCACCAGGTCCACAGTCGAGACCATTGGGGCAGACCACAGGCCAGAACCATCCGTAATCGCCTCCGCGCTGACGGGTTTCTGGACCAAGTTGGGGCTGCACCAACTTCCTGGAGGAGAATGATGTCCATGTCCTGCCTTGACCAGCCATAATTCTGGACTTAAATCCCATTGAAAATGTCTGGGATCTGCTCAGTGTGGTGTCTGCCAACGTCAACATCCTCCCGAAACTCAGCAGCAGCTGAGGGCGGCATGGTGGAAGAATGGGCAGCAATTCCACTGGATCAACTCAGACACTACTGTCGATCCATGAGTAGAGATCGACCGATATGGGTTTTTGGGTGGCCGATGCCGATTTTTACGCGATTTGACCAGCCGATGCCGATTTCAGTGGCCGATATGCAATTCTGCATGTTGTTTTCACCCTTTTGATGACAGCGTGTCGTTTTCCCGAGTGCTGCCAACAGCACGACGAAAGGAAAGCACGTGCGTGCGTTCTTGTAAACAAACACCCGGTGATGGCTTCTACAGAGGACTTGCAAGCAAAAGTTCGATTAATTATTGCCGCCAAGCGTTAATGCAGAAATATACAGTATGTTGAGAGAAAAAGAATCTTACCATGTTTTCTCTCCGTTCAACTTTGGTGCTGAGGTGCTTAGTGCTCCTCCCCCGCTCTAGTGTGTGTAGGGGTCCTTCTGGCTATGGCTGCCCAGGCGGTGCCTGATCAAAAAACAGACTTTTTCTGTCGATATTATGTTTTCTAGTTTCTTTCATTACAAAAATGTGAAACTGAATAACTATAAAGAAATTAAATAAAAATAAAAAAAATTTAAAATCGGCCTTCAAGACCAAAATTGAGGCCGATAGCCGATATCATAAAATGTGTGTATATCGGTCTATCTGTACCCATGAGGCAACGAATAACCGCTGTCCAGGAGCCAACGAGGGTCACGTGAAATATTGACAGTCTGATGAAACTCTGTCACTTTTGGTTTGGGGGTTGCTCTATTGTTTGATTGTGTTATTGGACTGGAAATGTTTAAACGCCGCAAGAGTTGGCCTGAGGATTAGAAAACTCTGAAAACTGAGTGTTGCGTTTCTTTTTTCCTTGAGTGTACTTTAAAAAAATCATGTTTTAATCTATTGATGGTTCGTGGTCGTGTTTAGTCCTTTTGGGCCAAGCATCCTTTAAAACTGCCTTATCTATTGCCTACTATTGTTTTAGACTCGATTTAATGTGTTTTGCACCATTTTAGTTCTGTTTTCGTCATGATAAAGTTCAGCTGGTACTTGAAGAGCCAAATGTTAAGTGATACTTTGTGTGAAACGGTAGAGATTGTTATAGCAATGATGGGAGGCTTCCAGCCGTCCACCGCTTCTGTGTGGCCCTCAAAGACCATCAATGTACCAGTACTTCTCATACAATTTTAACATGGATATCTGGTTTAGAAATATTGAGATACATAGAGGACTGAATGTGTTGTGCTTGTAGACTGTTGCACTGATTGTCCTGTCTTTGTAGGCTGTTCATTTTTTTTTTTTTTTTTTTTTTTTTTTTTTTTTTTTTTTTTTTTTGTTACACTGATTGTCCGTGTCCTTGTAGGCTGTTGCACTGAATGTCCGTGTCTTGTAGGCTGTTGCACTGATTGTCCGTGTCCTTGTAGGCTGTTGCACTGATTGTCCTGTCTTGTAGCTTTTTTTTTTTTTTTTTTTTTTTTGTTTGCACTGATTGTCGTGTCCTTGTAGGCTGTTGCACTGATTGTCCGTGTCCTTGTAGGCTTGTGCTGCTGGAGACACGCCGGACAGATGAACACCTTTCTAATCTCTACCTCCTGGAAGAAGCGGAGCGATTCGTCCTGATGCTCTGAGAAGTTTAGAGTCAGAAATGCTCCAACAGTGAAAGTGTTGAGACAGAGCTGATGTGGATGTGTCTATGATTCATCTGACTTGAGATATGTCCTACCTTCACTGAGGACGACCCTGAGAACGTCTGGACGTGAGGACACTGTGCTGGAGCCACGTTTGTGCACAAGAGAGGAGTCATTTCTCTGGACTGCTTTGGTTTATGGAATGGGTCAAATCAAACTTGACGACAAAATAAAATGAAAACATGGTGATAAATGATATTATGATCTGTTTTTATATCTGCACAGAGGTGGGTCGTACTCACAATCACTTTTTGGAGACATTGTGTTTTTTACTGAAAAAAAAAAAGAATTTGCTGGATTTTAAGAATTTACAGATCTAGTGTTTCTTGTTTCAAGCTGTTTCTTACTAAACTATTTGTTGATGGCATAAAAACATTTGACTTACCCCAAAATGTATTTTCTTTATTTTAAAATAAATTTTCTGGTAATAATATCTTGAAACTAGAGACGAATTCTACATTGTGTAAGCAATTAAAGTTAATCCAGTCCAAATGACTTAAATCCAGATTAGAAATGTGAAACCAAGTAATTTAACCGAGGCTGGATACAGATTTTTTGCAGTGTCCAGAGTACTTTTACTCACCAAGTACTTGATTATTTTCCCAAATACATTTTTACCCGAATAATCTGATTTTCTTTGACCTTTACTCTTCAGTACCACCTCTGTGTATGAGTCAAACAGACCTGACTGCATGGGCTTTTGTATTAAAGTGACACAGCTGTAAAACCACCTGCATGATCCTGTTGAAAAAGCTCAAACTGTTCTTCATGGAGATGGACAAGTTAGTTGGATATTTGTTTACCATACTGTGAAATATTACAGCCACACAAACAAGCAGATGAGTGCATAATGTGGACATCTAATTAAATAAAATAAACCTGCTTTTTATGGGAGTCTGCTGTGGGTTAGACAGAGGTCTTCGGATAGACTCAGGTAGGAGCTGAGTTCATGTATGTGACGTGGACAGCACAAGTCCATGTACTGAGTTCCTTTGTGTTACACTGACTGAGCTAAACTGTTCCGCCAGTATTTTGGACAGATTTACTTTAGGCTTTCTGGCACAAGATGAGAAGGCCATAGGCAACATGTTGAAGTAGGCTATTTGAACTATTGCTTTCATTTTAACAAATGTTAACAGTAATCTGTTAGAGGGAGCAGTCTTTAAGATTCTGACTAAGAATTTAAGATTTTCCTCTAAGTTACTCTTTTCTTGACATTCAATGTGCATGATTTTCCCTTTTCATCTTTGATTTTGACTATTTGTTGCTTCGCCTATTGACCCTATTTTGTCCCGCCTACTTTTCTAGGACATGCACTTCCTGTTTATCTGCATTTAGCCTGTAGACTTCAGTCGATGCTTTATTTTAACTGTCAATATATTTAATTGAAATTGCCCCACAAGACAGACAAACAAACACGTTCGCTACCTTAACAGAGCTAAACAGGAAGTGCACTTCCAAGCCAAGTAGGCGGGACAAAATAGAGTCAATAGAATGTTAAACAGTAAGCATTAAACGCATATCTCCATGGAGATAAGCATGCTAGCAGGCCAAGACAAGTCAGGTCAAGTAAGGTGAAGACATTCAGTTTGCGGTTCTTTAAGAACTGATTGAAATGATTTAGTCTCGTTTTAACAGAAACTGATTTAGGCCTGGTACGGGCCAGCCAGGTGCAGATCTGATAGAGCACATATGTCAAACTCAAGGCCCGGGGGCCAGATGCGGCCCTCCACCTCATTTCATGCGGCCCTCAAGGTCTTATAAGGTTTACTTAAGGTTTTAATTTTAAATAGTGCCATTGAGTAATCTAGGGCCTAATGAAATGATTTGTCTAAAACTTAAACCGTATAAGTCATTTTCAGATTAACTAATGCAACCATTGTTTGTAGTACGTCAAAGATTAGTAAGGTTAATTTTAGTTATAACCGGCCCTTTGAGGACAACCTGCCAATGTGGCCCTTTGTCAAAATGAGTTCGACACCCCTGTGATAGAGCCAAGCCTACGTGGTGTTAAAAGTTGAAGAAGTAGACAAAGAAACTCCATCACTGTGGGAGAACGTACAGTGCACTTTAATAATTAGTCATTATTATCCTAAAATCCATAACTTTCAATGACCAATCACAATCGAGTCCCTTAGGGTCTAACATTACCATTCACAAATAAGAGGAGATTGGCACGCAGGATTACGCAGCCACGCATCCACGTCCTTACGCACGGCGGTGCTGGCTGCGCGGAGGCTGCGCGGAGGAGAGGATGCTGACTCCGGGTCACAGAAGCTTCATCCCCGGGTTGTTTGTCTGGCGACGGCAGAAGAAAGATGCGCTGTGGCGGAGCTGCTGTGGACGTCAGCCCAGCTGAGCACGCCACTTTCATTTGTTTCTCCCGTTTGTTTTTGATTTCTTTCCAGGTCAAATCTCCTTGGTTTCCTGTGCGGCTTGTTTGTAGCTGCTAAAAATGGCCGGAGATGGCGGCGCACTGAAGGATATCAATGAGATTAAATCCCAGTTCCGCACCAGAGAGGGTTTCTACAAACTACTCACCCTCTCGGATTCTCAGCAGCGAGGAGGCCTGCCCCGGGGAGCGTCTGCGGGAGCTACGCTGGGGCCCGTGACGGGGGCCGGGGCCATCCCTGGCGGAGGGGTCGGGCTGCTGCAGCCTGGGCCAGGGACGGCCGCGTCCTCCTCTAACGCCGGGGCGAGCTCGTCACCGGCGGGCTTCCTGCCTCCTGTCAGGGTCTCCATGGTCAAACTGCAGCCCGAGGACCCTGGCGAGGAGTCCGAGCGGGTGTGCTTCAACATCGGCCGGGAGCTCTACTTCTACACATACACAAACATCAAAAAGGTGAGTGTACGCCAGAGTATTAGCCTAGCGAGCTACAGCCCCACACTGTGATGCTGCTGCAGCTGGGAGAGAAGAGAAGAGGAGAGGGAGGCAGAAGATGAGGACCAGGAAAGGAGACAGGAGAGAGGAGAGGAAGCAGGAGGAGAGAACAGGAGAGGAGGACCGGGAGAGGAGACAGGAGAGGGAAGCAGGAGGAGAGAACAGGAGATGAGGACCAGGAGAGGGAAGCAGGAGGAGAGAACAGGAGAGGAGACAGGAGATGAGGACTAGAGGAGGATGGGAGAGGAGACAAGAGGGAAGCAGGGGATGAGACCAGAGGGAGGACCGGATGGAGAGGGAAGCAGGGGATGAGGACCGGGAAAAGGAAGCAGGGAATAAGGAGCAGGAGAGGAGACAGGAGAGGGAAGCAGGGAATAAGGAGCAGGAGAGGAGACAGGAGAAGGAAGCAGGGGATGAGGACCAGAGGGAGGACCGGGACGGGAGAGGGAAGCAGGGGATGAGGACCGGGAAAGCAGGGAATAAGGAGCAGGAGAGGAGACAGGAGAGGGAAGCAGGGGATGAGGAGCAGAGAAGGAGAGAGGACAGGAGGGGAGAACAGGAGAAAACTGAGAGGTGCCCAGGAGTGGGGCAAGCTGAGAAACAGGATTGAGGACAGAAGAAATAAGGATGCGAGGGGAGCCGGGAAGGGGCAGGCCTGGGTGAGAGATCAGGGACTGTAGCAGTAGAGAGGCCCGAAGAAGAGAGGAGCAGGGAAGAGAGACATGAGAGAGACACGGGAGGGCAGGGCCGGCCCTAGCCCTTTTGGCGCCCTAGGCAAGATTTCATTTAGACCCCAGCGCCCCGCCCCACCACCACTATATTTAACTTTTTTTTCTGAGTTTAATTCTGTATAGGTCTATGATATCTAGTGTGAAGGCAAGGTCATGTTTGTTTTTTAGTTATTGTATTTTATTTATTTTAAAATTTTCTGAAGAAAATAGATGCAATTTCCTATAATCTGGAGTATTTTTGACCAATTAAAGTATCTTTTACATTAGTAAAGTTATAGTATATTATGTAGCATATATCCTCACCAAGATACAAAGTATTTGGGGCCCCAATTTGTAATGTGGCCCCCGTTGTTTGTGGTCATAACTCAATGAATATGTGCCTTAATGACAAAAAATAAAACTGGCAAATAGCTTGTGAGTGGTAGAACATGATTTTCATATTGGGGTGCAATTTGGCGCCCTCACCACCAGAAGGCGCTCTATATGCCTAGGGCCGGCCCTGCGGGAGGGGAACAGGCTGAGAAGAATCCTTAAATTAGAAGCATCACACGGCTCAGGCTGAACTGGAGGAAGTATGGAACTGATCTCCAGAAAAAGAACATAAAATCCAAACTGTGATGGCTCTTCTTCTGAAACAATGTTCTGACTTTTAGGCTGTAGACCTGAGCAAACCCATCGACAAACGCATTTACAAAGGCACACAGCCCACCTGCCACGACTTCAACCAGTACTCAGCCAGTGCTGACAGTGTGGCCCTCATTGTGGGCTTCTCCGCGGGACAAGTGCAGTACCTGGACCCCATCAAGAAGGAGACCAGCAAACTGTTCAATGAGGAGTATGGACTAGAATGATTCACTCTACACAGTCCACTGGATAAATACTTTGGTAGAAGTTGAGCTTGGTAAACAAACAACAAGCACAACATTAAAAGAGTGGGAGCTGATTTTCAAACTGCAAACACAACTTCACACAATTTAATATTGACATGTTTTCACTTTGTTTGCAGTTAAAATCAATAACGTTTTTTTTTTAATGCAAACCACAAAGTGATATTTCACAGAGGAGCACAGCCAGTCAGAGAGCTGCATTCGGCTCCTGATTAGAACTAGCATTCTTTACCGTTTACAACAAAACGTTAGTTACCCCAACTTTAAAATATAATCTACATCCTGTGAGCTTAGTTCTTTATTAGACTTTGGTTGCTGGAACTGGCTGCAGGTTACTAGGTCACTCATTTTGCTCTGTTGTAAATGTGATTACATTAATGCTCTCTCATATCTAGAGCTGGGTCATATTAATAATACATTTTATTTATATAGCACTTTCTAGACACTCAAAGACGCTTTACAGACAAAGGCAATTAAACAAAGGTTAAATACATAAAAACAGTAATTACAACATTAATCAATCATTAAAAACAGATTTAAACAGATGGGTCTTGACATTTTTCCTAAAAGTGGTGAGGTCGGTGCAGTCTCTGTCCCAGAGAGTGGGCAGTGATGGAGAAGGCTCTGGAGCTACAGGTTTGGAGCTTGGTCCACGGAACAGCCACAAGACCATCTCCTGAGAGAACAGTTGACACAGGTCCAAATGGATCAGATAAAACTTCTGTTTCAGTCGGTGATTAGTCCATCCCCTCAAAATATTTCTCTGGAAAATCTTCTGCTGTAGCAGAAGTTACAGTTCTGTAGCATTCAAATGTTCAGAGTTAGTATTCATAGCTTCATGTCCCATCTCCATGGTTACAAGACAACAACTCAATTCATAAAATCCTTAAGTCTGTTGAACATCTCAAGGTGGTTAAAATCCCAATATTCAAAGTATTTTCACTGGAAGTCTTCTGCTGCTTCAAGTGTGAAGTCCACCATTTCAGAGGTCCAAAGTTAGCGTAGCATGAGCATTTGCTTGGTATCCATGGTTACCAGAAAAACAGACGTCTCCTTTGCACAAATCTGACTGTACTTAGCTCAAGTCTGTTGAACAGTCCAAACTTGTCCTGATGTAAAGTGAGCTAAAAATCTATTTTTAAATATTGACAAAACAAGATCTCAATCATTTTTTGACACATAGATATTCAGATGATATTGTTTTAAACCAAGCATCAAGCATGTCTTTAGATGTTGTAGTTGAAGTTTGATGATCCAAAAACACGGACTTGACTTTGTTGGCTGTAGACTTACTACCAATGGATTAGTCGACCAAAATCAATACTACAAGTGTCTAAGAATCTGACCAAAAATGACTCAAACAAAACACATAAAACAACTACATTTGATTTTCAGGTACAAATTCAAGGTGTGCCTTCTAACCAGTGCAAATGTTGATAATTTAAGAGACCAAGGAATGATCAATTGACTAAAATATCAGTCTAACTCTTTTGAACATTTACATTGTCATTTCCTTTTTTCTTGTCTTTTTATTGCAAAGAAGATACTCAATAATCATTTTTTGCAGATCTTCAAGACAGCAATCACAATATGATCTAAAATTGGATATTTTGCACAGCTCGACATACACTCCTGATAGAAATCTTGAGACCAGTTGAAAAATGGCTAGAATTTGCATTTTGCACATTTGAATCTTATGAGGTTTTAAGTACATAATGCAAAGCAAGAAGGGGAAGTGTGACAAAAACATTTAGAACTTAATAAATAAAAATAATAAACTGAAATAGGCTGTTTATCACCTGATCAAAAGTTTACCACGTTCTATAAAAGCCCAATTCTCCTTTTCTGTCAGGCTTTTAACAAGGTGGAGCTACTCATGACTGAGTCCTACTGAGAACACTTTAGTTCTGGTCTGGAGAGTTTTATGTTGTTTTTTGAGTGATGGTCTTAAACTTTTGATCATCTGAAAAACAGCCTATTTCAGTTTACCTGTTGTTTTAAATGAATTACTTTTTCAAAGTGCCTTTTGTCACACTCCACTTCTTGTTATTGCATAATGTAGCTTTACTTAAAACCTCATTAGGATCCAAATATGTAAAAGGTCAATTCTTGCCATTTTTCAACCGGTCTTAAATATTGATCAGGTCTGTATTTCTGTTTAGTAAAAGTAGCTCTCCTGTAGAAAATGTTGGTGACTTTAGCTGTATATTTGTATTGTCTATTTGACTTAATTCTCATTAAACACATTTATCTTTATGAAGATGAAGTGTTGATTTAAAGTTAAGTTTTCTGCTATCATGAAAATGACTCGAGCTCTGGAAAGTTCCATTTTTACTCAAGTAAAGCTTTGCAGAGCTGATGTGTGCTGTGATTGGTTAAAATTAAAAGCCCTACCTCCTGTGAAGAGAACAAATTCAGTGGATTTATCCACATCTGAACCAACACTGGGTCTTTCAAACAGGATTTAACTCCTCATATCTAATGTTCCAGAGCATCTTCTGTCCTTAGACCCTCCTAGTCTCTCCTTCTGTCCTTAGTCTCTCCTTCTGTCCTTAGTCTCTCCTTCTGTCCTTAGTCCCTCCTTCTGTCCTTAGTCTCTCCTTCTGTCCTTTGTCCTCCTTCTGTCCTTAGTCTCTCCTTCTGTCCTTAGTCTCTCCTTCTGTCCTTAGTCCCTCCTTCTGTCCTTAGTCTCTCCTTCTGTCCTTAGTCCCTCCTAAAAAAAAAAGTAGAATCATAGTGCCAAAAGTTATAATCTAGATTTAGTTAAGCTATAATACTAGAAATGTTGCCGTTTATAATAATTTGACTTAAAATAAGGACAAATTTATAGAAACAAGGCAGAAAACACATCTAAGCAAGTCAAATAACCTGGGTACAGTAAGTCAAACCATCTTAACTACAGAAAAGACCAAGAATAAAGACTCAAATCTAGGTTTTCAGACATTTGAACCATTCTAGAAATATATTTTTTGCAGTGCACGAAGTTGGTTTGTGATGTTGTGGGGTGTGAGAGGCTTTACAGTTAATTAAATATAATTTTTTTTACTTTTATCATGTGATAAATATGTAATTGTTAGAAATGATAAAGTTTTTCTGACCTGGTCTTAAAAGTTTAAAGGCTCATAAAATAACTCACCTGTTTTTAAAATGTAAGAGTAGAAAGTACAAATACTTAATGGAAATTGTATTAAGATAAAGTCCAAAGTTTTGTAATGCTTAAGTAAAGTACAGATGCTCAAGAAACTTAAGTACTGTACTTGAGTAAAAAATGTAGTTTTTTGCCACAGCGAGGGAGAGATCCACTCCCACAGACAACAGGCTTAAGTCTAACATGGATCTAATGACATTGAAATGATCCAGAACCACTTTCAGCGACTGTTGACATGGTTCTTCTAACTAAACTTGGTTCTTGGTACTTTTCTGAGCCTATTGTTGGCCACAGAAAACCTGCAAACATTCAGTCAGAAGAAGAGCAGATCAGTGAAACTTATGTAAGGACCTAGGATGACCATATTTTCACAATTAATAACCGGGACAGACTCCAGTTTTTGCAGAGACTAACGAACATTCGGTGAAAACAGCGGCTAAATAGGAATACTCTTATTTACTTTGTCAATTCTTGGCTCTTTCACACTCGTGTACATTCTCTGAAACTTTTGTCAGTGCAGACTGGTGCAACTTTTCTCATGTTCAAGCCTTGTTTTTTTTTTTCTATTTTGACAAAAGAAAAAGCATCATATTCCTTCTTTCACTGTTGGAGAGTCGTCAAAAATCAGGACAACAGGGACAAATAAGTGGATTTAGATACATTTGCTGGAACATGGGACGCAGGGCTCTGTCCACTCGTAGAACGTACAGAGGTATATTCAGCCGTCATAGATCAGTCTGCAGCTGGACGAATGGAACTGCGCATGAGCTGGGCAACATGTCATCATTTACATTATATTGTGAATGTTGTTTTCAGGATCTCCAGAAACTGAATACTGAGTATATCTTTCATAGAAAAAAAGGCTACAAAAGAAGCTAATGAAAAAAAAAAGTAAACTAAGTAGGCTATAAGTGTATTATTTTTTTTATAGGCCAATAATTATTACAACAGATGAGGATCAAGCAGCTAAATGAGTTGTAATTCAATAAATGAATGGATCTAGTCACTAAACATCAACTGTCTCTTGTCACCATCTGGACCTATGACCTCGTCACATTCTGATGTGTAGATGTAGCCTGTTAACATAAACAGACAAGTTTAATATCAGTTTGTCTTTTCAGGTTTGAGGAGAAGGACAAATGGAGTTTTTTTAGCGGCTATCTGGACATGTACAAGCCCTAACTGTTTGCAAGATCATTACTGATGTAGTGAACTATACACAAATGAATTATCTGATGTGTCTTCTTCCTCTGGTGTCTTCTCTTCTTTCAGAGGTTGATAGACAAATCCAAGGTGACGTGTCTTAAGTGGCTTCCTAAATCAGAAAACCTGTTTCTGGCGTCGCATGCCAGCGGTCACCTCTACCTCTACAATGTGGATCATTCGTGCGGCACCACGCCGCCTCAGTACTCTCTGCTGAGGCAAGGTGAGGGCTTTGGAGTCTACGCCTGCAAGTCCAAGAGTCCTCGTAACCCGCTGCTGCGCTGGGCCGTGGGCGAGGGGGGCCTGAATGAGTTTGCCTTCTCTCCGGACGGCGTACACGTGGCCTGCGTGGGCCAGGACGGCTGCTTACGTGTCTTCCACTTTGACTCCATGGAGCTGCAGGGGGTGATGAAGAGCTACTTTGGGGGCCTGCTCTGTGTGTCCTGGAGTCCGGACGGAAAGTATTTGGCCACGGGAGGCGAGGACGACCTGGTCACGGTATGGTCCTTCGCCGAAAGCCGGGTTGTTGCTCGGGGGCATGGACACAAGTCCTGGGTCAACGTGGTGGCATTTGACCCTTTCACTACGTCCCTGGAGGACGAGGAGCCATGGAGCTAAGCGGCAGTGAGGAGGACCTTCACCAGGGGACACCCAATAACTCCACGCACTTTGGCCGTGTCCGAACAAGCAGCACTCTGTCCCACCTGTCCCGCCACAGCTCCAAAGGCGGCTCAGCCTCTGTCACGTACCGCTTTGGCTCGGTGGGACAGGACACTCAGTTCTGTCTGTGGGACCTCACAGACGACATACTGTACCCCCGCCTGCCCCTGTCCCGTGCCTTCACCAACACCTTCGGTCCATCACTATCCAACTCGGGCAGCGGTGCAGTCAACAGCGTCTCCACAGGGGGCGGGGCTGGGGGTGTGGAGGGTCATCACCACCCACCCAACACCAACCCTCCCACCCTCCCCCTGCCACGCTCCCTGTCCCGCTCCAACTCCTGCCCCATCCCGCTGTGGCCAACGCCTCCAAAAGTCAGGGCAGCTCTGAAGGAGGCGTGTGTGGGGGCGGGAGTGGGACTGGGGCCGGAAACAGCACCCCTTTTAGCATCGGACGCTTTGCCACGCTGTCCCTACAAGAACGCAAATCCGACAAGTCCAACGTGGAGAAGGAGCACAAGCGCTACCACAGCCTGGGCAACATCAGCAAGAGCAACGACAAAATCAACGTAGCCCCCAGGAGCCACCGGCTGGACGCGGCCAAAGTCCTGGGGACCACCCTGTGCCCTCGAATGCACGAGGTGCCCCTGCTGGAGCCTCTGGTTTGTAAGAAGATCGCTCACGAGAGACTGACTGTTCTGGTGTTCATGGACGACTGCATCATCACAGCGTGTCAGGAAGGTCTGATCTGCACATGGGCCCGGCCCGGAAAGACGGTGAGTCCCTCAGCACAGGGACAGAGGGGGCAGAGAGGGAGCAGAGGAGACAGACAGGACGTTATTTATCAGTAAACAGGAGTCAGAATAAGAGAGAGGTCAGCTGTTTGAAGACTCCACACTCACTCTTTCTTGGGCTCTTTCCTTTTCTTTTCTTTTAATGCACATCAAAATGCATTCAGGTTTATTTTTTATTAACCTGTGTCCTGGGTGCTCGTCTGCCATTAGAGAGAAAAGTCTGATCAGACAGTAGGGCTGGGCAATATTGTGATAAAAATCGAATCGTGAGCTCATCTCTGTGACAATCTGCTTTTTTGGTGAAATCGTCATATCATGATTTCCCTTTTCTCTATTTTCTGCATCTGACTATTCAAATACATAGACTATTTTTTCCAAATGCTTACCGTACTCTTATCCAAGTCGTCATAGCAACTTTGGGCTTCTTTTTTGAAGCTTTTAGTTCATAAAAGGAACGACAATTTTGCATGTTTGATTTATGGAAATATATCAGTTTATAAAACTGAAACATGGATTTTAGCACGTTTTTAGCATGTTTTCATGTCTAAAAGTCGCTATTAATTTAAGAAAAACACATCCACTTGTTTTGCAGCAACATATAATGTTCTAATTGATCGATTCTTTTATTAACTTTTATTGAAGAGCTGAGTTCGCTTGTTTCTCTCTGAAATCCTGGCAACACTGGTCGGATTTTGACAGCTGGATTTAGCTATTGACAGTAAATTGTGTTTAGCTCAAAGACAATAGGAAAGTAAACTGTTCACAAGAATCGTGATAAAATCGAAATTGTGATCTGGTTCCAAGAAAATCATGATGTTAATTTTTTGCCATATCGCCCAGCCCTATCAGACAGGTTCACATAAGAGTGCTGTGTGGATAGTAAAAACAGAGGTACAATCAAACCACCAAGATATTCAGGAATCTTCTTTTAGCTGTTTTCACTGGCTTTGAAGGAGGCGCTGGGCTAAAACTGCTTTTGTTCTTTCTGAATTGCAGAACGTGACAGCACAAAACGGAAGCTCTCCGAGTGGGACCGTGGTATAGCTGCAGGACAGGAGACGCTCCGGGACTCCCACTGGAACTCTCTGCTCAGAGCTGCACCGGGACTGAAACACCTGTGGGTCCGGTGTGAGCTTCGCCTGGGCTTCATTTGGGCTGTGTTGGTTTAATGCTCTCAGTAGTTAGAATTTCTACTATATTTTGTTGGGTCATATTTGTAACACTAAACTTTCTTTCCTGACAACTAGGGAGTATTTGAAGCTTGTGTTGTTGAGGTTGTCTCTGGTTTTGGGGTGGTCTTGTTAACATTTGAAAGAAGAATGGCTCTGAGCAGAGAGTTCCTTCGTGAGGCAGAAGAAACTGTGAAGCCACACCTCACTCCATATTTATTTTAGAGCGTGTAATAATTTATACTGTAAATACTCAAAGGACAAACAAGAGGACAAAGACAAGAACACACGGAGAAAGTGGGAAATGCATTGATATATGAAGATCTTTATTGTACATAGCACAGGGAGATGCTGCTGAAGGCTCCTGTGAGTGTGTGGGAGGAGCTTCCTCTGACTCCTCCCATTCCTAATGAGCTTGCAGGATTTTGCACAGACATATCAACAATCCACAGAACACACGGGACGGCCACTGGAGGGAGCCCTCGATGAGACAGAACAGATCCAGAGAATAGAGCCTTATCATGTTTGAGACAGAAACACTTTCACAGAGGAACATGAGCAGGAGCAGCCACTACAATAAAAACCTACGGATTCAATAGACTCTTTGTGCTTATTTGTGTTCAGGACAGTGAGTTCTTATGACTAGACCCGGGTGAGCCGTGTGTGCCAGGTCCCAGCAAATGTACCGTAACCAAAACTATTGATTTGTCCCAATTTGTCATTCCTTTAGTCCAAATGGAGAAAACAAACACATGAGACATGAACTGTCCCCTAATATATTTTCACTATTGTTATTATTTTGACTCCACCCTGGTCGTGTTCACTAGAGCAGAGCTATTCAACTTAAATCTGTCCCCCTACCAATCTTTCAGACAATGGAAAACTATATGTTTTTAATTAGTACTATTTTAAACCTGGTTTAGTCATTGCTCACAGCTGGATCTATGTCCTGGCTTAGTTCAGGTCAGTTATGTGGTGGTTGTAATGATGCAGCCAATATATTCTAAACAAAGTATCAGGTAACGATGTTAACAGCTAACACTTAATGGAATGTTAGAGAAGTTATGTGGTTCTTAACTGTCTCCAGCCCACAGACAAGTCTAGTTGAACAGCTCTGCTCCAGAGCCTCAGTGTCTCCTCCTCCTGCCACAGCGCGCCAAAGGACTCTGGATCAGACATATTACACTTTAATACACCATTTTTAATAACTAGTTTTTTTTTTTAAATAATGTGCCTATATCATTTGTAAATGTATGGTACCTTTAGATTTCTAATTGTTTATATTTCTAAATTAAGAATGGCTAAGATTTTACATTTAACGGCCTGATTTGATCTTGTATTTGCTAAAAGTCGCAGCTCACCACCAGTTTTGCCTCACAAAAGGAGCTCAGTACTGCTGACAATCAAAGCATCTAAATATGGAACAACTGGGACAAATAAAAGGTTTTGGGCTCATTTGTTGGGACATGGGGCTCAGAACAGGGACTGTCCCAGGTAAACCGCCCCCAGAGGGCCATGTTCAAATCCAGACAAATGCAGTGGCCAAACTACTATTATTGATGTCATTCTTATTGCTGACTGCAATCTCTTAATTTTGTTCAAGAACACAAGTGCAGACACATGTTTTGTAAGAGAATTATAAAGAGGAATACAGTAAAAAAAAAAAAGTACTTGATTAAAACAGGCAGAGGGTCGCATCTGTTAAAAAAAAAAGTATATTTAAGGTTAAGGTTAAGGTACACTTTATTGTCCCCGTAGGGAAATGTGTCCTCTGCATTTGACCCATCTTCAATGCCTCTGGAGCATCTCCTCAGGAGCAGTGATCACCACAGTGCAGCGCTCGGGGACCCATCTCCAGATGTTGTTGCTAGGCTTGGTCAGGACTACTGTAGCTGGAGGATATTACCCTAACGTGCATGTTATTGGTTGGTGGGGGAAACCGGAGTGCCCGGAGAAAACCCACCTACACACGGGGAGGAACATGCAAACTCCACACAGAAAGGCCCGGGCCCGTGCGGGAATCGAACCCGCGACCTTCTTGCTGTGAGGCAAGAGCGCTATCCACTCTGCCACCGTGCTTTTCTGCCTTTCCAGGCACTCAAAGCGCTTTACAATCTAGCATCCACTCACTCAAGTGTAACAGACACTGAGGTAGTGTGGGTTAAGTGTCTTGCCCAAGGACACAACGACAATCTACTCCTGTCATCCCACTGGCACCTGGTGTTCTAACGGTCTCCCATCCAAGTACTAACCAGGCCCTGACTTGCTTAGCTTCTGAGATCTGGGGATCAGACTTTGACAAACAGTATGGCCACACTCATGTGTGCTCTGGTCATTCTAATACTGGAGCTGCTTCCTTTCCTCAAATGTGTCGTATGAAGTGTTCTAAAGCTCAGAGGATGTAAGGGGAGGAGACTGGCTTTTTGAAAACATGAAAATATTTACATTTAGAGTAATTATTGTTTGTGTCATAAACCTTGTGTCTGCACAGGACAAACTTAACTGACAATTATTCAATTTACCATTATTCATTTACTCCAATTTTGTTAGTTTTCTCATAAAAACTAACTTCTGTATCTGGACGGAAAAAAAAACAGTCCAATCAGCGTCTGTTCTGTTTTTGAACTTGCTCTTCGCTGTCGTAGTTCTGTTGCAGAAAAGAAGAAGCCTTCGTTCGTACTCTCTCTTTCAAAGCCAAACAGTGATTTGATCTCGTGTGTGCGCGTGTTCGCGTGCGCGCGGAGTGGACGTGCGGCGAGAACCTTCTTCAATGGAAGTCTACAACAACCACGTGACGCAGGAGCCAGGAAGTAGTGAGTATTTACTACATTTGTGTCAAAAGAAAAGTCTGCAGCCGTAACAATGACAGCGCGTGTGTGAACAGAAGAGCGCGCGCTTAGAAACCATCTCGGAGCCGGTACATACGGGTACTTCGCCGGGCCGGCGGTGACTGACGGCGGAGTCACGCGTTTTGGACATGGAAGTAATATAATACATCCATGGTTTTGAAAGGGTTCATCGTGGGTTTAATTGTGAAGGGTGTCCCGGCAGCAGGCGTTCTCGCAGCGTGGGCGGAGTCTGTAGTTTTCTGTAAACACGGACACAGACTAGTCCTGAGCCACGGTAAACAACGGAACGAGACCCAAAGTTGAATCAAACTAAAGCCATGGAGCCGCCCGAGGCCCCGCAGCGGCCAAACGGTGAGTCTGCAGCACGCACGCACGTATGCACGCGCTCCTCACGTTACCTTACGGCCACTTTTAAATCTGCACGAGCCACAAAAGCGCACACGGATCTCTGTCCCGTTCTGAGCGCTCCAAAGACTCCGCCATGTTTGAGTTTATTCAGAACAACAAACGGGGCTTTTATCATGAATGTGTGAGAACAATAAGGCACCAGAGTCTGTGTCTGTGTGAGAACAAGAGCAGATACATCCACTGTCTGCTGGGTCTGGCTTTCTTCTTCCTTTATTTTCGTAATACGCGCATGCTTTGTAACACTATGCAGGGTCTACTCTGTAGCCAAATGTTAGGAAAGCAACAGCGACCTACCCCATAAAAAGTAGGCAAAATAAAAAAAATGAATTAATGAAGCATCAGAACGAGTGTATGTTTAACAGTATTTCTAATGTTGAAACAGGGAATATTTGTGTGACTCGTGAGTGGGCAGACTTTCGCGGACTTGGCAGCTCCGGGGCCTGTTGAGGACGCGCTGTTCAGTGAGTCGTGTCCTCACTTCACCTCACACACAGTTGGCTCCGTCAGTCACGCGCTCTGCCAAAACACGCACGGGCACGCGCACCCTTCCTCCCACAGTAACAGAAACATAGAAACACAGTAACAACAATCAGTGTCCAGGACACTCTGTCCCGCGCGCGTGTTTTGGTTTAGTTTTTGACAGATCTCTAATGTTCCCACTGAGGGAGTAGGCCTATTATTCTACAGTCTATAGTCAAAACCCAAAACTGACTAATTACAGTAGGTCTAAGTGCAGAATTATTAGGTACCTCTGTATGTGATCACATGAAAGTACCTAGAACCTGTATGCCTCCAACCTCAGTTTAGCCAGAGGAACTATCCTGTTCATCTTTGTGTTTACAGCAAGTTTTCTTTTATTCAACGTCAAACTCTAATATACAAAAACTAAAAACATCACTAAATTAACAATGAAACACAGCTTGTGTTTAAACTGTGTTTTATTCCTATTGATAGTTACTATTTACAAAATTGAAAATGTTCTTTTACGTAATTGTTCTCAGGATAAGGGAAGTTTGTCTAAATGTCAGAATAAAAAAACAAGCACTTGCCTATTGAGCAACTCTGGAAAACAGAACTTAAAGACCACTCTGAGTGGGACTGGACCCATATTTGGTCCAGTGTTCATTTGTCATCAAGAATCCAAATCATCAAATATCCACTATAAATTTATCCACAGATCTTACTTCTATCCGAGAAGATTAAATTTGATGAAACTCAAAGACAACATACTGTGACTTTTGTGCAGACAATACCATTGGCACTTTCCTTCATATGGTGTGGCAGTGCCCAGAGGTTTACAGCTTCTGGGAAAGTGTGGCTAGGGCTCTGTCTAATTTATTGCAGAGAAACATATCCCTCACACCAAGGCAGCTCTTATTGAATGATACAACAAGCATAAAACTAACTATAATGAACGACGCCAATTTCTAGCTGCCTTACAGCAGCTAAAAAAATTATTGCATGTCGTTGGAAAGTAAGGCAGCCTTTGTGTGTTGGACAATGCTCTCTTCATTTAAAGATATCGTACAGTTAGAGCTCTCAGCAGCTCGGCGCACGGTGCAAAACATCAAATATTAATTGCTGGCTCAATATGTTAAATAGAATTGATAACCTGATACTGTAACACTACCAAGAAACTAATGTACATAGTAAATATGTATCATATGTTATGTCTATAGTATGCTTACATTAAAATGTATAAACGGCTATTTCTGTGGATGTCTATGACGGAGGAAATTAGCTTTTTCTTTATTAGTAGTATCTTTTTCTTTTTTCTTCTCTCCTCACTTATAAATCGATATATATGTTTATAAATGTTACAAACATGCCTGGACAGCGGGGGTAGGGTTTATTTTTATATCTTTAATATGATTATTGTGATTGTTATTTTTTTTTTTTTTTTGATGATTGCATATGTATGTGTGTATGTATGTATATATTTTTGTATGCATGTGTGTAATTTGTATTTATTTTTAATTATTTATTTTTTTCTCATGTATTTTCTTTTCAACCATTTTTGCTGATTTATGCTATTATATGGACCGTTGACAAGTGGGAAATGGGGTGGGTGGTTGTGGGGGGTTGGTAAAATAACAGGGGAAAAATATTGCATAAAGTGTAAAGAAATATAAAATGCAAATTCAATTAAAAAAAATTTGATCACAAAAAAAAATGGGGACCGGCCTGTACTTAAAGGCTCCATACACATAAATGGACTTCTGTCAGTTTTTAGTCTTTAGTCTAAAATAATCTGCTCTGGTCCACGCTATGATGTCATTAAGTGGTATTTTCACTTCTTTTCAGGCTTACTGCACTATTTCCTACTATTCAGATCACTTAAGTTGTTGCGTATTTATTTGTGTGTTTTGTTCAGTTGTGATCACTGGCCCACTGTGCAGCAAAAAAACTACTTCAGTAAAAGCATCCCTATTTCTTTGTTACACCCAGTGAATCAAACGAATGTGCCTTTTTACTTGCATGAACACAAATGAACTCTTACTTGTCTCTATGTTTCTATGGCTTTTTGTCACATGTTCTAGAATTAACTGTCTTTTCCTAGTGAATTGTGTATTGACTTTCACCTCCAGAAAGTTACATAGTGCACATTTTTTATCCTTTAGACAGCTCCAGGGCTGAAGTTTCTCCTGAGAATGAAGGCTGTCTAAAAGCACAGTGAGGCATGTTTTGTATTACAACATAGTGACATCATAAGGTGAAACAGAGTGAAGAACACTGCCTAAACATGCAGGAACAAGTGTGAATGTAACGACTGTAGATGTGTCACCTAACATGGTGCAAAGGGTAGTAAGCGGTCCTTAAATCGTTTGGATAGTCTCCTCTTCCACTATAGGGACATTTTTAGTTCCTAGTACTTTTTTCAGTTCCAGTCCCCATTTTAGGCCTGTTCACACAGAGCAGGAACTATGGACAGGGGCCACACTTAAGGAACTTTTTAAGCTCCTGCTCTGGGGCAGGTACTTTCAGTTAGACCAGGGACTTTTTGTTGACACAAACACATTTACATTACATTAGCTTTGTTTGGAAAAATGTTTTATGTTTTCTGATATTTAGACAAACTTTCCTTATCCCAGAGAAAAAATACTTTAAAGCATTGAATGTAGTAGGTCCAAAATAAATGTTTACATTGTAAATAGTAACTAATATTAAGAATAATAGTGAATAGTTGTGCTTTATTGATTTCAGTGATGACTTTAGTTTTTGTACATCATAGTTTGACTTATTTAAATGTTCTAGACTAAACAAATGCTAATGTTAAAGCTTTTTAGCCCCACTTTCAGAAACTGTTGCTGTGTGAACGTAAACATGGCGACAGGGTAGAGACTCAGACTAAACAGGGGCTAAAGGAATGTGGGAACTTAGTTCAAGGTACTTTCATGTGGGATAATGCTATTGAGGGCATAATAACTTTTTTGGCTGCAAGAAGTGAACATCTGATATAACTTAACAAACATGTCAACTTCCGGACATCCATTTTTGCCAACTCTCGTCTTTTGACAAAGCTGTACATTTGCCCAAATGACCTGATCTAACCCCAGCCCTGATCCTGATCCTAACCCTTACCTCACCTGTCTCTGGGTAGAAATGTTCAGAGTTCTATACACTTGCTGCGTAGCCACGACGAGAGAGAGGTGACTAGAAATGTGTTCCCAGTCTGGACGAAGAGGTGGATCTGGTCTGCAGGGAGTGAGCGCTATGTGCCTGCAGTCTGACGTTCTGGAAAGATTTGGACAGAATCTGGGCCACTTAAAGGAGTTTTGTTAGCTTTTCACAAGAGAAGCAGGAGAGTGAGATGTTGCTGTGCGGAAACAAGCTAGAAGTCAAGAGAAAACCAGGTTCAGAGAATGGAGGACGTTTCACCCTCAGAACACAGGAACAGGAAGAAAAGTGAAAAGTCAGTCGGACATGTTTCTCACTCCAACCACATGGCCAGCGCACAAAGGTTTGAGAGACGACCACATGAAACTCTCAAACAGATTCTGGTTCTTGCTTTGCCTGTGATGTTCCAGAGTAAAGCATTCATCTTCCCTCTCACACAGTTGTTCTTGTGTTGCGTTCAGGAGCAGCTCGGAGCAGAGGAAGTTGCGTTCTCGGTGATGCCGCTCGGTGCAGAAGGAGCCAGGAGACAGAGATCTTTTACGAGCTGGCCCCAGGCGCTGCCCCTGCCCCGCCGGGTCACCACGCACCTGGACAAAGCCGCCATCATGAGGGTGACGCTGAGCTACCTGCGACTGCGCCACTGCTGACGCCCGGTGAGAACCTCAGACACACTGTTATGGCCTCTACTAACCTCTGCTGACCTCTACTGACCTCTACTGACTCTACTGACCTCTGCTGACCTCTGCTGACCTCTACTGACCTCTGCTGACTCTCTGCAGACATAAAGAGCGAGGAGAGCGAGGACGACCCCATGGACCAGTTCTACCCTCAGGTCTTAGGAGGCTTCATCATGGTCCTGTGTGAAGAAGGAGACATCGTCTACCTGAGCGACACGTGAGCGCCCACATCGGGATCACACAGGTGTGAGCTAACTGTGCTGTCCTGAGTTAACTTGTGCTAGCCTGAGCTAACCCGTGCTGTTCTGTTCTGTGCTAACCTGTTCTGTTCTGTCCTCAGCTGGAGCTTCTGGGCCAGAGTCTGTTTGAGTTTGTCCATCCGTGTGACCAAGAGGAGCTGAGAGACCTGCTGACCACACGCTCAGGTCAGTCCTGTCCCCTGCACTTCTATACACACCTGTACATGTAGGATGTACACTTGTACGTGTAGGATATAGACTTGTATGTGTAGGATGTACTCTTGTACGTGGAGGATGTACTCTTGTACGTGGAGAATATAGTTTTGTACGTGTAGGATGTACTCTTGTACGTGTAGGATGTACTCTTGTACCTGTAGGATGTACTCTTGTACGTGGAGGATGTACTCTTGTACGTGGAGGATGTACTCTTGTACGTGGAGGATGTACTCTTGTACGTGGAGGATGTACTCTTGTACGTGGAGGATGTACTCTTGTACGTGGAGGATGTACTCTTGTACGTGGAGGATGTACTCTTGTACGTGGAGGATGTACTCTTGTACGTGGAGGATGTACTCTTGTACCTGTAGGAGGTACTCTTGTACGTTTAGGATGTACTCTTGTACCTGTAGGATGTACTCTTGTACGTGTAGGATGTACTCTTGTACGTGGAGGATGTACTCTTGTACGTGGAGGATGTACTCTTGTACGTGGAGGATGTACTCTTGTACGTGGAGGATGTACTCTTGTACGTGGAGGATGTACTCTTGTACGTGGAGGATGTACTCTTGTACCTGTAGGATGTACTCTTGTACCTGGAGGATGTACTCTTGTACGTGGAGGATGTACTCTTGTACGTGTAGGATGTACTCTTGTACCTGTAGGAGTACTCTTGTACCTGTAGGAGGTACTCTTGTACCTGTAGGAGGTACTCTTGTACGTGGAGGATGTACTCTTGTACGTGGAGGATGTACTCTTGTACGTGGAGGATGTACTCTTGTACGTGGAGGATGTACTCTTGTACGTGGAGGATGTACTCTTGTACGTGGAGGATGTACTCTTGTACGTGGAGGATGTACCTTGTATGAGGATGTACTCTTGTACGTGAGGATGTACTCTTGTACGTGGAGGATGTACTCTTGTACGTGGAGGATGTACTCTTGTACGTAGGATTCTTTCTGGAGGATGTACTCTTGTACGTGGAGGATGTACTCTTGTACCTGTAAGATGTACTCTTGTACGTGCAGGATGTACTCCTGTACGTGGAGGATGTACTCTTGTACGTGGAGGACGTACTCTTGTACGTGTAGGATGTACTCTTGTACCTGGAGGATGTACTCTTGTACCTGTAGGACGTACTCTTGTACGTGGAGGATGTACTCCTGTACGTGGAGGATGTACTCCTGTACGTGGAGGATGTACTCCTGTACGTGGAGGATATACATGTACCTACACTTGTAGGTGTCTGTCTTCAGAGGCTCTGTGTGCAGTCTGTCTGTATCAGCACTCGAGTTTATATTCTGGACCTGAACCCACACTTTACCCACAGATGGTTTACTGCGGCGCCAGAGCTCAGTGCAAAACTACAGCAGTGACAAAATGCAGGTGTTTGAAGTGGTCCTGTATACAGCGTGAGAAAGGACAGTGCATGTTTGATCTGCTGTGATCAGAAAGTTTGTGTATGTGTGACATGCACGAAGTAAGACTCACTGTAACATGTAAATACACGAGACACATCAGTAATGTGCTTTTTCTGTTGTTAAAAGGCCACAGTTCAGTGAGTGGGCGGGGCTCGGGGTTGGGGCACTATGTACACGGCTCGGGCCGGCTCCAGCTTGATCTTTGGGCCTGATCTAAACTCTAATCAGCGCTGTACACTTGCTCCAGTCCCTTTTTTGTAGAACTTTTATGGAATCTGTGTTTTACTTTAAGCGAGCGTGCATAACACAAGAACTGTATCTTTGGCCTGAAGGAGGAGCCAGGAGTTATTTTTTTCAGCTCCAGAAACACCTTTAAAGTGAGACAGGCTGACCTCATGTGCACAGCCAATCAGCTCTCACCCCAAAGAGTCATACAGTGGCTCACATGGAAACAGCATGTTCTGCTGACAAACTATGGCCGCTATGAGTGTACAAAATCACAAATATGTCCTGCACAGACCCCGTGTGCTCTGGAAAGAACTTTACAAACCTCAGCTGTAGGTTTGTCTCGAAGTCTGTGGAGACTTACAGACAAAATACTAGATCTAAACATCCCTGTGGTTTTCCTGTGGTTCTCATGTGTATAGTTGTTCTGTGTGGTTCTCCTGTGATCAGGTGTGAGCAGGAAACAGAACTCCAAACAGCCCACTGAGAGAAGCTTCTTCCTGCGCATGAAGAACACTCTGACCAGCAGAGGGCGCACGGTCAACCTCAAATCAGCCACGTGGAAGGTACGCTCCAGAGACCGTCCCAGGACTGGCGTATGCTGCAGCTCTGTGTTTGACCTGTGACCTGTTGTGTTTCAGGTCCTGCACTGCACCGGGCACATGCGCTCACACCAGGGCAGCAGGGTCCTGAGCCTGCTGTGTGAGCCCCTCCCTCACCCGTCCAGCGTGGAGTTCCCCCTGGACTCCTCCACCCTGCTGACCCGCCACAGCATGGACCTGCGCTTCACCCACTGCGAGGGCCGGTGAGCTGACTGCTGACCTCTGACCCCCGACCTCTGACCCCTGACCTCTGACCGCCGGGCTTGTGTCTTACAGTGTGCTGGAGTTGCTGGGATACGAGGCGGAGCATCTGATTGGCTGCTCAGCGTACCACTTCTACCATGCACTTGACTTTGACCACATCAGCACCAGTCTGCAAACATGTAAGTGTGACCTCTGTGTGACCCCCGTGTGACCTCTGCGTGTGTGACTCGCAGATTAGGACTGCAACTAACAACTGTTTAGAACGTAAGAGTATCACTAAATCCAACCGTTTGAGCTGAGGTTACAGCCAATAAGAACCTTCTAGTGGTGAAGATTTACAGACAAACTAGTGTTTACACTGAAAGTGCTTCTCATCACCATTGCTGTTCATTATGAACCTTTTCTGATGGCAGCATTTGAAGCTGATATAAACTATTGTTGAAAGCAGGCCTATTAAAAATCACATTTGAATTGTTACTAAAGCTAGAATTGAATTTAAATATTTATTTGAGAAAAAAATATTTCCCAAGAAAACACAATTTGTTCTTTTCTGAACAGCTTTAGAATGATCTACTAAAATATAGAACTAGGACAAACGTCAGTTTTCAAACCAAAACACAATGACTTTCATAAAATAGTGTTGTTGATATTTCAGCTCCAGAAGTGCACAGTGCACCTTTAAAGTGAGACATGTGCACAGCTAATAGGCTCTCACCCCAAAGAGTCATATATGACTCAGATTCACTGAAGTCATTTCGAAATGCAAGTTGTTTTGATTTTACAAACATAAATGACACAAAAACACAACTCTTCTGAACAGTTTTTAAAATTTATGATTTACCTAAAACATAAAACTTTTGGAGCAGTGGTGCCCCCTATTTGGTGGTTATTATATTTGTCAATTACTTCTCAGTAATATTTTCAATACTTATTCAGTAATTAAGATTAGAATTGATTCACATACTTCAAACATTAAGATGTCAAAACAACATAAATAACATTTCAACTGACTGGACATCAAATCATGGATTTTCACACCAAATAGTAAACTCTAATCCAAACTTAGCAAATCGATTAACAGCAGTGCTTCACAACTGCAGTAAGTTGTATGCAGGCTTGGTTTGTGACAAATGGACGTCCTACGCACCCCCCCCACGCGAAGCCTTCTGAGGACCACAAGGGGGGGGGAGATGGACAGCCACTATGGGACCAAACACATGTACTAAATTAAACATAGAAGAACAAAACCGTCCAGTTTTAAAAACCTAAAAAACAACGATGGCTTTGTGTTTGTAAATGTATTTTTGTGTAAAATTTGGACCTACCAAAATACATTTTTGAAGCAGTTGTAGTAGAGACACTGGTATCGAGAATGGAGCACTGTCCTTGGTATTGAATCACGTTTGAAAAAGTAGAAACATCATTTGAATGTGACAATAATAGTATAAAGAACAGTTAACCATTAAACCTGCGCTAATTCAGTCTTTTTTCAGTAATCGATACGTGGTGATTCATCGATTACCAGCCCTAATGCAGATGTGAACTATATTTGTGTCATTACTAAAGGGAAGTATGTTTTTCACATTAGTTTGATTGAACAAAAGCATTCATAAATGTACAAATATGAAAAGATTCAATTTATGAGTTTTTAGTAACCTCTTCCAACACAACATGAAGCTGAAACTGTGTGTTTTTGGCTGTAAGTTTCCATGGCTACGCTCTCTCAAGTCATTATGAAAACGAACTGGCCTGACCCCTGTTTGTTTGACCTCTGTACGACCCTCACGTGACCTCTGTGTGACCTCCCTGCTCTCCTCCGCAGTGCTCTCCAAAGGCCAGGTCAGGACCAGGCAGTATCGCTTCTTGGCCCGTCCCGGGGGGTTTGTTTGGGTTGAGACTCAGGCCACAGTGTTATACAGCCGGAGCGGTCAGCCCGACGCCATCGTGTGCCTCAACTTCATCCTCAGGTCAGTTCAGTTCAGCAAAACCTGCAACATCTAAGGGTCATTCAGGTCCAGAACGTTTGTCCCAAACCTCCAGCATCTAAGGGTTATTCAGGTCCAGAACGTTCTTCCAAACCTCCAGCATCTAAGGGTTATTCAGATCCAGAACGTTTTAAAAACCTCCAGCATCTAAGGGTTATTCAGGTCCAGAACGTTTTAAAAAAAACCTCCAACATCTAAGGGTTATTCAGATCCAGAACGTTTGTCCCAAACCTCCAACATCTAAGGTTATTCAGGTCCAGAACGTTTTACCAAAACCTCCAGCATCTAAGGGTAACATCTGCAAAATATAAACCTTTCTCTTGAGAAGTTCACACACGATCCTTTGGTCAATCTCATGTATATGTGTATGTCGCTATGGTTACAGTATCCATTCCACTACTTTCAGCAGTACTTCTACAGCAGTACATTTTTATTTTTCATTAAACGAGGGAGAAAGACAGCTCTCTTTACTGTGTGAGTCCACCTTGACCTTTGACCTGTTTGTGCAGTGCCATCGAACAGCCTGACGTGGTGTTCTCAGTGGAGCAGAGATGTGCAGACATGAAAGGAGAGCCCGTGTCCTCGGTCCTCCAGGAGCCCCTCACAGAGCCCCTCACAGAGCCCCTCTCAGAGCCCTGCAGCCCGGCCCAGGACGCAGGTAACAGTGCGTCCTCATGCTCTTCACACAGGTGTTTACGATCTTCATTTAAGAACCTTCATGTTTTTCTCCTTCAGGCCTAAACAAGCTGTCCTTCAGCAGTCCCAAACCAGACTGTGAGTCCAGAGCCCCTCAGGACCCTCAGGACCTGTGCAGTCCCGCCCTGAGGCAGCTTTTGTCCCCCATCTTCAACACCCCTCCCTCATCCTGCTCACCCACTTCATCACCTGAACACCAGGCGGTCCCGGAGGTCCCGGTGAGCAGAGCGCACACGAGACGCCGGGCCGCCTTTGACCACAAACCCACTTTTAACAGTTTTTACTTTCAGAGTCCAGAGGAGCCCATGGACACCAGCGGAGTGGAGCGCTTCTTCGCCATGTGGCCCGACGCAGACAAGGACCAGGGGCGCACTCTGCTGGTGAGGGAGGGTATGGGTGAGGGAGGGGGCGGGGCGAGTATATACATTTTATGTCATAACATGGAAACATACAAGAGCAGGCCAAATACCAGTCCATTTTGTGGCAATTCAAGCCTGTTCAAAGTAAAAACACAAATGTGTGTTATTATTTAGTGAAACAAAGACATACATGACAAAAACATAGTTGCAGAGTGCATCTTTAAGACAATAAACCAGAGTGAGAACTCACAGGAAACACGGACATTGTTGCAAAGATTGAAAAGTTGAACTTGGTAAAAAAAATCTACAATTATATAATTTCCCATTTTTTGTTCTGATTGGACGAGGATGTGGAGTGAGAGTAAAAGTGAGTGTGCAGAGCTGACTCTGGAGCCTCTCTTGCAGCACATGGACGACATGGACTTGGACATGCTGGCTCCATACATCTCTATGGACGATGACTTCCAGCTCAGTGCTCTGAGTGCACCAGAGGAGGTGGAGTCTCCTGCAGGACTGGGCTCCGTGGGGCTGGGCTCCGGGAGAAGGAAAAGGTGAGTCTGCTTTGTTCAACCACAGAAACCTGCGATTGTTGGTACACGTTGTGATCAGAGTTGTGTTTCAGAGTTCTGAGCGTGGACACTGAGCTGCTCCCAGAGAAGAGACTCAAAGGCCTGACGGAGGAGGAAGAGCTGCTGGTGAGTGGTACACGGCTACTAAACATTCACACCTCACTCAGTTCCTCTAAGCGTGTTGTGGGTGCTGGTTCCTAGGGCTGTCTGCAGGAGAGTGACCAGTCCAAGCGAGGATGGAACCAGCTGCTGACAGACAAAGACCCGGTGCTGGGAGGAGTCCAGAGTGAACGCGCAGGTACAGAACCGTCCAGACAGCAGCACATGAGCAGGACCTGGTGCTAACACTCATCTGTTTGTGTCCCAGGGCTGATGGCAGAGCTGTTCCTCAGTCGCCATGGAGACCTGTCCCCTCCTCTGTCGCCTATGACCTGAACTCTGACATGGAAGACTCCAGAACGCACAACGGTTTTCGTTTAGCGGAGCATTGTGGGAGGCAGCTAACCCGCACACACTCGAGAGGGGACAGACGGGAGGGGACAGACGGGAGGGACAGACGGGAGGGGACAGGGGACAAAGAGGAGGGAGAACAGATTAGAGAGGACAGACGGGAGGGGACAGAGGGGAGGGGACAGGTAGCAGGAGGTAGGACAGAGGAGAGAACGGAACAGAACGGGGGAGGGGACAGGAGCTCAGAAGCAGAGCTATACAAGTGAACACAGTGGCATCATTTTATGACGTTTTTACTCATTTTCTCTTTTTTAATCAATCAGAATATCAGTCGTATTCTAAACGGTGCTTTTTATATCATGTTATACATGCATCATATATTTGTATTGTAAAGTGTTTGACCTGGACATGTCAGTGTCTTCTCATCACTGCGCTGCTAAAACCTTTTATGTACCTGTACATTTAGTCTTCTGTAGAATAAACTCCATCACATTTACTCACTGACTGTAGCCGTGAAGCTCAATAAAGCTTCTGGTCTAAACCTGTCTTTCTGTCTGCTTTGTCTTTAATGCACCAAACACAAACATGAAGACAACACTTTGTCATGAGCAGTGCTTACAGTTCAACAAATGGTTAATTGTTCATAACTGTCGAGCAGAGCTGTGGTCCTGCACTAGTGTTCATGTTTCCACCACAGGCATGTCCACGTGTGTTTGTAGTGGAGTGTTTTAGTTTGTCTGCTTAGTACAGGGGTGTCGAGCTCATTTTGACAAAGGGCCACATTGGCATCGGGGTTGTCCTTGAAGGGCCGGTTGTAACTGAAATTAACCTTACTAATCTTTGATATACGACAAATAATAGTTGTATTTGATTATTGTGTATTTATTGAAGTGACAACAACTGAATATACATCTGCATTAGTCTGAACAATGACTTATACTCCTAAGTTTCAGACCTATTGTTTCATTAGGTCAAGACATAAAGATTCCTTCTGGCACTTAAATAAAATTCAAGTAAACCTTATAAGACCTTGAGGGCCGCATGAAATGAGATGAAGGGCTGCATCTGGCCCCCGGGCCTTGAGTTTGACATCTGTGGCTTAGTACAACAAACCTATCAGCACGTGAGACAGACCCCTCAGCTCATTGAGAGTTATTAGAATGACTAGAGACAGTGTGGGGTCTGTGTCAGGGACCATGTACAAACTCATATATTTATTAAAAGAAGAAAGGAACTGCACCAGATCGAGCTGTTGCTACTTTTCATCTGCAGGCTCTGGGTAAGTGAGCACACAAAAATGTACACTCATGTTTGGTTCAGTGCATGTGTACATGTGTAGGGTTAATATCTCTTTATTCTAGACCCCAAAGGACTTTGATCTGCAGCAGTTTTAACAGTGTAACGGAGCCATCCCGTCTCAGTTACTAAGAATGAAGTGGAGCGCGCTTTCCAATCCACTGTGCCACGCGGCCCTGCGCGCTCTCGTCAAATGCATTTGCAGTATAAGTCTTAGGTTATTCCTACCTTGGTTTCGCTGGTCCCAGTCCACTTCATAGGGCCCATTTTACCCACGCATCGACTGCTCCCTGTAATAATCCGTTTTCATGTTACGACTCGGGGTGCACACCGTGTCCAAACGCTGCTCGACCCTTTCCCTCCAAACCCGTTTCCGCATACGTGTTGCCAGGTGACCGGCCAAACCGAGCGTATTCTTCCTTGGTCCTTATAAAGCGCAGTTACGCGCGGTTGTCAAAGTCATGTGATTATGTGTGTTTGTTTAACTTTTTCCTCATTTTCTCGCCATGTATTCTATGTAGGAATATAATTTAGAAAGGGGGAATATTACAAATTACAATAATCTGGTGTCTAATGTAAGGAAAATCATGTTTAGTAAGAGTATTTTTTGTACAATGATGTAATGCCCGTGGGAGGGGCTTGAGCTTTAAAGGGGAGCTCCACCGGCCTTCTAGTCAGTCTGTGTTTAGTTGCAGAGGGGGCAACACCAGCACTCAAGGTGTTAAGAAGGCGTTTTCTATCAGCAACACTTGTAAATATGATTCTTATTCACACTTTTTTTTTTGTAAATACCACAGTTTGCATTTTTGGAAATTGGGACAATAAACTTTGGAAACTCCATTTTTCTGACTTGGCCATTGTGTACAGGAAGTGACCCCACAACATATGGTGTCAGAAGTGGGATGGCCAGTCGAAGGAAGCATACCCATTTCCCAAGCAAACGAACTGGATTACGGTCGCAAAAAAGGGATAGTATGGCTGCTGCTGCGCCACGCCCAGACCAAGAGGAAGAAGCATGGGCAACAGACGAGGAAGAGGAAGAAGAGAACCTCCCATCTGGCACATCCAGCGCCCAAGGCGGGGGGCTGCTGGCGATGATGCAATGCTTCCTGGAGGGCCAGCAGAGGCGGGAGGAAGGCCTTCTTGCCGAGTTGAGAGGTCTCAGGGCATCACTGCCGCAGTACCCGCCGGAACCACCAGAGCCTAGAAGCCCTCCAGCACTGAGGGGGCCCAGGACTTCTACCTCATCCACCTGGACAGCTGTTAGTCCTCGGTTGGACCTGCCCACACCTGCCCCTCGCCGACAGCACCGACAGAGCACTGAGGAGCAACCCAGGCCGGAGGCACGTCTTTGCAGTGACCCCAAGATTCCACAGTATGAAAACGGTGAAGATATTGAGAACTATCTTTTGCGCTTTGAACGCATTGCTAAAACTTGGGCCTGGCCTGAGAATGAGTGGGCTTGCCGGCTGGTGCCACTACTTTCTGGGAAGGCACTGGAGGCCTATTCTGCAATGGACGAGGAGAGAGCCCATTCATATGTACACTTAAAAGAAGCACTCCTAGCAAAGTTTGACATTTCACCTGAAACTTACCGGCGACAGTTCAGATCTACGGCTGTTCCGCCTGGTGAGAATTATGCCGAAACCTACCACCGCCTGAAGGGACTCTACCGACGCTGGATTCGACCAGAAGAGCACACCAAGGAGGAGATCGGAGAAGCCATCATTTTGGAGCAATTTCTGAGGATCCTTCCAGGAGAGATTTGCACCTGGGTGAAAGAGCACGAGCCAACAGAGGGGCTAGCGGCTGCAAAGCTTGCCCAGCAGTATCTCAATGCCCGGAAAGGAGGATCAGGGCATTACCCCACGAATGCAACTCGTCGTCCTGCCCCACCACCTAGAACTGTGCGACGGGAGGTCTATCCAGAGTCTGCAGGTAACCTCAATCCAGCTACCACCCGCCAAGGAACTGGTAAGGAGCTAATTTGTTTCTATTGCCAGCAACCGGGTCATAAGGCTGCATTGTGTCCCATCCGTAAGGCAAAGTTGACTGGTGCTTGCTATGTGCCTCGTTCTGAGGGAAAGACTGAGACAGTGATGAGAAGATACAAAAAAGTGACTGTTAATGGACAAACTGTTGAGGCTCTTTTGGACAGTGGTAGCTCTCTGTCCTTAGTCAGACAGGACTTTGTGCCGATGAGTGCTATGGATTACAGTAAAAGCGAAGACATTCTTTGTGTGCATGGGGACAAACACCCATACCCCACTGCTGATTTGACTGTGACATTGAGGGTCAGAAGTATCTGTTGACTGTGGGGGTGGTGGCCAGTCTCCCAGTGCCAGCTCTGTTAGGTTGTGACCTGCCCATTCTTTTGGACTTATTGCAGGAAAATGCTGAAGCTGACTGTAATACAGAAACTCTGTCTTGTCCGGTTGTAACTAGGGCTCAGGCTAAGGCATGTGTTCAACCTCAGACAAACCTTGACAGTGGTCTGGATGCGGTTGACACTCAGGGGTCAGGAGTTGAGGTTGCCAATGCTCAGCCTTTTGCTTTGATGGAGGATAGTATTTTTGAAGGTGGCACTAAGGGGCCTAAGAAGTCACGGCGTCAAAGGCGCTTTGAAAAGCAGCTAATGGCAAAGCAGCCAGACTTAAGTACGAGTGAAAAAACTTTGTGGCAAATACCTGATAACATTTCTGATTTACAAAAAGATGATGTTACTTTGAAGCCTTTGTTTGCCAAGGTTGGGCAGGTAAATGGAGGCATTGAGTTGAAGGAGAGTTTTGTCATTGACTGCAATGTATTATATATTGTTGAGAATGACATGAAACGTATGGTTGTTCCAAAGTCTTGTAGACCTGTGGTTATGCACCTTGGTCACACGCTCCCTTGGGCTGGTCACCTTGGACGAAACAAAACCTACTTGCGAATCAGTTCTCGGTTTTATTGGCCATCTATGTATGCCGATGTGCAAAAGTTCTGTGCCAGCTGTGCAGTTTGCCAAAAGTGTAGTGCCATTCGTAAAACTGACCGCGCTCTCCTCCACCCGCTCCCAGTCATTTCTACTCCATTCCGTCGCGTAGCCATGGACATCGTTGGGCCTTTGGTTAAAAGTTGCTCCGGTAACCAATTTATTCTCGTGCTTTCAGATTATGCCACTCGTTTCCCTGAAGCGTTCCCGTTGCGAACAATCACGGCACCTGCGGTTGTGCGCGCCTTATTCAGTTTTTCGCCAGGGTCGGTATACCCGATGAGATAATAACTGATCAGGGCACTAACTTCACCTCACGACTCATGCAACTTTTCAATCAGCAGTTGGGGATCACAGCCATCAAGACAACACCCTATCATCCACAAACCGACGGACTGGTTGAACGCCTTAACCAAACCCTCAAACGAATGCTGCGGAAGTTTGTTGCAGATACAGGCAAAGACTGGGATCGCTGGCTACCCTTTGCCAGAACTAAGCTCTTTGCCCTATCGTGAAGTTCCCCAGGCCTCAACGGGATTTTCTCCGTTTGAGCTTCTTTATGGCTGGGATGTCCAAGGGCCCTTAGATCTGCTGAGGAAGAGGTGGGAAGCACCGTCCATTCGTTCCAGTGACCGGAGTATTGTACAGTACGTCCTCGAGATGAGAGACCGGTTGTCGAAATACCAGGAAGAGGCAAATCTGAACTTAAGCGAAGCCCAGAAAAGCCAGAAGACCTGGTACGACCAACAGGCAAGGCGCCGCGAATTCCAACCTGGCAGAGAGTACTCCTTCTTCTCCCATCCTCAACCTGTAAGCTGTTGGCCAAGTGGCAAGGGCCCTATACGATTGTCCGGAAAATGGGTCCAGTGACATATGAGGTTCATCATCCAGACAAAAAGCGACCGAAACAAACATACCACGTCAACTTGCTAAAAGAGTGGAAGGAGCAGACTGCCCCAATCCCATCCCTTTTAGTGCAGCAAATGAACATGACTGAAAGTGCCGAGGAGGACACTGGGGCGGAAGAACTCCCAAAGGCATCCGAACCGGTAGTAGCCCATCTGACGACAGAGCAAGCTGAGCAGCTGTTCAAGGTTTTTGAAAATGTCCCTTCACTTTTTGCAGCAAACCCTGGGAAGACCACGCTGGTGGAACATGTTATCCGGTTAAAGGAGGGCCGGCCACTCCGCCAGAAATCCTACAGAGTGCCTCAACACCTCGTGGAGAAACTAAAAATGTGAGGTGGAGGAAATGCTGCGTCTCGGTGTCATTGAGCCATCAAACTCTGAGTGGTGCAGTCCTGTGGTGATTGTTCTGAAGAAAGATGGATCCCTCCGCATCTGTATAGATTTCCGCAAGATCAACGCTGTGTCCGAGTTTGATGCATACCCAATGCCTCGGATTGACGAGCTACTGGAGAGGATTGGACGGCCCAGTACATCACGACCCTGGACTTGTGCAAAGGGTACTGGCAGGTGCCCCTAGAGAAATCCAGTCGACCCTACACTGCGTTCCAGACCCCGGCAGGCTTGTTCCAATTCACCGTGATGCCTTTTGGGCTGCACGGAGCCCAGCAACATTTCAACGCCTCATGGATAAGTTCTACAAGGTTGTGATCACTGCAGCGCTGCCTATTTAGATGATGTGGTGATATACAGCAACACTTGGAAGATCACCTTCAACATCTTACTCTGGTCCTGGAGAAGATTCAGCAGGCTGGACTGACCTGAACCCTTCTAAGTGTGAATGGGCGAAGGGAGAGACTCAGTACTTGGGTTACCAGCTGGGCCGCGGAGAGATACGTCCACAAGTCGACAAGGTGAGGCCGTACGCAACTGCCCACGACCACGGACTAAGAAGGAAGTGCGGTCTTTTCTTGGTTTGGCTGGGTGGTACCGCCGATTTGTGCTCAGTTCGCCTCCATTGCCGCCCGCTGACTGCCCTTACTGCAAAGGAACAGAAGAATCCGGTAGTCTGGACCAAAGCCTGTGAAGAGGCTTTCCAGGGCTTAAAAGCTTGTCTCTGCTCGTCCCCTGTCCTTAAGAGCCCTGACTTCACTCGCCGGTTCCTAGTTCAGGTGGATGCTTCAGCAGTTGGCCTTGGTGCAGTTCTGGCCCAAGGAGAGTCCGGGAACGAGCAACCTGTCCTGTACTTGAGCCGCAAGCTGTTACCGAGGGAGACTCGTTACTCCACCGTCGAGAAGGAAGGACTGGCAATCAAGTGGGCTTTAGAAAGCCTCAGGTATTACCTGCTGGGAAGAGAATTTGATCTTGAAACCGATCACAGAGCGCTGACATGGATCAATACAATGAAAGATCAAAACTGTCGTCTCACCCGTGGTACCTGTCACTTCAGCCTTTCAAGTTTACAATTAGACACAGGTCAGGGAAATCCAATATAGTGGCAGATTTCCTTTCAAGGTTGCCGCACATCGTCAACTTCCCAGAGGAGGGGGATAATGTACGGAGCCATCCCGTCTCAGTTACTAAGAATGAAGTGGAGCGCGCTTTCCAATCCACTGTGCCACGCGGCCCTGCGCGCTCTCGTCAAATGCATTTGCAGTATAAGTCTTAGGTTATTCCTACCTTGGTTTCGCTGGTCCCAGTCCACTTCATAGGGCCCATTTTACCCACGCATCGACTGCTCCCTGTAATAATCCGTTTTCATGTTACGACTCGGGGTGCACACCGTGTCCAACGCTGCTCGACCCTTTCCCTCCAAACCCGTTTCCGCATACGTGTTGCCAGGTGACCGGCCAAACCGAGCGTATTATTCCTTGGTCCTTATAAAGCGCAGTTACGCGCGGTTGTCAAAGTCATGTGATTATGTGTGTTTGTTTAACTTTTTCCTCATTTTCTCGCCATGTATTCTATGTAGGAATATAATTTAGAAAGGGGGAATATTACAAATTACAATAATCTGGTGTCTAATGTAAGGAAAATCATGTTTAGTAAGAGTATTTTTTGTACAATGATGTAATGCCCGTGGGAGGGGCTTGAGCTTTAAAGGGGAGCTCCACCGGCCTTCTAGTCAGTCTGTGTTTAGTTGCAGAGGGGCAACACCAGCACTCAAGGTGTTAAGAAGGCGTTTTCTATCAGCAACACTTGTAAATATGATTCTTATTCACACTTTTTTTTTTTGTAAATACCACAGTTTGCATTTTTGGAAATTGGACAATAAACTTTGGAAACTCCATTTTTCTGACTTGGCCATTGTGTACAGGAAGTGACCCCACAACGACTCTCATCCATTCAGATACAAAATGACTTAAGGATGAGATTTGAAACGTCTTGATCTTTAGAATTGCTGTCCAGATGACAACTTTGAAGTCTTCTACTTTGGATCACTCCTGGACGAATGAGGGAATACACCGACTCCAAGTCAAGTCGAAGAGAGACAAATCCAGGTCGAGCCCCATGCACACTGCAAAAAAGGCTTCTCAAAAACAAGAAAACTTTCCTTATTTTGAGGTAAAAATATCTTATTTCAAGTGAAATAATCTGCCAGTGCAGCAAGAAAATTTGACTAAGCAAGTTGTTTTGAGTAGAAAATGCTAGTTTCAAGTTCTCTTTACAAGATTTTTAGGCAAATCTGTTCTTGATTCAATTATGGCTTAAAACAAATGCAAATTGGCTTAAAATAAGATTTTATATCCACATAAGACGAATCAGGATAGAATATCCTAAAACAAGCCAAATAATATTAGTAAGACTTGCTTATTAAGGGAAAAAATCTTAAAATTCGTCTTTTAGGATTAATGTGCTTAATTCAAGTAATTTTATCTAAGTTAGATTTTCATTATTTACAGTGCAGTCCTCTACTTTTGTTTTTTCCAATATAATTTTTTTTGCTGATGGATTTACTTACGTATATAGCACATTTTCACAGACAAATGTCTTCCAAAGTGCTTCACACAGTAAGCGTTCCCCACTCAGTGATGGCAAAAGTGAGTCGCCTAAACACCTTGTGCCTCAACCTCCGACCACCACCAAACTTTCCCTAATCTTATTGGTTGGTGGGGAAACTGGAGTGCCTGGAGGAAACCACCCAGACACGGGGAGAAACATGCAAACTCCACACAGAAAGGTCCAAGCTGTGCTGGAGTCGAACCCACAACCTTCTTGCTGTAACTGCTCAAGCAAAGAAATGAGACATACATGTTTCAGTTTGCTCTTATATGTATTTCATGAAAAGAAGCATCAAGTTAAGTCTTTGACCTTCAAGTCCCAAGTCTTAGACCATTTTCTTAGTCTTATCAAAATTGTGCAAATGTCTGTCTGCCAACATAATTCAGGAACATACTGCCAATCCTTCACTTAAAGTAGATAAAATCTGCTTGAAAATGACTAAAACGCACAAAAAACGCACTCCTTGAATGACTTGACTAAACACTTTTCATGTTTCATGATTACCACAACCACTAGACTGTACCCCACTTTTTTTGTTGTTGTTATGAACATATTGTCACCCTTATATCATCATGTAGGACACATCATCATTCCAACGCAGGCGGGAGACACAGCTCTGGATCTACTGCTGCTGCTGCGCGTGTCCCATCTCAGGAACATTTCAAGGGCAAACCTGTTGATGGGGCTAAACGTGCTCCGGGAAGGTCCAAACAGCCAACGCGGGGATTTGAGAGATCCATCGGCGCCTGGAGAGTAGTTCAGCAGCCCGCTTGGGACGGGCTTGGAGAGCGGGAGGAAAGAGAGGAGAGAGAGAGTGAAAGAGAGAGAGGAGAAGAGGATAAATCCGTAGCACATAATGATTAGGACGCATTGCCATCACACGAAGCAAGCGGACCAAGTGGGATTAATAAACAGACTGATGATGGGACGGAGAGCGGATCACATCACAGCAAAAACAAGACTTTGACTGATCGCACGTGCTGTTGTTGTTTTTTTTTTCTCTCTCTGGAATATCTGGAAAAATGCGGGGTCACATTGAGTCCAGGTGGATGTAGAGATGGAGAGGTTGCGCGCAAGAGTGGAGAGAAGAGAGAAAAGAAAAGAGAGATCCAACACTTTAACTACGGCTTCTGCGTCTGCTGCTGCTGCTTTCGCTCTTAAGATGGATTTATTCTCCGCGGTTTAATGTGCGCTAAGCTTTTTGGGACAGTTCTTCGAGTGAAATTTCGACAGCCAAGAAAAAAAAGGAGCGAGGCTTTTCTTTACGCAGGTTAGCGCACGCACACACTCTGACTTTTTGGAGGGAAAAGTTTACAGAAATCTATGCAACAGCGGGATGTTGGTTGGATGTAAGTTTGAAAAGGGCTTTACTGCGCGTTTGGATTGATGTCTGAGAGAGGAAATGTGAATCTGAAGGTTATGTATTCGTGAGTTAAAAGAGAAAGTGGAGCAGTGTCAAAATGTAGATTTTTAAGAGTGGAAAAGCTGGTTTGTTCGTTCTTTACGTTAGTTAACAGTACAGTTTGATATACAAAAAAATATGTTTTGTTAGGTTAGTTAAAGGTTTGAGCAGACAAACATATGCTTATTTATTTATTTATTTTAACCAAGGCGAAATATATGATTGTAAATAAATGACCACATTTTATTGCAATACAAGCAATAATTGATAGTTTGCACAAGATATTCAACCTTAAACCATGTTTTCATAATCAAACAGGTTTTAACAATAATATTTCTGCTCAAACCTGGCATGAAAACAGATTTTAATCAGTAAAATAATGAGTATGCTTTCCCATCTCTAAACAGTCAATTACGGTACAAATCCACAATAGAAATATTAATTGACCTTTATTTAAACTGCAAAGAATGTACTGAAATCACCAAATTGAACATGATGTATCGATACTTCACGGATCATTTGTATACTAATCCAGTTCACCTAATGGAGTGTGTATGATTGAAGATATATAAAATGATCAATCAACTCGCAATCATCCTTTATTTGTGACAAAATGGAGAAATTACAGTGTTGCAACACAGTTCAAGGACAACATAAAAAAATGATCTGAAGTACATATTTTGCATATTTGCATTTAGGGCTGAAGACCAAAGAAACTCTTGGTCGACTAAAGATATGTTCCATCGACTGATCGACCCCAATCTAGGCTCGAAAAGCTTTGGATTAAAGAAAAAAACAGCAATTTATATAGAAATGAATCAAAAACAAGTGTATTTATTAGTAAAAAGGCAGTTTAGACCATGGATTTGGTCAAAAATCTTCATCTTTTTGTTGCTGTTCAATATAAATCCTTCTAATCAAAATTAAATAATGGATCGACTTTTATGTACTAGAACAATACATAATACAAACATGTCAGGAATTGAGTTAGAGCTCCATCTACAGTCTGCAAAAGAAACTCCACACAGGACACATATTGAGTATGATCTAGTCTGATATGCTAATGCCGCAGAAATGGTCAGAATGAGTCTCCGATATCGAACTGTGACATCACACAAAGCCTAAATTCAGCACCGTGTTTTATTCTGAGGCTCAGAGACGATAGAATAGACAGAACTCCAGCTGTGTTTTTGTGAAGAAGCAATGTTCAAACACGATTATAAACGTACAGTCCAGCAATTCAAATGATGTTGTAAATGTGCATAACTTCACTTTTACCAACACAGTCTCCAAAGAAAACATATACAAATGACAAAAATGTACTATAAACACATTTTCACACCTTTTCAATATATTACGAAAAGCCAAAACGTGAAATAACCACGAATTTTCGTTGAATCCACGTAGCATATTTTCGGGTTTAACAGGTAAATCTTAACATACCAGCCCCAGTCCTAAACTCATTTTATAACTTGAAGCCTAAACTTACCCATTAAACCAAAGGAAATGTCGCCACGCGACTTCAACCAAAATTTTGGTTATTTTGGCTTTTTGTTACATATTGACGTGAAAAAAAAGGCATGAGAACGCACGCTAATCAACGTTTTTGACATTTCGTTGATTAGCCACGTTTTTTCCAATTGTTATTAGCATTCATTCATTATTTTCTACGCTTAATCCCGTTAGGGTCGCGGTGACTGGAGCCTATCCAGTGACTTTGGGCCTTAGGCGGGAGAACACCCTGGACAGTGGCCAACTCGTCGCAGGTTAGACAGAAACCATTCACTCTCTCATTCACTAACTAAGGGTAATTTACAGTGATGCCCAATTAACTAAACATGCATGTTTTTTGGAGGTGGGAGGAACCGGAGTACCGGAAAAACACGGTGACACGGAGAGAAATGCAAACTCCCTTATTAGCATCCTGAAGAAAATGTAGATATAGTACAGCAAAATATCTAAAATGTACAATGAACGTTTTCAACCTTCTTTTTAACGTCAATAATGTTTACGAAAGGTCAAAATGTAAAATAACCACAAATTTTGGTTGAAGTCACTTGGTGCATTGTCTTTGGGTTTAACGGGTAAGTTTAGGTTTCAAGTTATTAAAATGGGTAAGTTTAGGGTGGGCTTGAGGTACATTGCAAAAAAAGAATTTCAAGACAAGTTAAAGTTGCTTGATTCTAACCCTTATTTCAAGTATTTTGACTATTTAACCTTGATTTATTGAAGACACCTAGATTATTTTCCCTGTTTCAAAGTGTTCTGAACTGATTTTAAGACATTGCTTCTTATATCAAGCCAAAATATTTGCCAATAGGTTAAAAAAATGGTTCTTAACCCATTGGCTCATTGTTGTTCTTATTTTAAGCCAAATTCTTTTATAACCAGTTAAAAATACCTTGAAACCAGTGAAATATTCTACATCTACATCAATTAAATCCAAGTAAAACAGCTCAAAACTGGATTAAAATTTTGATTCCAAGTCATTTTCACAGGTGTCATCGTCATTTCGTTTTATATCTACGCTTTCTTCGGAGACTGAGCTGCTTTTTAATATAATCCTCCAAGAATGCATTCTCCTATTCTCTTTGCATAGATCAGTCTTTTCACGACACTAACATTTCAAACTTGCAAATGTTTTAAACCAATTTTGATGCCACAATGAATTAAAAATGTTCTTCTTTAGACCAAGTTTTAACTGTAACATCTTGTAGTTCTTACTGTATATACTGTATTTGTTGAAGTCAATTTTTCATCTTAATAATATGAAATTCTCTGTCAAAATGGATCAAAAACAATACATTACCAAACCAGACCTTTTCACTAAAACCATTAGTCAATTCTCTCAAGGCTGGTGGACACTTTCTTGATTTGTGCCTACATTTCACTCGTTCTCCACACATCAATCACACTGTACATGTCTCCTCATCTCCTCCTCCTCTCTCTCTCTCTCCCCCCTTTTCCAATCCCCCTTTTCTCTTTTTTTTTCTTCTTTTTTTTCTCTCCCCGTCGTAACCAGCGAGAGAGAATGTGACCCTCTGCCAAAGTGTTGAAACGATGCCACGGTAGCAGCGGGCTTTTGCTGCGCCGCCGAGATCCGACTCAAACAAGTGAATCACGGAGAAGGAGGGAAGGAGAGAAGGAAGGAAGGAAGGAGGGAGCGGGCCAGAGGAAAGGACTCTACGCCGAAAGAGAGAGAAGAAGAAGAAGAGAAAAGACGACAGGAGGAAGAGGAGAGGGAAAGGACGCTGGGACTGAGAGAGGGATCTGAGGAGGAGGCATGATCGTGGACCAAACACGGCTACATGTTGATTGCTTTCAAAGGTAGGGCATCTGAGTCAATTTATCACTCTCTAACTTTGTGTTATTGTAGGTTTTGTATCAGTTTGATACTTTGTTTGTCATTTTTGAAGATTTTTTTGTTTGATTTTTAAAGTGGGCATGACAGATTGGACAAAATTCTGCAGTAAACATGATTATATTTGATTTTAACCCAGTTTGGCTGTTTTGAGGTTTGTACTTGTCTTTTGTCCAATAAATATGACGTATGTAGAGGTAAATCCACAACTGTTACCTAGCGACCACATTGATAATATGGGCCAAAATCCACCTAAGCGACACAAATGATCTTGAACCTTCATTTTGTTAATTGATTGTTGAACCTCCAAAATTGTCTTTTGACACTTTTTGTTGACGTATGTGTGGGGATTCTCTATTTACTTACTATAATTTTCTGCTTTTAATGGTCAATTTCTTCATAATTTGCCTCTTAACTGCTGTAAATATTTCTCACAAGGACTATCACACTAAACTAAGTCAAAATTAGATGAATATAGATTATAAAAATATGTATTCTTGGTTGTGCTTCTCAGTGTTAAGGCATGGAAAAACCAACCAGCAGAGGGTGCAAAGAATCTATTAACTCAAGGAGTTAAGCATTTGAATCAGGCTAACAGCAATAGCAACCAGCATTGAGGTTTGTAAGGCATTTGAAGTCATTATGAATGTTTGGTGAAAGTGAATGGACTTAAAGGAGGTACTGTAGATCTGCTTTTTTGACTGTTATCGAAGTTTTGCTGAAATGGAAGAAAATCTTACAGTTTGGTTGTGATACTGGTCTTAAGCTGCTTTGCAATGAGACAAAACCATTGACATTCTGTGAAAAAATGCAGTACTAACAAGCTCCGCCTGTTCAAAGTGACATTTCTTTGTAACAACAGAACAAGTGTTATTTACATGTTTTTTACTCCAACAAGCAAGAGTCAATGAGGACACTTTTAGGAAGCTAATGTTGAGGAAACTGCTGTAACAAGAAAATATAGAGGGATTATCGGTCAATGTCACTGAATGCAGAAAGAGACGCTGTTCATTTAGTTGTTGGGGAAACTTCTTTGATTAAAACAACAAGACTGGACAAGAACAGCTGTTTTTCTCGCCTTGTTTTCCACTCACCTGAATGTAACTTTTATGGGACGCAGGGTCAAACTTCATTCACATATGTTGATTTAGCAGCACAACTTTTGTTTTCGCACAGTGCTAAACTCTTGTGGTTAGCTGACAACAACCTTGGAGAGTGTTGTTGCTACAGCTTGTGTCGATCAGCTGCAGCTTTTTCTGCATTCCAGGTGCACACACATCTCCCGTTTGATAAACAAATTATCCCTCTATAGTGCTCAACCATTAGTTTTTTTCAGCTTTTATCCACAGAACACAGTGCTGACATGTGACGGGGGTCTGAGGGTCCTCCCCGGAAATTGCTTGATAAGAACAAGACAAGATGTTGTTTTAAAAATGTAATGATCAAAGGGCATGACATGGAACTATAGGATTGGATGGTATGACATTTCCACTGAATGATTATTATTGTTTCACCAGTTACAAAACAATAGTGTCAAATTATGTCACATTTTTATCATAAATAGGTGATTTCTGATTGATTGGAGCAAAAACAGCCTACAGTAATTTAATAACTAGTTAGACAATAGTATAGACAGTGCTGTGTTTTCCTCGGACTAACATTGAACAAATACATTGAATTGAACTGAACATTTTGTAAGGTACAATTGTCACAAGATGATGAAGAAAAGGATCTGGTTAGATTACATTTGGACAAAAAATGGGTCAAATGATAGTGACTTGACTCATTTTTCGAGGACGTAGTAAGAAAATCAGTTCTATGATTAACAGCAAAAACAATTAGTTTTAAACTTTGAGGCTAAAATTGTCATCAGTTTTGCTCAATTATGTCAAAATCTTGTTTTTCTCATTTTTGACGACTGAATCTTGTTTGTCTCATTTCATCCCGACCATATTATCTTGATTTCTGGTATATTTAATCTCTTCCATTTGGCTGAAGTGAGCTTAAATGTATTAATTCTATATAATGTCATAACTCTGATTATTACATAAACAGGCTGTTTAGAACCTAAGCCTTTAAGACCCACTAAGCATACAGTACTTCAACCAAAAGTTTAAAATAAAGAGACAGTATAGAGTAGCATAATAAAGTTACTGTGTCTCCTGCAGTTTTGGGAATTGGTGCAGTTTGTTGCTTTGTCCACATTACACAAACTTATCTCTCGAAACTTTTAATTGTTATTTTCAAGCTGTTTCCTTCATATGAACTTTCCTAGAGATGTGAACAGTTTGCATTTGAATAAGTGTGAATGAATCTTCAAATAATAGATCCTTTAAATCTTGTCTTTTAGCTTCGGTCGATACTTTTGTCTGTCACGTCAACAATCAATCCTTCAAACTGAGACGAACAAAAGTGCTCAGTCTGAAAATATAGATTCTGCCACAAAGCCACAGATCTATACTTTTTGTTTAAACTTAATTAAATGTTGCTTTCAAGTCTGGTCAAATAAAAATTGAAAATAAAGTAGAGAAAGTCAATAAGAAGCTTTTATTTAGTCTTCCTGTTTCAAACATTCTTTACACTGCTGAGTCTGGGAGAAAGACTGTCCAAGCTACGACTAAATCTCTTATCTTATCTTAAATCAGTGTTAATGCTTGAATGTCAAATAAAGAAGAGTCATGTAGTGACTCACATGACTCTGCCAGCGTGAAGTAAAATGTTTAATAAGGCTTTTGTTGACTTTTAAAGGTGTACTATGCAACTTTTTTCAGTTGTTAGTTGCCTGATGCTTGAACTGGTTTCATTTCTCTTCGTGACATTGCACCAATGGGGTTTGTTTGTTCGCTGTATGGTAGGCAGGTACATTTTGTTGCTTTCATCAATCGCTGCTGGGTGCACGGTAGCTCTGGCTTCCCAATAAGGAGGTCGTGGGTTCGACTCCCGGGTCGGACCATATCAACATCTCACGATCTCTCTGGGTAGAGTTTGCATGTTCTCCCCGTGTTACCGTGGGTTTTTTCTCCGGTTTCCTCCCACCCCCAAAAACATGCATGTTTAGGTTAATTGGGCATACTGTAAATTTCCCTTAGTGAATGACTGAGAGAGTGAATGTTTGTCTGTCTAACCCTGCGATAAGTTGGCACTGTCCAGGGTGTTTCCCCGCCTAAGGCCCACAGTTCCTGGATAGGCTCCAGTCACCCGCGACCCCTAACGGATTAAGCGGTAGAAAATGAATGAATGAAAAAATGAATCAATCGCTGCTTTTTGGTCTCACCCAAACACAGAAAGTAAAGCATAAGCAGGAGTCAGCGATCACTGCAGTTTCTGCGGTAAACGTACAATTTAAAAGGCACAGTATCACAATATAAGTTATTTGACACAATGTCATAGGAAGAGAACATATACATTCTGCTGTCTCAAGTTGTTAGTTGTAACACACAACTTCATCTCTGTTCACTGATTGGCCCTGACTTCACACTGACTTACTAGTTTTCGGGAACTCTGAAGTTCTGTGATTCCTGACCTACCCAGCTGACGTGAGATTGAAGGAAGGCAGCCTAGTTAGGCTAGCCACCAGTAAGTTATCATAACTGTTACTACTTTTCCTAGTTCCACAATAAACCCATTAAACATATTCATCTTTAAGTTATATCATCAATCTCTTTATTGCTAAAAAAACCCCAACAAAAGAAATGCCCCTAACACATTTGTGCCGGAAAGAACCACTATTGTTCAATCCATTCTTGATGAAACATTAGCCAATAAAGTCAAATCAAATCAATTTATTTTTGTATAGCCAAAAATCACAACAACAGTCGTCTCTGAGGACTTCCCAAGATTATTAAAATCAAAATAAAACAATACACATTCAATGAAACATTTGATCAAGCACATCAAAGCAAATTATTAGTAGAGCAAATGAATGATTGTCCAGAGCATCCCCTGTCCTTAGACCCTCCTTCTCGGCAAGGAAAAAAAAAATGAATAAAAAATAACTAAAAAACAAACACAAACAACCTTTAAAAGTGCACTGTGTTGACCAAAAATAGTAACAGTTTTTGTAAATTGTATTTTTGTTGCATAAAAATTTGTGTTTCAACTTTAAGTGAGCTTGCATTGCTACAAAATGAACTGCTATTTGCCTCTTCTTGTATTTTTCTATGGAAAAGCTGCTTCTTTTGTTGTATTTTTTCACATTGTGGCAGAAAACATATATATCTGCATTCAAAATGTACCAAAGTATGGCTTTGTCTTAGTATTAATTGTGCATCTCCAAAAAGTTACACAGTGCACCTTTAATATTAATGTCTGGAGAGGCTAAAAACAATCTCACTGTTGACTATTTAACTTCTGTTAAATATGCTGTCTCAGAGATATTAATTGTGACAAAAACTCTCGAGTAAAAAGCCCAAGTTTGGAACCATGATCTTCCATCTCAGAAACTGAAGCACCTGAAGACCACATGAATGCAGCTTTTGCCCAGTGGCACCACAGACATTAACTATTTATATATTTCAATGAGTGACACTTGCTTCTTGTCTCTATGGAGATAGATGCATTTATTTCTCTAGTGTAACACAAGCTTGATTTCTGTGGAGACGAGCAGGTTAAGTGACATTATGCATGTGTAAACTCTAAACTAATTCTTTGAGCCTATCAGTGTCAACTGAGAAAGTTTACTTAAAGTGCAGTCTAAAATCTTGAAATTGTGGGCAGAAGAAAAAAAAAACCAAAAACATAGATTTCACTCTGTCCACCTGAATATAAGCTGCACCACCTAAGAAAGAATTTTTAAAAAGGTCATATATATAGGCTGCCTTTTTAGTAAGTTTATGAGAATCTGTAATTTAGCTGTGTTGCTGTATGAGCCGCAAACGGCATTGTGAAAAAAGCAGCTTATGGTCCAGAATTACGGAATTGTGAATGAATTTTTTTATTTACACAAGAACAAGACATTTTTTCTGTGGCTTTTCAATAAATACACAATAATCCTGCTTTAATTATGTTTTTAGAGAATGAAGTCAGGAGTTTATTAAGAAAATGACTAAAAATAATCATATTTCAGTCAGTACTGGATCAATATTGTGAAGGGTCAAATGACAAAACTCAGCTGCTGTTTACACGTGAGAATGGAACTTGATGTGGATTTAGCGTTTTTACTGAGAAGAATGAGACCTTGTGTGTGTCAGAGAGTGTGAGACGTGTCGGGCTTGTGGTTCGAGCGGAGAGATGAGAGTGTGATGAAAGAGCAGTCTGCAGGAGGTCTGTGCGGTTCACCAGGCCCAGGGCAAGTTTAAGACCATTACGCTCACATACAGAGATCAATGATACTGTATTAAGACAGGCAGAGTCAGAGGGGAGAGGGGGAGGGAGGAAGAGGAGGGGGGAGGAAGAGGAGGGGGAGGAAGAGGAGGGGGAGGGAGAGAGAGGAGAAGAGAGAGGGGGAGGAGAGAGAGGGAGAGGAAGGACAGAGGGGGAGGGAGGGGAGGAGGGAGAGAGAGGAAGGAGGGGGAGAAGGGGAGGAAGAGAGAGGAGAAGAGAGAGGGAGGCTAGAAGGGAGAGAGGGGGAGGAGGGGGAGAGGGGGAGGGAGAGAGAGGAGAAGAGAGAGGGAGAGAGAGGGAGAGGAAGGAGAGAGAGAGGGGAAGGACAGAGGGGGAGAGGGCAGGAAGGGGAGGAGGGAGAAAGGGGGAGGAGGGGGTGGTGGTGGTTAGAGAGAAGGCAGAGAGGATGAGTGAAGAGGTTAGAGTTTAATGGAGAGAGAGAGAGAGAGAGAAAGATGGAGAGGGCGAGAAAGAGGAACACAGAGTGAGAGACAGAGAGAGAAAAAGAGAGAGTGATTGAGAGACAGAGAGGGGGAGAGGGTGAATAGAAAGAAAAAGACAAAGGCGAGAGAGAGAGATTGAGCGAGAGAGACAGCGACAGAGTGATTGGGAGAGAGAGAGTAAGTGAAAGAGAGACAGAAAGAATGGGAGACAGAGAGTGAGGTACACAGAAAGTCAGAGACAAAGAGAAGAGAAAAAGATAGAATAAGACAGAGGGAGAAAAAGAGAGCGTGTTTGTGAAACAGAGAGAGAGAGAGAGAGAGAGAGCATGAGACAGACAGGGATTGAGCAAAAGAGAGAAAAGTGATGGAAATACACAGAGAGAGAGTGACAGAGAGACAAACAGGAAATAGAGAGAGAGAGAGTCTTGTTTCCACTTTTTATTAACTTTTTTGTAACCATGCTAAATCCCCTTTTTTCTTCTAGTTGTTAGAATCCAATCATACATACTTCAATCACCATTCATTTAGTTTTTGATAAAATAACCAACGCATTGTGCACACGAAGAATTAATCCACCCACGTTTCATTATTGTTGCTTTGTTAGTATTATAAGCAAATAATTTAGAATATAAAATGAAAAACTGTTGCAAAAAGTCTTTCTATCGGTGCTTTCTAGTGTAGACAGACAAGAAAAGAAGGATAAAAAGGAGAGGAAATAAAAGAGAGAGTCAGGTTGATGTGGTGGTAAATTGAAATGCCAGCTGAGAGTGACAGGAGACAGACACCAGCATCTGTGTGTGATCAGGACCATCACTACAGACACATGTGATCAGGACCATCACTACAGACACATGTGATCAGGACCATCACTACAGACACCATGTGATCAGGACCATCACTACAGACGTCAAGTGATCAGGACCATCACTACAGACACCATGTGATCAGGACCATCACTACAGACATCATGTGATCAGAACCAGACTTCAGGAAGAGTATCACTGTGTATTTACAGGAACACAAGTTTTAGAACACAAGAAGAATCGCCAAGGGCTGTGTGTCGTAGATAAACAAAAACAAATGTAATATTTTAATCCCATATTAAACATAATTAGAGATTTAAAATGCTAACATGTCGTGTTTCAGTCATTACTGGCTCTATTAACCCGAATCAAACTGAAAAAGAGTAATGGTGCGTTTCAGGCAACCGGAATGCCACTCGAACTGGTAAATTCTACTTGTAAACTAGGAGCTGGTTGAGAATTCCCACTTTACATATGAGATTATTGATTACCACAAAAATGTATCTTAATCAAAAAGTGACTGGTTAAACACAATAATAATCATGTAACATTAAATGGTTTCTCTTTGACCATACCGGTTACTATTAGCAATTAATTTAATATACTGTATTTGCGTGACACACAAAATGATCTCACTGGTCGTTTGTAATTGAGAACAAAGTAACTATCTCTCTGTATTAACCAATGTGTTAATTATTTGTAGAAGATCTAAATGTCAAAAGGTTTAGCATTATTTTCTTAAAAGACCAATATTTTATTGTTTAATAATGACTTTCTACCTAACTTAATTAAAATATGTTTTTTAATGCGATTGTGACACATTGTGCATTAATACAACCAATTAATAGAGTAAACAAATTAAATACAGTATAAGGTTAGAGCTCCACAATTTGGAAAACATCACAGGTATTTCGTATTTTAGAAGGAAATTTATGTGTCCATTAAAACTGCTATTTTAATTTGATTAGATTGGTAGCTCTGTATGGAGTGTTTCATCTTTGCGTTAGCTTCACTGACACAGGTCTCAATCCTCCAATGAACAGATGCCTGATCAATGGAAAATGAAGTATTATTAATTGGAAGAACATATCCATAGCAAAACAAGATGAAGATGAAGCATCTCCTTGTGGCAGTCTGCAGATCTGCGTTGTAGACGGAGAGACAGTTGACAAAATAAACAATGTTCCCCGCAAGATGGTCTTAAATTAACCCTGTGACACGACTCAACATGGAGCCATAAACAACGTCCCGTCGGCGAACAAGGACAAAGTCGTATATTTTACACAACAAGAGCCTCAATCAGACTCGGAGACACATGGACTACGACTACAGCTGGACCAGAACAGGACCAAACAAGGGCTGAAACAAGACTAAATTAGGATATAAAAGCAATAAATCAAAACAAATCCAGGCAAATGCAGGACAGAAGAGACAGACAACAACCTAAATTAGACTTTGAGAATGGACAATGCGAACAAGGAGCAAACAAGAGAAATGAACTAAAGTAATTATTCAGTACTAAGCCAGTGAATGACTTAAAGGTTCTATATAATCCAAATTTAAGCCACTGTGAGGTTTTAGTAAATGTCCCTTCATCCAAACTCTTGAAATGTCATGAAGAAGAAATATTAAACATTACAGCTCGGATTAGCAATTTTTAATAAATATTTTGTTTTGTTTTGTTTTACCTTTAGTTTAGTTGAGTATGGAGGTAAAGTTAAATAAACATCATCACAAAATAAAGGAGAGAGCATAGTTTGCTGTCTCAACTTGGGTTGGTTCAGGCCAACACACTGCTTCATCTCTGTTTACTTGTGTTTGTTTTCTTGTTTTTGGAGAACCATGTGCATTGTCGTTACCAGCCAGCCATCATACATTCATTCCAGTGCAAAAGAGTCTGGAACCAAAAACCGAGTCATCACTTTGGATCATCCTCATTTTGGACAAGAATCTCGGTTTGCCCCCTTTTCAATCACCAGATCTTAGCCCTATTTAAAACTATTTTTAGTTTTGGTCGCGGAGGCAGGAGTCTGAAGTAGGGACTTCCCTGTCCACACACACTTCCTTCAGCTCTTCCGGCAGAAAATCCAGAGGGGTTCAGGCCAGTTGAGAGGCATAGTCCCCTCCAGCGTGTCCTGGTCTTACCCCGAGGTCTCCTTTCCGGGTGGGGAATGCCTGAAAGACCTCCCAGGTTTAGGGATTCAGGAGCATCCAAACAGGTGCCCGAGCCACCTCAGCTCACTCTCATGTGGAGGAGCAGTAGTTCTACTCAGATTTCTTGACTCTGAGTTGACTCAGTGCTCCTAAAGCCCAGCCCACCCTTGAAAGAAAACCGACTGTCTCAATCCAGACCTTCATGTCTTCGTAAAGTTGTCTGTCAAATCTTGTAGGGCAGGCCTATTCAATTTAGACCATTGTGCAAAAAGAATGGATGTCTGAAGATTTGATCTAACCCAACCAATTGCCCTTATATCTTTATTATATTCTTCTTTCATTATATTTTATTTCTGCCAGTTCCTCTTGGTTCAGACTTTTCTAGTACTGGTCTGACTTTGTTTATTCTGGTTCAATGCTGGTTTGAACATTTTGTAATGCAATACAAATAACCCCAACTATAGCAGAAGTCACAAACATTGAAACAAATTTAGTACAACACTAATTTGGCAACATTGGTCACATGAGATGGAACTACCCGGCTCAGTAACCATGGCTCTCTGAAAAATTGGAGAAAAAATTGTTAATAACCTGGTCAAGAACTGGCTGGTCAGGCAAACATCTGCAATCCTGCATTACCTGACCTAGTAGCTGGAAGAAATGAAAATTAAAAAACGGTGAAATGCCACAATAAAGAGGCAAGACTTACAGTATAAGTTCGCAATTTTTATCTACCTTGTTATTAATATCAAATACAAAATACCACAATAGCACAAATATGTCTCTTTTAACATTAACATTATAACATTAAAAGTAACTAAGGCTAACACAAGTATAATGTGCTCTTGTAGTCCTGGTTTAATTAGCGTGAAGCCGAATGGGGCATAAGCTGCAGTCTATCAAACGTTTTTTTTTGGGAGCTTTGTGAGGAGAGCATTTCAGTTTAGTCTAATCTGCTTGTTATGAAATCAGTTGTTGTGACTAGGGACTTGACTCTGAGTTGGAGCTAAATCAGTGACCAGGACTTTAGGTATAAAGACTTGCAAATAATTGAAAGTATAAGAAAAGAGTATTATGTACCCATTAACCTGCATACTTCCTGTTTCTCAGTCTATATGAACAACCAATCCACATTTGAAAGACCAAACCCTCGGACATCCACTGAGCCCGAAGCTGCTGTAGCTCTGATTCATGATTGGCTGCAGACGCTGGGCTTAGAGAAGATTCAGATCAGAGAGAGCTATGAGAAGGTTTTTTTTTCCAGTCTGGTTTTAGTCGTGGAATCTTTCTAACCTCATATCTGGGGACACAGAGAGGTCATCTTGAAACTATATCTGTAAAAATGTTAAATACCCTCCGTTTAAGGCAAATAGAGTACACGGTTTCCTTGTGTCTGTCCTGACCTCCAAGCTTATCTGCTTAATCAAATGTTTAAGAGCTGCAGTCTCCATGTTGTTGTGTTTGAGAGAGAGAGGACAAATAAAATGAATCAATTTTACAGTTTAATCACGCTATGCAGACCAGTGTATCTTTCAAAGTATTCCGAGAGAGAGAGAGAGAGACAGAAAGAAGAGAGAACAGAGAAAAGGAGGAAAAAATGCAAGAAGTTAGAAATGAGATGAGAGAGAGAGAGGGCAAGAGAGACAAACCAGAAACAAGAAGACCTCCTCTTCTTTTTCCTTTTTCTCATTCCTTTTCTCTCTTGACACTCTTTTCAACTCTCTTCTTCTCTTTTACTCTTTCTTTTTTCCTCCTCCTGCTTTTTTTCTTTCTTTTTCCTCTCCTCTTTTCTTTCTTTCTCTCTCACTCTTCTCTCTCTCCTCCATGCCCCTGGTATTTTGCCTTTCTTCTCTCCACTCTTCTTCTCTCTCTCTCTCTCCTCTCTCCTTCTCTCTCTTCATCTCTCTCTCTCTCTTCGGCACCTTCTCTCCCTTTCAACTTTTTTCTCTTTCCTCCTAATCTCTCTCTCTTACCTGTCCCCTCTTCTCTTATTTTCTATCTCCATGCTCCCTGTCACTCTCGTTCTCTCCTCCCCTTTGTCTCTCTTTCCTCCTCCAGTCTTCTCTCTTCTTCTTTTCCTCTTTTCTCCTGGCGTCTCTCTTCTTCTTCCCACCCTCTTCTCTCTTTTCTCCTCCAGTCTCTCTCTTCTTCTTTTTTTCCTCTTCTCTCCTTCTCTCGTCTCTCTTCTTCTTCCCCAATCTCTCCTCTCTTTTCTCTCTAGTCTCTCTTTTCTTCTTTTCCTCTCCTCTCTCTTCATCCTGTCTCTTCTTTTTTTCCTCTCCTCCTGTCTCTCTTCTTCTTCCCCACCTCTCTCTTCTCTCCCCAGTCTCTTTTGTTTTTCCTCTCCTCTCTTCTCATCCTGTTCTCTTCTCCTTCTCCATCTCTCTTCTTCTTCCCCACCCTCTCTCTTCTTTCTTCAAGTCTCTCTTTTCTTCTTTTTCCTCTCCTCTCCCCTTCTCTCGTCTCTCTTCTTCCACCAATCTCTCTCTCATTTTCTCCCCATCTGTCTTCTTCTTTCCCGTCTCTGTCTCTCTTCTTCTCCAGTCTCTCTTCTTTCTCTCTTCTTCTTCCCCCCTCTCTCTTCTCTCTTTTCTGATTGAAAAGCCGACAGAGGCAGCGGTCTTTTATTGTGAACGGAGCTTCGTCTGGTCCAAGGTCAGTCAGAACAGCACTGTCGCATCGGGACCATGTGACGCAACACTTTTCCCGCAATCAGGCCCGTCCACCAATCACAGCTCGGCACAGTTTACCCCAACTGGTCAGAAAGACTCGACTAATCTCAAAATACAGCATGTCAAAATTATTAAAGTCATGTGTCGAAAGAAAAACGAATAATCTAGACAAATACAATTACATAAACTGTATTATCTCCATGGACACAAGTATATACCACCACAAGACCCAGTTACAGCTTAGATTTGTAGAATCTGACATTGATGAAGACAAAATTCTTTAACTTACTGGTCACCTAATTGGATTTATGTAGTCACTTATCTCATCAGCGACATGTAAAAGATGTTGACAAGGAATCTGGCAATACATGCAAATCTTACAATAACCGTATATATATATTTTTCTATGAGGCACACAATACAATATTTATTTTGATGATGTGATATTACAGAAGGATTAAAAAACCTTTTTATAAACAGCAAAGTGAAACTAGAGAGGGCCAATCAAGCTCAGCCAATCAGAGCGCAGCATTCGGTTCCTGATTAGATTTTCTTCAGACAGTTCACAGTGGTCCCATTTTTTCCCACGAAGTGGCTGCTTTTATTATAGACTTTTTAATGGAAAACACAGAGTTTACTAATTTAACGTTTAAAAAAGTTAATTACCCCCATCTTTAAGCTGCCAGAAACGGCTTCAAATTTTTCCTGTCAACACTGGGTGCCACACAATATGAGATAAAGTCTCAAGTTTAATAACGTTTATTTTTTAAAGTGGTGAAACAGTAGCTTATTTCTGAATAAAATTTCAAGAGTACAAAAGACTTTAAGCAGGGTTTTGATCTAAATGTGGTGGGTGGGTTGAACCATGCCTAATTATTATAACTCAGAATATTCAAAAGTTTGAAGAGCTAATATCCTAATTACAAAACAAATATTGTGGACTGGGGACATCATTGTGTCACACTTACTGATGGTTGATCAATTGCCAAGTTTGTTTAGTGGAAAAAGTGCCAGAAAATGTATAGTGGACTGGAGTAAAACATTTTGTTCCTTTGAAAGACTGCAAGAACAACACTGGCAGTTTTATTTTTTTTAATTAGTATTCCAGATTAATCTAAAGCAGTGGTTGTCGACTTGAGTCTGAGATCCCTCTGAGGTTCACAAACAATGTTTTTGCACTGCAGGAAACTATTGCCCTTCCAGTAACTTTTTAGCTTTTAGCTTAGGTGGTCTTTGGTCGGGGACCATTTTAGCTCTTATCGGTCAAGTACTTTTCTCTCCGACCCTGACCTTTTTCAATGAGATAATGGTGTTCACAACGTTGTTGATGGCAAATTGTACCTCTGCGATGCATATCATACAAACAGAGATATTTGTTCTGAAAAAGAAAATGGCATTATACTTTGCAGTGGTGATGATGACCGCTCTTCTAACACTGGAAACACACTGTATGTGCCAACGAGAGGCATGTGCCCTCATCACCAGAGAGGCACCAGAGAGCCCTCTCGAGTGGAACCCTGGGCTCTCGCTCTTTCAGCTCCGACTGTCGCTGTGTTTGAGTGTCTTCTAGTGGAAGATAGCTCACAATCTCTGTTTCACAGCCTTAAAAAATAGTTTGTGTTCGAACAGATGAGATAAAAAGAGAAATGGGACTTTTTAATTTTTATCACAATATTGTCCAGCCTGAGTGCAACACGACTTTGTGTTTCCCCCAAATCATGCAAGTAATCAGGAAGCAGATAAACTACTACAAACTGAGATTCATCACAAAGCAATGTCATAGAAAACTCTTGCAGGACTTAAAAAAAAACCCCACAACATTCAGTGACACATTTGAATTTTGCACAGAGCCTTTTCTGGGTTGTGCAAATGTAACCAGGCAACTTCTCCATGATGGAAAGTGGATGAAAGTGGTGTTTCTGATGATGAAATTAGATACAGTAGTTTTGAACAAAGGTTGACCTCCTTCTGTGTAAATGTAGGTTCCTATTTGACCAGCCTATGATCTTATCTTGGTTCTACAAAAAGTTTATATCTTGTTTTGTCTTGTAAATGTCTTTTGTTGCTGAAAAATGTTGAGAGGTAATAGATCTAGAGACTGCCTGTTGTAAATGTTTGCCTTGTTTTCTGTTTTTTCAGTGGACCTGTTTAAGAGCTATGACGAGGCAGAAGTCGGTGTGAAACATTTGCACTCGTGATGATGTCGTGCTCAGGGTTACTTCTGGCTTTTTCGTGACGTGTTCTCTCATTAACACGGCACTGTTGTCACTTTACAGAAATAAATCTTCGGTGTCGATACTTAACGAACGTGTCAAAGCACATTGTGTTCTGACAAATCTCACTGCCCCATTGACAACTGCAGTACATGTGGATGGAACCTGCTCTATTTTATTATGGAACTCAGAGTTGTATTTAGCGCAGGTGTTATTTAGACTTGAGTCAGATTTGAGTCACTGTTTGGATAACTTGTGACTTGACTTGATAAAATGTGAAAAAGAGTTTGGACTCAACTTGGGACTTGAATTGGACTTGGAGTTCTGTGACTTGAGACGACTTGATGCTTCTCAAAAAAATAAATAATGGATTGGAACAAACTGCAACATGCCCCTCCTTACTCATTTTTTGTGATCAGAAATGTATTTTAAAATGTATTTAAGTGAAATTGTAGAAATATAAGATGTATTTGACAACTTGACATAAAGACTTGAAAAGATTTTAAAAACTAAAATTGAAAGACTTAGGACGAAAAACTTTGACTTGGGACTTGTTTCTTGTTGACTTGGGACCTGGACTTGTCTCTCTTTGAATGGAACTGGACTTAGACTTGTCTCTTTTTAATTTGGACTTGTTCTTTCTGACTTGGACTTGACTTGGACTTGTTTCTCTTTAACTTAAAACTTGACTTGGACTTGTCTCTCTTTAACTCGGGACCTGGACTTGTCTCTCTTTAACTCAAGACCTGGACTTGTCTCTCTTTATCTTGGGACTTGTACGTGTGTCTCTTTGACTCGGAACCTGTCTTGGACTTGTTTCTCTAAAATGTAGAACTTTTTTTCTTTCTTTGTTTGACTTGGAATTTGACTTAGACTTGTCTCCTTTTAACGTGAGACTTGGACTTGTCTCTCTGACTTCGGACTTGACTTGGACTTGTCTTTCTCTGACTTGGAACTTGACTTGAACTTGTCGCTCTTTGACTTGAGACTTGGACTTGTCTCTCTTTGACTCGGAACTTGTCTCTTGTTGACTTGGGACCTGGACTTTTCTCTTTGACTTGGGACTTGACTTATCTCTCTTTGATTGGGAACTTGACTTGGGCTTAGTTTAAGTTTTCTTCTATATCAGACAAAGGCTGAAATTGTGTAAATACCTTTACATGTTTCGACGTGACTTCCGTCTTCGTCAGAAGCGTCACACGGTGGTAGGTCACCGTCGAAACATGTAAAGGTATTTACACAATTTCAGCCTTTGTCTGATATAGAAGAAAACTTAAACTATTCTACTTAAAGAAGACAAAATGAACATTCTCAACATTGACTTGGACTTGTCTCTCTTTGACTCGAAACTGGACTTGGACTTGGCTCTCTTTGACTTGGACTTGTCTGTCTTTGACTTGGGACTTGAGGCAAAAAACTTACGACTTATTTGAAACTTGGCCCCATTTCTGACATACAGCTCCATTCACACTTTTTGAAGAAATTTGCTTTCAAGTCTTTCCATCTGAGTTTCAGTAAACAAGGTCTTCAGTGAATTACTCTAAGTAGCTCTGCTGCCAAATCACTTTCATCACAACTCCTCAAATTAGTACGTCGGCGACAGGCTAGGTTTGTTTATCTTCATTATGCAATTCAAGCTGACAAGACAAGCTCCTGACAATAAAAAATATCACTCTTTGTACATATTTCCCTCTCCCTTATACATATTTCAAAGTTTAAGATGCTGTACTAAACATAGAAAGCACACGTAAGACCTGGTTAGTTTATAATGTTTTAACTATTGCTTAAATTTTGACCTGGTCCAGTCAGAATATAGATCTGCAGTACTTGAAGAGTCAAAAAGTGTCTTATTTGGTGTGAAAAGTTTGAGAAGTATATACATTTTAATGGAAAGCTTCATTGTATTTTTACAGTATGTGACATTAGCACACTTTTAATAATCCTTCAAACTCCATTTTATCTCTAACGGTGCATCAAAAGTCCCTCATTCATAAAAAACCCTCTTGGTTGACACGACTGCTGTAGCTGGAGCAGAGTCAGAGTTGTGGCTAAAGCTGTGATTCCTCTCAGAGCCGACATAAACGTGAAGGATTGTTGTGTGTCTCCAGGAGCCTGTCTTTGGCTGAACAGGATCAATACATCATCTGCAGCAGCTCACTCGGGCCAAACACACTGTCTTCACACACACTTTACATGTGAGAAAAGCCTCAGCGCTGTGTTTACGCTGTGGACATTTGTGTTTAGAGTTATGGATGTTTAATTGAAGTTTTAGTTTGGCTTGAATTTTATTGTGGTGTGTAAAGCTGAAGTCAAACAAAGAAATTCTTGGTCGACTAAAGACATGTCCCATCGACAGGTTAGTCAACTAAAAAGGGAGCGTTTCAAAAGCATTGAAGTAAAAAGTGTCTTTTTGATCTCAGGATTTTCAGTCTTTTCCAACAACAGTTTGTACAGAAAAGAAGCAAAAACACTGTATTAATAACTAAAAAAGAAGATTCGATTCCAAATCTTCAGCTAATTGAATTCACTTCTTTCCCTTATAACTTAGTTTGGAAAATTTTGACAAATAAAAAAAAATCTGTATCCTAATTTTAGACCGTATTATGTTAGTCCAACAAAAATGTCTTTATATCTTAATATGTGGAGATTTATCAGAGAAACATAAAACTTTTACTAAGTTTGTAACAAAAGTGCCATTACATGCATAACCTTATTGAAAATTTATAGCATCATTTATTAAAATTCAGATTTTAATTAGCTTTTTGTACTTTTTGGTACAATAAATAATATACTTGATATCCAATTTTTGCAGGACTGGAAAGCATAATTTACAATATTATGTACAATTGGATACATTTCCCTCCCCTACTTCAAATCTAAATAATAGATTATGTCTACTAATGCACATTTGATCGAGCAGGACTAATTAATCACTAAACGACTAAAGATCAACAGCACAATTGTTGTGTGTAGTTTTACCAGCCAGACTGGCCTTACCAAATGACTCAATGTCATTTCACTCCAGCTACATTCCAGTCAGGTATCACAGAACTGCAGATTGTTCCTAAAAACAGGAAGTACAATTGGTCAATGAGATGAAGCAGTGTTTTGGCCAGAATCAACCCAAGATGGGATATAGATCATGTCAAACATTAACTTTGAATTTTGTACCTGTAATTTGTAATTTTGAGAAAGCTAGCTCAAGTCCAGTCAGGACCCAAAGTGTTTTCATCTGACTGCCTGCTCCCACCAGACACAACATGAATATGAATAATGCTCGATCCCGGTGGTTTACCTACGGATCCTGTGAGTTTCCTGGCCGATGCAAGTCACATAACATAACATAACAGGACATGCCAATAGCGTATGATCAGCACGCGTATGTGCCATGAGTTGCAGCCCCTGTTCATTTCTATGGGCATTGTAAAGATGAATGAAGGGTTTATTAACATATATAGCATAATTACCAAGACTGATGTCTTTGAAAGTGCTTTACACAACAACCACCCCTACCAACCACCACCGAAATGTGTTCTTATTTATGTATATTAACCTTATCCTAATCTTAACCACCACGTCCCAGCCCTAAACGTACCCGGTAAAGCCTAATCTTACTCGAAGCCCCACGTCGCGTTAACCAAAACTCGTTTGTATTTTTCAGTTTTTCATATTGTGTGCGTACCATATGTAGAAAAAAAAAGTGTCGAAATCATGTTCATTATACGCTATTTATTTGTTGTGGTATATACTCTTGATACTGTAACCTCTGTGCTGTTCCCTCATTTTGCTTCATTGTTATTTATTAGAAGTTAATAGATAAATAACATAATATGTCTTCTTTACTCAAGTTGCTCAAAGTCTCTGATATTACAAGCAAACATTTACAAGTAAGTGTTTTTCCCTGAAGTTATTAGACCAAAATTAAAACACAAGTGAATAAACGTACACAAACCTTCAGGCGCCATCTTGACTGTTTTGATTAAAGGACGCCGGTTAATTACCTCGTCATCGCAGCCTGTAAATAAACAAACGTTCGGTGTGTTCTTGGATAAATTACAGTGCTTTTACCCTCAGTGTGAACCGGTGCTGTAGGTTGTACCATGCCATGTCAGATCTGATGCGTATGTTGTAGAGAGATCAAGGTTTAAGCCCGGAGCAGAGTCCAGCTGTTAGCCCCTCCTCCCTCACCCCTCCTCACCCACTGACCTCCGACCCTCACATATGAGCAGACCACTTTGCCGTAATCTGCCCGATGGTGGTGCAGGATTATTTCTGCTGTGTGCGGTGAACCAGGAGGTGTCTGCTTATGATGTTTGGAAGAGGAACGCTCAAGTTTGTTTTGTTGCTGTGATGAGAGCTCTAATGCCAAGCGGGCCGTCTCTGAGAATGCCAAATCAAGGTGAAATAGTAAGTCAACAGTAGCTCAGGGGTGCACTCCATAGTCCAAAAGTTCCTGAGGGAATTCTCTTTTAAATCAGTGCCTTCTGTCAGTTGTGTTTTTGTGGAGGGCATTTCACCCACCTTCAGTAAAAGAACTGTACCTGATTAATGTAGAGACAAATACTGTCTACAATAAAATAATGTAAAGTCTCCATCTAATCTATTTAGGAGGAAATTAGTCAGCAATGTTGACTACGTCTAAAAATGTTTTGTTTCTTCACCAAACTCTGTTATGTTCATCTGTTTTTGTTGTTAGCATTGTGGCTAACTGTTGTTTGCATACTGGCACATCTCGCTCGTATACTCTTAAAACATATAGAGAATTTTTTGTTTATCAACACGGGCGATGCACACACATCCTACCTGCAGAAAGAGCCGTCACTCATAGACAGTGGAAACAGTGGAAAAGAGTCGTAAAAGCACCATTGCCAGCTAACAACAAGAGCTTGTCACCGTGCGAAAATAAAAGTTATGTCGCTAAATCAACTTTTGTGAATGTAATTTGACCCGACGACCCTTAAAAGTTACATTCAGATGTCTGTCTCAATCTTCAACAGACAGACATCTGTCATATCGGTTCATATTTGATCGAAACAGCTGCTCTCGTCCCGTTTTGTTGTTCTATTCAAAGAAGTTTCCCCAGCTAACAGATGGAAAGTGGCTCTTTCTGCATAAAGCATTCGCAGTACGGTGAAAAGTGACGTCGACCGAAAATCCCTCTATTGTGGTGAACATTTCGGAGGCTCAAAATCAGCCTGTTCTCATGGATAAGCGTGTCAATACCACGCTATTGTAAACCGCGTGTCATATGAACGCAACTTCTATTTTATGCGTGTGTATTTGACGGTTTCTGTCCTCGTTCATTTCACTGGTGAATGTTAACAGGTGTTGTTATTCATGAAGACTAATACAATCTTAATCCTAACCTTAACCAACTCCAAGCCAAAGAGCTAAACTTACCCATTTTTGTAACTTCAGACTTAAATTTTGCCGTTAATCCCTTGAAAAACCTTGTGTTTGTCGTCAACCACTAGGCCTGTCCAGACCACACCACTAAAAACTAGCGTGTGATTGCACGCCAAAACAGGCAGAGGGCGTCGTCGTGATACGCAATTTGTCATGGCGTGCTATTTTACGCAATCCATGAGAACACGTTGCTCAAAATGCATTAGGTAAGTGAGCATAGTAGACCCAGATCACCGAAGGGCGGACTCCGGTCCGGAGCCAGACCTAAGTGCTGCCCTGTTCAGACTGGACTGCACAGCCCTCCAGCCAAACACTCGCAGAAAGGCTGGAGAATGTAGACGTGATTCTGTAAAGAAGTGCAGACTGAGTGCAGCAAGAGAAGCCTGTGTACATTGCTGCTGTCACTCTTTCTCACTTTTGTTTTCTGCAAACAATTATTTAAGTATTTAAAGAACACGGTTTAGTGTGCGCGTAATGAAAACAGTACATTGCCACTGTGACTCGTCCTTCTCACAGTTGCCACAGCACCAGAGACAGAATTGCACGGTTCATGTCGCTGCCGTGCAGTCTCTGTGTCTGGAGATTCATACAGTAGTTGTATTTAAGCGTATGTGTGCATATGTGCCTGTTATGAACGCCACACATCTAGACAATTGACTTCTTTCCATCCAGTGCAGTTTAATTGTAAGAAACACTACTCCACTGATACGGCCACTTATATTTTCTGGAAAATAAGAAACACCTGCTTGACAAGGAAGGCTTTGGTGGGTGCTGCATTCCTTGACATGTGCTTTTGAGGCCATTAATTACAATATTCTTCTTGTTATATTATTATATTATTGACAGAAAACAAACAGTGCAAATTGAAAGATGGAAACCCCCAAGGCTCCATATTAGGGCAACTCTTATTTAGTCTGTATGACAATAACTTGCTGAATGTATTGTACAAATGTGGGTACAAAAGGACATTTTAAATTTCAGCTTTTGAAGTGCAAATTAGATTCCGTGTTTCCTTTGAGCAGGGCTTATTCTCACTTAAGATTCGAGTTGATCAGAAGCTAAAACTACAGATTCACAAAAAGTCCAGCCAATTGTTTGTGGTTCAAGAAGAGTTTGAATTTTAGACAATTTTGGTCAGACATTTAGTAGAAAAATAGGCCAGAATTAAAATAACTTTTTATTTGTTTGCATCACTATGATTGTCAGCTTATCAGTCAGCTTTTGTCCAAACCCCCAAGCCTTTCTGTGTTTGGTGCGATCTCTGTTTGTCTGGTCAGATGGAGTCTCACTAGTTTATGACAGGACGATTCAAATTTAATTTCCCATGAGCCAGTTTTTTAAGAGCCTTGGCTTTTGGGCTGGAGGAATGAGCCGGGACTATTAAAACACAACTTGGGGTCGCACAAACCATCATTAGATATGTTTTACTACTGGAACATAACAACCACTGTGTTCAGTGTTTGTGAACAAATATAACACAGAATATTTCGTCTGAGACACTGGTGATTCACACAATCACCAATGTCTTTATACACAAATTTGAAGTCGAAACTCAGATGACGTCCTTAATTGATTTACATGAGGTTACTAGATAAATAAACCCATAATAAGATTATATTTCTGATATCATTTATAAAGCTTGAAGGATAGTTTGTAGGTCAGATTTAACTAGGTGGAGGTCCTGATCTGGACCCCTGGCCCTATTGTCTTATGGTCTAGAGGTTAGTTTTCTGCACGTCTCAGATTAATGAAAGAGTTGAAGAACCCGAGGACACACCTAGACAAGAAGATGCAAACCACACAGAAGGACTAAACCTGGACCAAGATGTAAACGTGGATCTTCATGATAAGGGAGTGAAGCTGATTCAGATTATAATACAGCGCCTGAGATGCCCTGCTCTAACAGATGAGACGAGGAGTGTTTTGTGGAGATGACTTCCTGCAGCTGCCGACTTTCTGACAGATGGAGCGTCAAACCAGGAAGTGATGGAGGAAGAGTGATGTGTCCTGAACATCTGCACTCTACAGGACTACAGGACGACTCTATATATCATACTTATGTCAGAAATACTACTTAAGACACTGAGCCTGTTCATCTAATATGCAGTCCAATCTAAACATTAGCCTGGATAATCAAAGCTGTATGTCTTTGTATTGTTTTATATAGTCACTTGTTCATAGTTGATTCTGGAATATTCCAAGCTGCTATAATGTATATATCGTCTAGAGTCTTAAATGGTTTATGGCAGAGTTGTTATTCTTTTAAAGGGTGATTTCATGGTGTGACACATTTGATCAACATTATTTTTGACACCAAACAGCTATGTCTTTGAAAAGGAGTGCGAAAAGGGGGTTTAGCCACCTCGTTTATTTTTATGTTTACATGTATACGTCACCATGAATCACATTGGTCCTTACATGTAATCACATATATTAAAGAATATAAAAATTAGGTGATTTTCTGAGTACTGACACTTGTGCAACACTATTTTTTAAAAACCTTCTCCAACGCAGTATTTTAGATTTTAGTTTTGAGGTGATATGCGACAAAGCTTAAGCACACTTGCACATGGAATGCCATTTTGCCAAAAATATAAGTTTAAAAGTATAGGTTAAGGTTTTTATTGGGACAATGTACAACTACATTAAGGCTTGTACCAGATTCTAGCTTTACAGCTAATTTCCATTTGTAGTAGTGATGGAGGGAGGCACTACTGGACCTGTTTTTAGTGAAAGAGGAAACCTACACAGATACAGAAATAACATGCAAACTCCACATAGAACAATCTGTTCTCATAGATTGTGTGTCTATACTACACTATGTAAACAATGCTTCTTCTTATTCTTGCGTGTCTACTACAAGCCCATTTTCTTAGCGTCGTATAGACGGGCATTACAAAAATTACAACAATGGGTAAGTTTAGGTCTGAGACTTGGAGTTGGTTAAGATTAGGATTTTGTTAATATTCATAAATAATCACACATCTTTACATCCACTATAGAAATCAACTGAAGTAGCAAACGTGTAAAATAGGCAAGTAAATCATAGAAATTGTGTTCATATGACAGGCTGTTTGGTGGCATACCTTCTTGCTTTGGAGCACTTACCACTGCGGCACCATGTCTCAAATCTAAATTCATTAATTTGACAGTTTATTTGACAGGGACAATGTGCAAAAACATTAAAGATGCGCTGCACCAGATTATAGCCGCAGCTAGTTTCCATCTTAACATTAACATGAGGAACACGTTATATTTGATGACAAAGTGGGTACCACTAGAGACATTTGTGTCTCAAATAAACAAAGGTGGTGTGGATTTGAGCGCTATAGTAAGCAGAAGCATATAGAAAAATAATGAAGGCACCCAGTTTGCTGTGCAGCAGTGTCACAATGTGTATTGGTTTTACAATTACCTTTCAAATGATTTCACCATCTCAACAGACATTTTCATCTAGTGGTTTTAGAAAACTCTGTTTTAACATTATTTTGACCTCTCAATTCATAACCCTTGTCTTGCTACTAAAAAAGTTCTCATACATAGTTTGTACTTGGAATATAGTTTTTGTTGGTAAACTTAAATTACTTAAAGATCTCATTATATATGTTTACACAGTTGGTGCCTTGTGTAGCTGTTTGACAAAACATCAAACTGTTCTGGCCTAAGCCTTGCCTATATACCAGGGATGCTCACACTTTTCTAACTACCGATCTACTTTTAGTTGAGGCAAGGCCAAAAGATCTACCTATTGAGATATCAAGATTTAAAAATCAGCTTTAAAAGTGCCTATATAATTATACTTTAAAACATTCATTGGAACAATTAAAAAAATTAACAAGTCAGATTTTTAAACCTGTAAAATCTGGAAGAAAAAAAATGTTTACATCAATATACAGTAGGTAATTATTCTAAAAAACTCAAAATCTAGTTATGGCAACAGTTAAATACGTGTTTAACCTGAATCTAACCTTGATTGTGTCTTATGTGTATATCTTGGTGATATCCTTATAGTGAGGATTGGTTATGGCACTAAATGTTTCTTCCCGCAGCTTTTCTTTCTCCCTGTTTCCAGTGCGTGTTCTCTGTGTCTTCGCTGTTAGCTGAGGAGTGCACATATAGGCCTAGGCCTGTCTGGTTTGGAGTGCTTGTAATCCGCGGCTGTACGGCGCTAGAGTCTGGAACGCGTGAGTCTTTGCTCTGGAGCCCGTGCGTTCATTAGCCCTGTGGTCGGATGTGAAGCGCGCAGCATGAACAGGTCAAAAGCAGAGCACATGAAAACGCTCAGCTCTTCAAAACCAAGCAGTCCAACGTGTTCTCATGGATTGCGTAAAATAGCACGCCACGCTGTTTCGGTGTGCAATTACACGCTCTTTTTTTCTGCCGTGGTCTGGACACGCCTAGTGGTTGACTGCAAACACAAGGTTTTTCAAGGGATTATCGGCTAAGTTTAGGTCTGAAGTTGCCAAAATGGGTAAGTTTAGGTCTGAGGCTTGGAGTTGGTTAAGTTTAGGATTAGGATTGTGTTAGTCTTCATGAATAATAACATGTCTTTACATTCACCATTGAAATGAGCTAGGACAGAAACGCGTCAAATACACACGCAAGAAATAAAAGTTGTGTTCATATGACACACTGTTTACAATAGTGTGGTATTGACATGCTTATCCATGAGATCAGGCTGAGCAATCCCACTGAAGCGGTCATAAAAAAGACTTGCCCTGTTGTAGCTCGTGGTGGATCATGTGTTCAGCGCATTATTCTCTTCATTTGTACATAAGTCACTAAACTTCACTTAACCAAGCAGGGCTTTGCGATCGACTCCTTGTGAAACCTAAAGCAGGTCTCTTTCATACACAGTGCAGGTGGATCTATTAAACACTCGTTCATTTATGCTGTGATCATGCCCACTCCCACTTTATTCACAAAGTCAGTTCAACATTAGTTTTTTCTGCCTTGGTTTGTTCTAAACTTACTCTGAAGCTCTGATTGAAGAACCAAACCTTCCACCTTGAGCTGCTGCAGTTGTGCTCACATGGTAAAATCTTCATTCATTCTGTGCTTCTCTGCGGTGACATTTTCTAATCTCCAGATCGGCCCCTCCCCCTTTTTAAAAATAAAGCGCTCTTTCAGGCAGTGACGGCTACGTTCGGCTCCACTTCACGTCAGAATGTCAATCCCCTGCGTGCTCACAGATAAGGCTGGTGCAGGAGAAGATATCTTAAGCAGGATTGGCATTTAAATGTTGATTTTCTGCGGGAGAAACGCGGCTCATATGGAGAATCCGACGTGAGAGATGACACAGAGTTGGACCAGTGCTGTGGACTGGTTTGTGCAGCTCAAGGACCAAACGTATTGGCCTGGTTTAGTTTTTATTAGTAGTCTCATTTTATATTTTGCCTTGGCTCTTTATAGTTGTAAATTCAAACAACCAGCTCTTCATGCAGCATTGAGGTCAAGACTTCAGTTCATTCTGTTAATAATGACAGCAGCAATTGATTATTATGGTGACTGGAAAATGTTCAAATGTGTGTATAAAACTGCTAATGGCTTACAAACTTCATAAATGTGGAGATTTTTGATCTTGTGTATCATTTAAGTCCAAGAACCACCAAACATTCTCTTTCATATATTACTAGTAGCAACAGCAGACGAATGAAATAAATATCTCAGAATAAAAGTTAAACACATAACGCTTACTGATGTATTGAAGCATCTGGGTCACATCGGCAGGTGATGGTTACGTCTGTAGAGCATTCACATGAGAGTATCATGAGGAAATAGGGGAGACTGGTGCATGTTGTCACACTTTAAAGATTCATGATAATATCTTTGGATCTGTATGTCAGTTAGGAAACAAATTGAAAAATACATGTCTTGGCTTCATTTCTGTGGGAAATTCTAGTAAAGAGAAAAAAGCTGTTTAATAAACACTGTGACCTTGTGACAACTTACAATAGTTAGATATAATTTGTAAATGTTCTTTACACGTTCGACTCCAAAAGTATAGTTTTACCATTTCTATGTTGTAACCGTAGTTCTGAGAGGGAACCTAACCCAGGCTTGACTCTGTGTTGTGTTGGTTTGGGGCCAGCAGTGCGCTCAGGGAAGACAGAACTCTTGATGATGGTCGAAGCTGAACAAACGTCCCTCATTTAATTGCCTTGTAAAACACACAGAACAGCCTCACTTTCAAGTACAAAAACATTATGTAAAATGTAAAAATATTGCATTGTTCATTCACCATGTAAAGTCAATTTTTGGGCTAACGGTCCGCTTTTAGCTATCTCATATACTTGAAAAATAAACATACGCATTCAAAATATTCATACCAAAATAAAACATTTAGTGCATTAATCATGGATTTTGTTTGCATAGAACTCGACAGCTCTCCTTACCTTGTAAAATACACAAAATAACTGCAACTTGAAGTTGCTGTGAAGGGCTCAAAACTTATAACAATAACAAAAAAAAAAGAAAAAACTAAACCAAAAACAGCACCTTTTCTTGGCAAACATAAAAAACTACCTCCTGACATCAGTAATAAAGTAATCCTTGTTTTGTAATTAAAATATATATATAAAAAAAAAAAGTTTTTGTTAACTCACCAAAGAAAAAAAAAAAAAAAAAAAATGCTGTTTATAAAAGCTTCAAAAGACACAAATATGTTTGTTTGCAACTGAACAGAGCTGCTGATTGGACGTCTATTAATGTCTATGATTTTGCTCACTTACCAAATGCATTTTGAGCCTCCAAATTGTTCACCACATCTTGTTTTAAGCTGTTTTCACAAGTGTTAGGAGCGAGACATGTATCTATACTAGTGACAGCAACCAACAACAGAAGACAATTTTATGGATTTTTGTGAACAAACGGGACATTATTAGACATAGACAGGACAGTGCAGACTAATCTTCATCTCAATAAATACTTCATTTGTTTTAATCACATTGATATCAGGCTCACACACCTTCACCAAAACACCTGCATGATGCACTTTTAGTTGTAACCCTGTTGTCTTGTACGTTACGTATTCGTCCCATTCAGAGCAGTGACAGTACATCTGATACACATCCTTCTCTCTGACTGCTGTTTGCTCACATCAGATAAACCTCATGTCTGTTTGTTTATTCATGGATTTTTGTCTTGGCTCAGTCTGACTCATAAAGTAAACCTCCGAGATGTTGCACAGATGCAGAAGATTTGTATTTCCGAGATAAGTGAGTCCACATTTCTACTTTATATTTGTGACGGCCCAGTCTGATTACAAACAACTGCTGCAGATATCTGTTGTGACCAATCAAATTCACCCCACACTCTTAATTTGTTAGCTCTGTTTGAATTGTGGTTGTCGTTTTGGGGGTTGGACTCACTATAAAGCTTTGTGTCTGAGCAAAGATGAGAAGATGGTTTGGGCTCAGTTTAAGTGCTAAAGTAAACGCCAGATTTGTACGTGTATATCTCTGATTTAAGTTCTGTACATTATTAATCTGGAATAACTGTCGCTGAAAGACATCAGCAAAAACGTGAGGCCAAGGAAATGTCTGAAAGCGAAATTAGCCAAGAAGTCCCGTTTTTTGTTGTTATTAAATCCAGTCAAGAGAAATGTGCAAAAATCTTTTCTGTCCAGAAATATACAAATCTCCTCTGTGTCAGTTGCAACGCTTACATGATGTTTCTTAATTACAAATTAATTATTCCCAGTTAAATAGTTTGAAATGAAAATATTTTAGTGCAAGTGAATAGGAGAAAAACTGAATATAATTTTATATCTTAACCTTGCTAAATTGGCTTTATTTAATTCCTCTTAACATCTGGGGGTTAGAAAGAGTTCTGTATGGACAAGGAGTGCACTTACGCCATTATGTAATTACGTCAACTAAAAAAATACATCAGCTAGATATCGACTTTTTATCACCTGGGTTTGTGGTAATGCTTGGACGCAAACATGATACTACCTTTTTTGGATTTGTTCCGACAATTGTCTTTAAGCAGCAGCTGGAGAATCATAGCATCAGCTCCACGTCAGGTTCTGTGAGCTGCGGAGAAGTGTAGTCTAGTCTCCTCTTACTTCAGATCTGTGCAACGTCGCTGTTTGCGTACACTCCTTGTTCAAAACTTTTAAGGAAACGTAACAGAAAGTTTGGAGTGAGCCCCAGGTCGCTGCACCTTTTGTGCGCCACCACTCGCTCTTCCAAACATGAAATGCAAAGCGTAAATTCAAGAACAAAACAAAAAACACACAAAAAATGCAACAACATATAACAAAACACAGTACACATGGTCACGTGATGGGATTTTTTGGTGAGGAGTGGCCTCTGTGAAAAGGTTAGTGTTTCGTGTTTTCTGCCATCCACTCTTTTAATTTTTTGCAGCTCCTGTAGTTGTATATAAAACAAAAAAGTTTCGAGCTGCCATCTTGCAGTGCGTCACCGCCATCTGAAAGCGACACACCGAGAATGAGCAGAACGAGTGAAATTATAGCAGAATAAAACAGATACATGAGAAATGAATGAAGTAATTTAGATTTAAAAGCAGAATAAACCACCCACTTACTTTAAAATTAAGTGTAAATCCGAACAATCATTTTCATTAAGAATTAAATGTTGAGTCTTTTTAAACCGGATTTTTTTTTTTTTTCAGAATTAATTTGTCTTTTAGTACAAGGAATCTTTTTTCAAAAGTCAAATGAGGAATTCAGTTCAAATTGGCCAAAGCATGTCCATCGCTGCCACTTTGTTAGTTTGGGTTTGAACTTGCGCTTCTGCCCAAACCACAGTGGTACACTGTGATTGGTTGAGCTCCCTTTGGTCATCTCATACTGTGTAACATTCCTATATAAGCCAAGCAATGTTTCTGTGGAGCAAATGTGATTGCAGGTCTTCCACCAAAACATAACTTTAAGACGAGCAAGAACTGCAAACAAGGACAAGATCAAACCAAACTTACTTAAACACCAGAAGTTATTGTTTCTTTCTCCTCCGTGTTTCTCCGTGCGATGTATTCAAATCTGAAATACTGTTCCTGTTCCCATAAACACACTCTACTTTAGCTGTAAGATGTAAAACGCTGCTGTTTCATCTCTCCTCCTGACCTTGTGTCTCCTCTGCCTCTGTGGAGCTGCTAAAAGTAATGGGCTCCTGAATAATAACATATGCCTCGTTAGCTTTAATAATGTGAGGAGTGCAGAAAGAGGCGGGGCTTAGGGTCACGTGACTGTACACTGTCATATTAAAGAGTTATTGCGGAGAGGTTATTTGAACATTACATAAAGCCTGGGCAAACTTGTTTCAAAAGGCATCTTTAAAACTCGGGAGACTGCAGTTTGGATCAGTAAGCTTAGTCAGTTTTTTACTTGTGTTGCTTAGTCATTTGTTTCAGCCATCTGTTCATATGTGGTGTCTGTGAGTATCACAGGGTTGATTTGGCATTTGTGGAGAGAAATATGTCCTGCTTTTCTCTTAAGTGAACATCCGCTGCTGTGACGCTTTGACCAATCAGCTTCAAATATTTGCTTATGTTGAGTGAACGTCATTGCAGATTGATAATGTGCAGACCTGTCTCACCTCAAATTATACGCAAGCACTTAGCAGGAGGAACTCGTTCATCACTAATTACATGATCTGGATTAAGAATGGTACTTGTTTCATTTGTATATTTGGAATTTGGCAAAAAAGAAAACACATGTAAAACTCAGGTCAGGTGTTGCAGCTACGCTGAGAGCCACATGCGACTTAAAAATCAGTGTGGCTCTTTGAGATTTGATTGAGATTGATGAGTTAGACTACATAAAAGACCATTCTACACTATTCTATTCTGTTTGCAGTTGTTTAGTGTTTGCATAATGGTTTGGAATCATTTTAAATGTACGGATGACCATAACTGGAGTTTCTCTCAAACTGATTTGTCTTGCCTTTAAAATCACTTTTTGTTAATTCACACAATACATTGTAAAAAATGCTTGAATCACTTACTGTCTAAAGCAGTGCTTTTCAATATTTTTTGCAAAGCCCTCTAGGAAAGAGAATATACAAACAATCGCACACACTCGTTAGATTCGATTTTGAAAATGTTCATATATAAAAACAACTTTACATCCACTATAGAAATAACTTGGCTGTAACATGTATCAAAGCATGCAAAAAAAAACTATGGCGTACACTCAAATTTCAGTTAGATCAAGTTATGCAGCCACACTTTTTGTCTGTTATCCCTACGACAGCTATGACTCTGGTCTCATTTTGTAGAACTGGATGCCAAAACTCATCAAAGGTCATTTCCTTTACAGATGATTACTGTCAACATGTGGTGTTGCCAGGGCTGTGACCTTAAACCGGACAAACCTAGTGTTTCATATGTGGTATCCTTCACGAGAACACCAAGGTTCTCTTTGTCTTGGTGGGATTCCAATGGGCACTTTGGTTTCTCCCACCAACCAAGTCATGCACAATAGGCAATGGACCTCAACAGTGAAAATAGCCCTGCTTCGAAGTACAGACTCCTATTATAAACTCTCATAAGGATTTTGAAAAATGCAGGTATTAAAAGGTTGCATACTCGAGTTTTGCTTCCTTAAAAAAATGTAAGCAAACCCAAAATAATTAATTTCAAACTTCCTACATTACTCGCATGTTTTGCTCACGTACCAAATTCTGAGCTTCCAAATTGTTCATCACAGTGTGTTCTAAGCTTTTTTCACAGATGTAAGGAGCGAGACGTGTCGGTATGCTAACGGCAGTTAGCCACAATGCTACTACAACAACAGACAAATTTAGGAACGAAGGGTGAACAAACAGGACATTATTAGACGAAGACAGAACATTACGAACTAATTTTCACCTGAACTGATACTTTAACAAGATAACTGTACTGGGGAAAATTATTTAAAGTTATTTTATAGAAAAAATCATAAGAGTCCCTTTGAGAGTTTAAAGGCATGTTGCGTGCAAGCCAACTTCTGTATGAGTTAACTCAGATCCATAGCACGGTTGTTTTCAGTCTAAAAAGCACATCTATAACTTAAAATTCGGCAAACGTCTTAATAACTTTGTAATTGTAAAGCTGCAGAAACAGAATTCAAACAAGCATTTAGGTTTTGTACTTATGACTCACTGCAGGTGCACCGTGGATGTCTTCAGACTTTTATGATTCTTTATTTTTAATTCCTTATGAGAGTTTATAAAAGAGTCTGTACTTCCTGAACCAAGGAATGGATGGTCACTGTCAAGCTCCATATCCTGAAATGTTAATTGGTGAGTGTAAAAGGCTCTGTGAATTTGGTCATAGCTGCACGGCTGATAGTCTTGCACATTTGTAATTTTACTAGATGAACACTGTTTTTAGTCAACACCATACACCAGGATCACATCAGTTTCAGTCGACCAGCTCCAGAGTATTACACGTTAAAAAGGGCGTCTGTTTGGCAGTGACAAATGTGTCCAATGTCTTTTAAAGCAGGACACAATTTCAGTATATCTGCAAATGTGTTTTTTTTTTACATGTGTGTAGTATGTATGTATATGTATGTACGGAGCCCGAGATGTCATTCGCTGCAAATCCCATTCTCCTTATCAACCGCGTTCAATTTGTCCGGCCAGATAACATGGGGCCCGGTTTGTGCGAGCGCAGGTGAGCTATTACACAGATGTCAGGGAAATGAAGTCAGTTAAATCTGCGTGTACGTGTGTGTGTGTGAGAATCAGTGACAGCTCGCACAAGTGGAACACGGATGGAAAACTAAAGCATAATTGTGAGCGTGTAGAGAGATATCTGCATTCACTATAAGAAGAGGAAGTCTATAACAGTGTTTCTCAAAATGTGGTGCTCCCTGGTGGTTCTTGTTTTATTTTTCAGAAGGTCAGATTTTACAGAAGATTTTGACTTGAGGTTGCACCAAACATTCACAGGACTAGATTTATTTCTGTAGTGGTAATAACTAACGCTGTTTTTATTGCTCTACAAAATGTCCAAATCAGTGTTAAACCACATAACCAAGTCTGAATTAGGGATGCACCGATCCAGCTTTTTCAGTTCCGATCCCGATACTTTAGAATTAAGCATCTGCCGATACCCGATATCACCGATACTTGTGTAAGGACTGAAATAGCTCTTTTTTTCCTTTTCAAAACATAAGACTATATGATTTTGATCATATAGTGTTATTTATACTGCAAGTCAAAACTGAGAAGAGAAGAGAGCGTGAGGAGAGAGAGAGAGAGAGAAGAAAGAGAGAAGAGAAGAGAGAGAGAAGAGAGGAGAGAGAAAGAGAGAGAAGAGAAGAAAGAGAGGAGAGAAAGAGAGAAGAGAAGAAAGAGAGGAGAGAGAAAGAGAGGTGGAATGAGAGGAGAGAGAAAGAGAGAGAAGAGAAGAAAGATAGAGAGCACGAGAAGAGAGAGAAAGAGAGAGCGCGAGGAGAGAAAAGGAAAGAAGAAAGAAAGAGAGAAAGAAGACAGAGAAAGAGAGGGAAAGCAAGAGGAGAGAGAGAAAGAGAGAGAAAGAAAGAAGAGAAGACAGAGTAGTAGAGAGAAGAAAGAGAGAAAGAGAAGAGAGAGGAGAGTGAGAAGAGAGAGAAAGAAAAAGAGAAGAAAGAAAGAGAGAGAGAGAAGAGAGAGAGAAAGAAAGAATAAAATGTCCAAACATTGTGAGACATTCTGGCTCAACATCAGCCTATAAATCAGACTCATTTATGTCCAATTAAACACAACTATACTACACAATTGGAATACATTTTCAGATCTTAATTATACACTGTCAAAAGAGACTTAAATAAAATAATGAATGAATATAAATGCGTAAATGAAGTTATTTTTTAATTTATTTAGACATTTTTTAACTGTCTTAGGCAGGATTCACAATACAAACTGAACTGGACTTGGCTTGATTGAGAACTAAAGTTGCAACATTGTCTCTTTCTCTAAACTGTGTTCACAATACACTTTTTACCATTGAACCAGCGCAGCAGAGACACTTCTGTTGTTCATCTGTAGAGGCGCGTGGGACATAAACATGTTACGCAAACGTAAAGAAGCAACTACGGCTACATCCAATACAAACACACTGCTGGACATTATAATTTTGTTTTATGGATCTATCCTATAACTTCTCTCACATTAACAGGCCCGTGAGAGTGACAGACGAAGTGTCCGAGCGAGGACAACGTGGACTTTCTCTTCAGCAGACAAGAGAGACGTAAAACGAAACAAAAAGTTCATCTATTTGAGAAAATCTGGCCCTGAAAGGTCTGTCATCTGTTAGCTGTATAACTTTAATTTTAACTTTCTTTTTTCTTGTAATAAGACAGTTGTAATAAGCTGAGTGCTCATTTACTGGACAGTTTCGCCTTCAAATGATGAGCACTCAGCTTATGTCTTATTACAAGAAAAAGAAAGTTGTATAGCTAAATATTGGACGAGTATAGGTCATTTTCTCGCGAAATGTGAACTGTTGTTTCTTTATTTGCTTCATCTAAGACTTGTTATCTTTGTAAATGACAGAAACAGTGATATATGGTCGTGTGATCATAATTAGTTATACCTGCATTAATCATCCCCCGTTCTTCTCCTGTTACATTCATGTGTTTTTGTGTATTATTTGTCTCATTATTGATCTCACACATGTTTGTTTTGATTCTGAGCCTCACGTGCATCTCAGCGTGGATCGAGTCACTGTTTATTTCTTGGTTTTGTTTCGCTCTCGGTCCGTTTCGTTCACAAAACAAACAAACCGCTCCAGGGCTGATTCTATCGAGTCGAGATCAAACTCTCCAACTGAACCAGATTTTGAAGTTTTGGACCAGATCATAGTTTGTTTGTTTGTGCGTTCACAATTACTTAATCAAACCAAACTATCCAGGCAAACAAATCCTGATCCTATTCAAAAGTGTTTAGTGCCAATAGAACAAGAGCTAAGTGGACTGTTTGGCTAAACATGAAAAAGACATTTTCTCTCTGGAATGAGTAAAACAAAAACAATTCCAAATGAAACAAGAAAAATACATTACATTCATTTTCAATTCTTATATTCAGATACTTATTGACGCTTTACAAAATGTAAGTATTGAGTAAAAACCAGACTTGAATCTACAATTTTGTAATATTTGCTAAGTGGATTGAGTGCTAAATCATATTTTTGGAGGGACAATTTGGCAAAATACAATATAATTACAGTATTCCAAAATCAGACAGTGCCTTATCACAAACAAAACACTTACCTACGCATATACTTGAAGGAATATGCAGTCATTTTGCACAAACTATTCAAGCCTCAGTGAAGTTTCCACATAACATTTACAATAAACCAACAAAAACTTTATATATTCGAGTCATTTGTCCCTCATAACATCTAGTCTTTATTGTGTACAATCATCGAGGCTTCACAGTATTTCTCAGCGTTCCCTTGAGCTAATGCCACATCATCTGTAACCTGTCATTGACGACTTGCCACGTTGGCCCTTGTACAAACACTCTGCCTGGGCCGTGTATATCTCCTCTCCCATAAATCTGCTCCTTCTCCTGCTCTCTTTAAGCACTCTTGGCCGGGTCCACCTTAAATCCCACATGGGGGTCACGTATCGCTGTCTAAGTCGCTTAAACCTGTCGGCCGCCGCATGTCCGGCACAAACGCTCGTGAGTTATCCGTGAGTCACCCACGTCCGAGCGACCTTCATATATCTGCCTCAGCTGTTTCCCCCCCGTTCTGATTAAACACCGCGAGCTGTTAGCGTTAGCATTAGCGGCACGTACGGGCGGCGTATTAACCCTTCGCTGCTGTCATTGGGATGCCCTCTCCCGCTGACGACTAATCAATTTGTCCCCTGATTTATGAAGGACCTGGGTGTGTAGTTACAATGGGACGCGTCATGAATGGAGCTGTGTGTGTGAGACTGTTTAACACTTAAGTGGCTTGTATAAGGCTTAATGAAAAGTGTAATGTATGAAATGGCTCATCTGTGATTTATTGGGAACATGGCGGTGTGATTGTAAGAATTCTCGTTTGTAACATGTAACAGACGCTTTTGTCTGTAGAATCTGTTGTAGCCAGAAGTGGTAGAGTAGCTACTCAAGAACAGGTTCGTACAGTCATAGAAAACCCTGGAAAAGTCAAGGAAAATTTAAATCTAATTTCCACACCCTGGCAAAGTTTTGGAATTCTACTGGTTTTGGAAAAGTTTGGGAAAATTATAAAATATATTGAGTTAAAAATGGAAGATGGTTTACTACAACACAATGGCCATAAAAAAAAAAAAAAAAAATGGGTGAGTTGCAGTGATTTTATTAAATTTATAAATTTGCAATAGAACATTTTGATATCCTTTCCACATAAAAAAAAAGAAGTTTATGAAATTTATGTGGTAACTAAAGGCCAGCCCACACCAAAGCGCGTCACTTGCCGCTCGCCAGATTCAAGCGTCAACACTCACCAAATGTCTCGATGCTTGGCGTTATATTTCAACGATCCGCGGTCGTAAGGGTGAGTAATATGATAATAGTCCTAAATAATGAAAGCATTCCGCGTTCAGTTATAGCTTAACTACTATACATGATTTAAATTGTAGTACGGGTGCTTCATTTCCTGGTGCGGCGCCGCGATCACAGGTGTGTGTACATTCATAGAAATTAACGGAGGCACCCAATTTGCTGCGCGGCAGAGCGTCCCGGTGTGCGCTGGCCTTAAATGGTTTGAAAACTAATTAATTTAATTAACTAATTACTGAAAACAAGGGCTAGCGATCTGGGACAAAATATCAAAATTCTTTTCCTCATTGATCTCAATTTTTGATTCAATTTTGTTTAGCCTTTTCAAAAACAAAGGAAGGGTTTTTAGTATATCTTATTATTAGATTATTAGATTTAAAAAAAAATTACATATCACCATGCTGTCTTAAAGTCTGACATTTTTCTGACAAAGAATTGGTTTTCAATCCTTCGTTTCAAAGCATACAACCAAATAATTGACATTTCGATTTGATTTCTTGATTAATTGCCAACTGAAAACAAATAATTGGTTCAAAATGTAAATACAAGGTCAAGGAAATATTGGAATTTGTTTTGGAAAAGTCATTGAAAAGTGAAAGAAAAGTTACTTCAAATTAAAAGGACTCAAAACTTTCAAAAACTCTAGAAGGACTTAAAGGTTGGATGGATGGGTTTCCAAGGACAGGCTGATGTAGGATACCATCATTTTCAAAATTAAAAACTGGGACACATTGAAGTTTTTGCAGAGGGTAATGAACATTCGGTGAAAATGCATTCGCACTCACGTTTATTCTCTTATGGTTGAAACGCGTCGCTCTGTCCCTATAGCTCAATAAAGGACTTTCATGTAAGTCAGAGTGCCTCGGATCTCCTTTTCGTCTTCTTAAAGTAAGTTATGCCGCTAGATGTTTGTAGAGCACCTGCTGATCTGACTTTTGACCTGTCGATGCACTCACTACTTTCTTCTTGATGGATTTGTTTGTGTTCCCTGTATAATTTCCTTTGCAGTCTGAGCTCAAACTTAATTTTTGACGGGGGAAACACATTATTGTCACTTGCGACTTACAGTACTGATTTTAATGGTTCTGATGCCTGAGATTCCAAAGTGGTCGGGAGCATGTTTGATGTTTTCCTGTTTGACAGGAACAACACCAAAAATGCATATCTGTCCTCTAAATAATGAAAATTTTGTCAAGCTCACAAATAGCATGATTGACTCAATTTAGGCAAATTTCTCTAATGAGAAAATACACTGTATTGTAGCGCCTCACCCACAAGAGTTTTGTGCTAGGAAATTGTTTTATTGACCCTGTGTGTTTATTTTCAAATGGTCAAACTTTAGCGTTAGCATTGGCAGACAAACACATCTTTATATAAACACATTTTGGTTTTTTGGGGAAATGTTCACTACATTTTTAAAGTATTAAGCATGTTTTTCGAGAAAACCACCAACAACTCACTGTTCAATGTCCAATCTTAAAGTATTTTTTCATTTTAGATTGAGGCAGTGAAACCCCATATAAATAAACTAAACAGGAAATGACTATGTTGGCAGGAAGTTAGCATTTTTGAAAATAAATAAGCCAACTGACTTCTGTGCACAGAGTAAATTGTCAGAACTAAATCAGTTACTGTCGGCTGCAAACCACGCCAAAAACAGCCATACAAGCATCAGTCTAACCTTGGGCTCTCGACAATTTTCAGGGTCTTTCTAACATTTTTATCCAATCACATTGGCATGAACTTTATAGCATAACAACAGCAGTATCAGACTAAATATTCTAAATGAACAATAAACAACAAATGCTGTCGCTACAATACAGTAGCGACAGCATTTTACAGAATGGCCTGCCGCGGAGAACAAACTTTTTAAAATCTATTTTAAGACATTTTCTTACAAATTAAGTGTATTTTAGCACAACCAATTCAGGTTAAATAGAGATTAATCTGGCGTTAGATCAGAAAAGTAAACAGAAAGTTATTTAGATGTGACAACACGCCAGGTGTCACTATAGCATTAGCATTTTGCTTGCAGTTGTCTTTAGCGTCGATGGATATATTTACATATTTGGACCTTTGGATCATTTTATTCATCTTTGGATCTACATTTGACCACAATATGTTTCCTTAAGTCCACATTTGTTCTTGCAGTTGTTGAGCAGTGAGTGATAAAGCTGCTGTTCTCCAAAAAAAAAAATGTATGCAAGGTTTCTGCTAGTGTGCGTTCCCTAAAATCCGACTGAATGGATAATTTTGATTCTATAGCTGTCTTTACAAATTCCAAAATGTCTGATGCTGCTTCTACATTGAATTATGACCATTAACATAACTCAGCAAGTGTCAAAACATGTTGTAGCATTTGCCAGTATTGATAGTTTCTGTGTTAATCCTGCGGCGGTCAGACCTTCTTTAGCTTGGTGACAGTTTCCTTGATGTGGTAAAGTGCTGTGTGTCGAGCTTCATGGAGCTTCTGGTCTCCCTCGGAAACAAGAAACGGTGGCATCAGCTGCAGCAGGATTACACAGGATTACTGCATGTCTCCCACAGGAACGTCACATGTCCCACAGGCCTCGAACACACCGCTGTCTGCTCCACAGGCTGCAAACAGGCACAACATACAACTTCTGTTAACTCGCTCCAAACATTCTCACAATACCAGTCTTGGGTTGAAAAGTTTTTGTCTTGAACTTGAACGAGACACTGCAGGTGAACAGGAAAACATGTTCATTTACAGCTATCAATGCAACTTTTACCCACACAAATGCAAACAAACAAACATTTTTTTTAATTGTGTCATGTTTCATATATAAAAAAGGAATTTTATGTGAAAAAAGGTAAGCTCCTTAAATTATTTTATTTACATATTAGATCCAACATTTTTAATAAAGAAGATTTAGGATATCTTATTTAGTTTTTATGTAAACTTGATTTGACTAAAAATTGGCATACCAATTTGAATTTAGATGCATTTTGAGACCTAAAAGCGCGATCCCTATTTTAACAATAAAATATCTTAAAATCAATTTCCTCCCAGCACAAATCTCTTGTTAAGTATATATTTAAGTGGAAATGAGTCCACAATGTCCTGATTATCCTGTTTGTTAACCAACGTTCAGCTGTTGTTGATAGTATTGTGGCTAACTTCCGTTAGCATACCGACACGTCTCACTCCAAACAGGTGTGAGAAAAGCTTGAAAAATACATTGTGATGAACAATTCAGAGGCTCAGAGTGCATTAGGGAAGTGAGCAAAACATGTGGATGATGTAGGAAGTTTAAAATACAATTTCGTTAACTTTTTTAAGAAAGCAAAAATCCAGGTATAGCATTTTTAATTTATCAAGCCTGTACTGAATGAGCAAACTGACCAAAAACAGAAAATGAGAGTGGTTAGTCTGCGACTAAGGTTGAGAAATAAAGTTTTTTTTTTTTCCAACTAGAAAAAAGCATTAGTCTCTGCAGAAAATGAAATCTGAATTGGCCTAAAGGAGTCTCTCCTGCATCAAAGTGTCTGCCAGCGATAAAACAAACACCTGATCTGAAGACGAAAGGTCAGAAATATAGTTTTAAAGTAAAAATCACATCAGTAGTTCTTCAGTTTTTACACTTAAGTACCACCTCAGAAAACATTTTGGTTTCAGAGTAGCACCACATTAATTCTGAGTCTAAAACAGAACAATTTTAAGTCCATTTGACACTGAACTAATCATTTTAATAAAACCTAGTTCACGCGAGATGGATCTGTGTTGATCTCAGTTTAGAGTTTTTCCACATTATCCATCTGAAACTGTACTGAAAGCGTTTGGGAAAAGGTGGAATGTTTAATGAAATACTTGGAGCTGATTGGATATATGTGACTTACATTAGTTTGTGCTTAACCAATCACAGTAACGGATTGTACTGGTGTATCTAGTGTCCGCGTTGGATCGATCAAGTGTCGTTTTTTTTTTCAAAAGGAAATGTGTTTCTGCTAAAACAGAATCAATAGCAGCATAAGAAAGTTACTTGGAAACAAAAACACAACAGAACACTGTCATTTTGTTAATTTTCTGTTTTCAGTGTCATAAAAATGTGTTTCTTGTAAGAAAATTCAAAATATCCTGCTCGCCCGGAGTGAAGCTATCAGATTATCACTCTGCTCTACTTCCTGATATTATCAACAAATCTTCAAGCTTTTACTCACAAACTTGTTCTTTTTCATTATGTACCATTTGTATTTACAACATTATTACTTTAGTATTGAACAGTTAAAGTTATCTTAATAATTTACTTAATGATTTATGTTTGTTCATTGTCATTGAAGTGTCACCAAAACGACTCAAAACACTAAGTAATTTTTTTTTTCTGTATGTTTACTATATGAACATTCAATAATACTTCCCATTTCTCCTCAAAGCTCCAGAGTCTTATCTTTCCAAGAGTTGTGGTTTAGTAACCTAGAAAGACTCTGCTGGTCCCGGTGGTAAACCTTGAGTCACGAGACCGAGAGACAGTACAAATCCTCCTGTGTGGCGCCGTAGCTTTAGCATTAGCGGCGGTAGTGTTAGCGTTAGCGCGTGTGCTGGCCATCTGTTGGTTTGGACGGTGTCTCGGCGCAGCAGAGCGGTGACATGTGCTCTCATAGGCTCCGGTCTCACACTGAGGCGCTAAAAATACAACGGCATAAAACCTAAACAAAAACAGTACATTTCTCTCAGATGGACTTTTGTAATCGAGAAGCTAATCAGTGTCTAGTTCACGTCTGGTTGCATTGAAAGGCTGTTGGGTGCCCCTTTAAAAGCTGTCATCTAATTAATAACTTACACTTGGTCCTGCATTTGATTGACTTGAGGTTTCTATTTCACACTTTACCAAGTTGGAAAACATAGCTAGATTTCCCTTTTTTAATTTCACAATGTGTTGAGTGAACACGAAGACGGTCCTGTTATGGTGATATCTGGACGATTTTTATTTTATTTTACAGTGATGTACCAATCCTTGAAAAACCTTAAAGTTGGGGTAACTAACATTTTTAGTTGTAAATTAGCAAACTTTCTATTTCCCACTAAGTTTATGATAAATGCAGCACTTTGTGAGAAAATTAGACTCCTGTGTACTGTCTGTATTGAACAATGCAGTTTTTTAGTTCTCATCACGAGTCAAATGCAGCGCTCTGATTGGCTGAGCTTGGTTGGTCCTCTCCAGTTTGACTTTGCTGTTTGTAAAAAAAATGTTTTTAATAAAAGTAGTAGCTTGTCACCAGTTTTCTTTTGCAAAAGTAACTCTCCTGGTAAAAAAGGTTGGAGACTCCTGTTGTAGAGGTTTGCCATCACTGACTGGAAATGCACTTTGTTACACCCAGTGTAAAAAAAAAAAACTAAAATGTATTAGATTATAAATGTTAGATAGCCATGATTATGTTTGGTAAGGTTACGTTTATGGTTCAGCAACAAGTATTAAAACCTATACCTGTTGTGATTTTTCCATATATTTAGGAAGAAAGTATAATGCAGATCAACAATTCAAATTTTCTTCATTTGTAAAACACTAAAAGGGCCAAGAAAAAGAAACATGTCTATTGACTTCCTGCAATGATAAGCTCCGCCTTTGATAAGCCACAGTTGTTAAATTACTGTTTTTTGTTGTTGGAAAGTGACTATATGACAATTGTGAACCCTACAAGTTTTACCTGTTTGATGTGTTGAATAATCACAAATAAATGACAAATGGGTGGGGATAGGTGGTAGGTGAGGACAGGGATTTTCTGAGCACTAAAGCTGCTGCTGCTGACAACACAAGATTACTGAAACATGCACGAATCAATCAAAATACAACTTCCACTCAACCTGGCGGTACATCGACTCCAGTACTCGTCCTATCTGGATTAACATTGTGGGTTTTATTAATGGACTTACACTTGTCCCTTTGCTCATGTCGTCCTCAGGCTGTAGGTGAGTGCGATGGGCCGTCGGAGCTCCCCCTGGTGGCTGCACGTGCTGCTGCTGCTAAGCTCCGCCCTCAGGGTTGTGGGCCGGCCGTTTGGAGTCCCCGCCCCCACAGTCAACGTGGCCGTGGTGTTCAGTGGCCCCGCCTACCAGAGCGAGATCAAAGGTCGACTGAGCAGAGAGAACTTCATGGACCTGCCTCTGGAGGTGAGATGTCTTTTATACTGATCTTGTGAAAAACATTTTATAAAGACGTGATTCTTTACTATAGTGCTGGGCTCTGAAGAAGGGCCATAAATCTATTAAAGCTTGGGACATAGTATACTTTGGACATAAACAAATTGTTCTCTGAGGTCAAAAAGATTAAGATGCCCCACTGTAAATAAAAAGTTTCTTAAATTCTAAACTATCCAAAGGAGTCCCAACATGTGGATAAAATTGACTCTGAGAAAACTGAGGAAATTAAGTTTGTTATTCTGGTCTTTCCAAACCTCCTAGAGGGAATATTTGTTTATCAACACAGGAGATGCACGTATGCAGAAAGAACTGCCGCTGTCTGTCATAAACTGTAGCAGACACACTAGCCAGGGTCAGCTAACTACAAGAGTTTATCACTGTGTAAAAAACAAAATTTATGCTGCTAAGTCAACATTTGTGAATGAAATTCGACCCTACGACCTTTAAAAGTTACATTCAGGTGAGTAAAAAAACAGCAAGAAAAACACTGTCACAAGCTTCAGGAGACAGACGTCTGTCAGACCGGTTCATACCTGACTGAAATAGCTAGTTCTCTTCCCGTTTTGTTGTTTTAGTCAAAGAAGTTTCCCCAGCTAACTTGATGGACAGCGTCTCTTTCTGCATGGAGCATGTGCAGGAGAGCGGAAAATTATGTCGACCGATATTCCCTCTATAGACTTAGAGGACAAATATTATGTTATCTGAATTGCCCTTGTTTTTGAAACCTGCTCTTAAACCTTACAGACTTATGGTTCCCACATCAGGAATTGAGTTTGAGCTCTATCTTCTTTTTGCAAAGGAAATTACATAGTGTAAATCAGAACAATCTTGCCTGATGTTAATTCTGCAGAAATGCTCCAAATGGGTCTGGATGTCCTTAAAAACAGAGCAGACGTTTTCTGACATCTGTCTATGACTTCACAGAAATTCAGAACACACCAAAAGTACATTTTGCATAACATATAATCATTAATGGTTAATATGACCAAACAGGTTGAACTTTCATGAAGTTTTGAGTTTATTAGGTTATAATAAAAAACAACATAATCATAATTAGGGTGACATCCTTTGTCTGTTTTTAGTTGTCCTTCACAGGCCTTTGTCCCTCGTCCTACTTAGAGAATGTTCCACTTTTCCAACTTTTCCATGTTAAAGTTGGCATGCAAAATCTACTTTGGTACGTGTAGCAAAAAAACAACGACAAAAGAAAAACTTGAGCTCAATTTAAATCCTTGCATAAAAGTATCAGTCGACCAAAAAAAATGTTCAACGAAGATTTCATGTTCATCTGTTTGTGTTCCTGAAGGTGAACCCCATCACGGTTTTGGTGAACAACACAAACCCTCGCGCTCTCCTCACTCGGATCTGTGACACTCTGTCCACAAACCGGGTCCATGGGGTGGTCTTCGAGGACAACGTGGGGTCCGAGGCCGTGGCCCAAATCCTGGACTTCATCTCCACGCAGACCGCCGTCCCCATCGTGGGCATCAGCGGAGGATCGGCCGTGGTGCTGCCCTACAAGGTCAGTTTAGTTTAGTTTTGTGAAGAGAGAAGAAGACAGGCTGAGGGGGCTGTGAAGACTGAAAGATGAACAATATAAGAATGTGTCGTCACGCTATCCCAGCATGCACCATGTGACTCGGCGGCTGCAGTGGAGATAGTGTGTCTTTGATTGTAGCGTATCAAACCTTATCTGGGTTTTACAGAATGTGGATTGTTTTTGTGTTTTGGGATTTACAAAAAAAATATGGAAGAGAAGAAAGCCAGTGAGTCATTAAAGTTTGTATTGTTTGTGTCAGATTTTGTGCCTGACAGACATGAGTCGAAAGGCAATGAGGCTCTGAGGCTGAGACAGACTGGAACTGCTGAGAATAGATTAAAGAGTCAGTGTTTTTTTAAGCTGCAATCATGACAACTTTTCATAAGTAATATTCTAAAAACGCTCTTATTACACGTTTCCTCATGATGCATTCTTTGGATTGTTCCCATCCTAAGCTAGAGGAGTTTGTCCTGATTTCAAGCTCGATGTGCCCCTTACAAGTTCAGGAGGTGTGGCCAGAGTAAAGATTTTTGTAAGGATTTTTTTTCGTTTGTCTCTTTATGTCTGTGCCTCACATTTGTCAGGTTCACCTGCTACACGAGTGCAAGGACCTTTACAACAGAAGCATCAGGTGTATCTGCCTTGTGATGGCGGCTCTTAAAACATTGCCTCATCATTAAATGTAACGCTTTGTGCTCATAGTCAAAGTGCAGGATTCTTTTCAGGAGCATTACACACGTCATCTCCAACACACCTGCTCTTTAAATGACGTGAGAAGCAACTTTAGAAAATATCAAACAAGGACTTTGTGGAAACTAAAATACTGCTTGTCAGCTTAAATATGAATATAAATTATGAGGAAAATGTGTTGTGACATCACATTTTCATAAATGAATCAGTAATCAAGTGTTAATGTAAAAGGATTAGTATGCAATTTAAATTTGAAGTAACTCAGTTGTGTAGCATTTATGAGACAGTACTATTGTAATACAAATATTTTACATTTTTCTCTGTGCACTATATTATAATGTATTACAAGTTTTCAGTAACTTACCCAACATTGATGTCTGTGGCCTGTTCTTTTTTGACATGTCTTAAAATCACAAAAGGTCTTAAAACTGCTCATTACCACCTCCACTTTGGAACTGCATCAAAACCAATAAGTAAGTAAAAGTCAAGCTCATATGACAGCTATGCGTCTACTATATCAGCTAGTGCAGGGGTGGGCTATAATCAAGCTGGGACAAGTGGTGGAGGGCCGAACCACGGTCATTGTTGTAACAAATTATCATTTTTAAGGTACATTTTTGTAAAACATAGGGATCTGTAATTTAATATTTGTAATTTAATATTTTGACAATTTATTTTAATAAATTAGGACAAGAAAAAGTACATACTCCATTACCAATTCATTAGAATAAAACAAATGTATAGAGAGTCTTTTTGTTTATCAACACGGGCGATGCGCACACACCCCGCCTGCAGAAAGAGCTTCCGCTCATATATAGACACAAACGGTGGAAAGTCGAAAAAGCTCAGTTGTCAGCTAACTACCAGTCTATCACTGTGTGAAAACAAAAGTTATGCTGCTTAGTCAACAATTATGGATGAAATTCGATCCTACAACCCTTAGAAGTTACATTTAGGTAAGTGGTAAACGGCGAGAAAAACGCTGTCTCAAGCTTCAGGAGACAGACCTGATTAAAACAGCTAGCTATCGTCCCGTTTTGTTGATTAATTCAAGGAAGTTTCCTCATATAAACAGATGGAATGAAGCTCTTTCTGCATAACACATGCGCAGTAGGGCAGAAAGTGATGTCGACCAAAAATCCCTCTATAGAGTAACACTTATTCTCAGAATGTGCCGGGCCGCAGTTTGCCCAGGTCTGAGCGGCTACAAAAGAAATGACACAGTAATGTTAGAACAAGATTAAAAACTCATAATACTGTATGTGCGAGCTCTCAGGAGTGAACATAATTGTCTTTATGAGGGTCCTCTCACTCTCGGAGGGACACATTCAAGTGTGCGCTCACCAGGAAAGAAAATTTAGCAAAAACATTACATACATTTTTACACACATGGACGATTCCTTATGAACTAGAAACTCAGACGACATTCGTAATTACTTCCATTTGCCGAAGGTCTCGAATATGGTATATGTCTCGTCGTCTTCCTTTGTGATTGATAGAGGGATGAAGTGACGGAGTGATGGAGTGATAGACTGAAAGAGTGAGCGAGTGCTGTCTGTGTCTTTGGGGCTGATCCTCTGCTCAGAGCTGCAGACACAAACAGCTGTAATCCTGTCAAAAAGGCTTTCTCTCATGACATTTGGGCTGTAATAGAAACGCCACCGACACATGCTCCGCCCCCCCTCCCTCTCTCTTTCTCTTTCTATTCCTCCTCTTTCCCTCTCCATGTTTTTCATTCTTTCTTCTCTCCCTTTCTTTTGGTTTTCTCTCTTCTTTCTAACTCTTTATGTCTATAATCTCTCCTGTTTACTTCTGTTTCTCTCTTTCTGCTCCTCTCTCTCTCTTTCTTTTCCTTTCACCCTTTTTTTTCTCCATCTTCTTTTATCTCTCCTCTTCTCCTGTTTCCCTTCTCTCTCTCCTTTTTAATCTTCTCTCCCTCTTCCCCTGTGCTACACCATCCTTCTTCTCTCATGCTCTCTTCCCTTTTTATTCGGCCTCTCTCTCCTCTTCTCGTCCACCCCTACACCTCTACTTTCCTTTCTCTCCTTCTTCTTCCAACACCCTTTTTTCTCTCTTTTCTTTTTTAGATTTCTCATTTCTTTTATTCTTTGTGTCCTTTCTCCCCCTCCTCTCCCCTTGTCTCCCTCTCTTTCTATCTTTCTCACCCTCTCTTTTTTCCATGTTTCTATCTACCTCTTCTATTCCTTCATTTTCTTTTTCCTCCATTTGTCACCTTCTCTCTCCCTATTCTTTCCCCTCCACATAGCTTCACTTCTTTTTGCTTCTCTCTCTCTCTTTCTTTTCCCACCCCTCTTCTTTTTTTCTTCCTCCATGCCTCCCCTCTTCTCACCCATCTCTCTCTTTCTCTCTCTTTTGCCCTTCTCTCTCTTTCTGTTCACCAGCTTTTTCCCTTCTTTCTTGTCTATTTCTCCCTCTCCTCCTCCCTTCAATTCCCCCTTTTTTCTTTCTGTCCCCGCCTCTCATTCTCTTCCTCTCTCTCTTCGTCTTCTGGTCTTTTGTGACCACGAGATGAGACCCAGACGGAGGATCAGGAGCTAAATATGAACTCATCTGTGGGGAACATTCAGTCGTTCGCCATCATTTTATTTCCAGCTTCTGACAAAAGTTTGATTTCCTGTTACACAATCATATTATTTTTGCAAAGTCGTTCGGTTAACTCCAATATTATAATTATTTACAACTACAGAACCAGATGAAGGTTGGCTGGAAAATCAGATGAGTTTATTTGGTGATCTCTGAACCGATGTGTTCTTCATTTAACCAAAATCTTCGCTATTGATTCTGCTGATCTCATGTTTTCAGCTCCACGTGTTTTTAAAATTTTTTTCCTGTATTTTTTAAGCAGTCATTGGTTTTCAGACAGGAAAAGATGCGTGTCCCTAATTGGCTAAATAATCTGTCAATCACACCCACAGAAAATCGAAAGAGGGACACTGGCAAGTTTATTAGTAAGCTATAACACATAATAATTTACATTTTGTACATTTTGAAAACACAAAATAATCAAAAATGGCTTGCAAATATAAACCAGCCCATTGACTTTAAAATTACAGATTTGATAAGCACCGCCTCCTTGCTCTAAAATGAAACTGTAGCAAGCCACACATTTTTTTAATGGAAATTGGCTACGTGACCTATTAGAACCCTACATGTTTTACACAGAATATACACAGTTGTATCACTCACTGCTCAACAACTACAACTGCAAATGACTGGGGTCACACCAGGGGCTGCACTTGCCCTCCTGCACCCCTACTTCCCACGGTTAAGATTTTATAAGATAAATATTAATTGAAACTAACAATGTACTTTTTTTCCTTTCCTTCCTTCCTTTCTTCCTTTCTTTCTTTCTTTCTTTCTCTCTCTGCTTCTCTATCTCTCTTTTTCCTTCACACGGTCTTCCTCCATCTCTTTTTTCTTTCTTTCTTTCTCTCTCTCTGCTTCTCTAGCTCTCTTTTCCTTTCACTCTGTCTTCCTCCATCTTCTTTCTTTCTTTCTTTCTTTCTTTCTTTTTTCCTTCCTTCCATCCATCCTTCCTTCCTTCCTTCCTTCCTTCAAGGGGTCCCATTCTTCTCTCCATTTGTCCACAGTATTAAAATGTAATTATTTCAAGTGCATAGCGATGATTAGTTTAAGCCTCGACTGAAACACTGGAACTGTTATTGATTTCCAGTCTTTTTGTAATAGTACCCAACAGCATGGATGCTTGCATATCAGCCAAACAGAGCAAAGTCTCTATCTGGGAGAAAAGTCTTTTGATAGACCCCAGACCAAATGGAAAAGATATTTTGTTTTTGTGATTGTTTTTTGTAATTAAAGTGGATGGATCGATTATTAATAAAATCACCAGACCTTTCATAGCAAAGTACAATGTTATAAATGGGAAAATTGTCTGTTTCCCATCTGGCCATAAATCATCAGATGTTCAAACTGGTACAAATATTCCCACAAATTTGTAAAACCTGTAAATATATGTTTATTTTCAACATGTTTTTGAGACATGTTTCCTCTCACCTGTCATATGCACTTTACCCAATATCCAATTGCAAACATGATAATATAAATTCTATGCACAGTTTAGCTTGATTACGGTTCCTATCAGCTCCTGGTCTTTGGCTCAGGTGAGAAGCTCATTTCACGGCTCCACACGACTCATTTGTCAAACAGATCGACCAATAACTCACGTGTCAGTCACCCAAACGCTCCTCATACAACTCATCTTCCACAGTGACAGTCCAAGTGCTGCTCTTTATCAGTAATTAGCTCATCTGACAGTGGAGGAGGAGGAGAAGGAGGGGTTTATGGACAGGCTCAGGCAGGACGTCCCATTAAGGCATCGCTCATTATGTTTTTACTCCAGGAATAACCTTTAGATCATGTACTCGGTGAAGTGCTCACAGTGGGGGATGGAAGGCTTCGTTTTAACTCATGAAAGGAAGTGAGAGCGGTGGATTCAGTGACAGGAACGTAAATTCACAAATGGTGGCAAAATCAATTAACAATCAAATAAAGTAGATAAAAATACATAGGTTAAGAATTATGTTAAAAAAGCTTTGTCAGTTCATTGGTTCTGGAGTAAAAAAGCCAGTCCCAGGCAGCCCAGAAAACATTTTTCTTACAGCTTTCAGAAAGGTCAGGTTTTGTGTATTTTTGGAAGAGAAACTTTCTTCCTTTCAAAATAGTTTTCTTAGTTTAATATTTAACTTCAGCTTGCTCTGCTGTCAGAAATACCCCCCCCCCTCCCTATAGATAAAATAGAATTTATCTAGGGAGGAGGGTACTCCCCCAGAAAATCTTTGAAGTTTTGAAGAAAGAAAGTATTCTCTTATAATCTGGGTTTTTAGACCAACATATGAATCTTTTACAAGTGTTCATTTACACAGTATGCACCATTTTGTACAACATTTTACTTCTCATCAAGAGTCAAACTGTTGAGACCCAAAATTGTAGTGGGATCCCAGCCCTCTTCAACCATCTTCACTCTGCAAACTGTCATTGCTCCATTTTGTGCTGAACACAGCCAAAAGTAAGCTGCATCCTCGACTTTTCAAGACAAATAGCTTCATGTTCGATGTAAGTTCTAAACAAATGAAACTAAATTGAAGAGATGCATTGCCGCAGTACTTTGCGTCATTAGAAGTAAAAGCTCGTCAGATCTTTGTGGTCGAGAACCCTATGAAAATGTGTTCACATGCAACACAGTATCACAAGACGGCGTACATTTACCACAACACACAAACAGCGTATTTTGAGCACAATTTCACGCCTTTTTTGCTTATATTACGCCGTATATTTAGCACAATATGAACAAGTGTAAAAATAACACGAGTTTTGGTTGAAGCGACGTTTTCTTTAGGTTTAATGGGTAAGTTTAGGTCTGGGGCTTGGGGCAGGTTAAGATTAGAATCAGGATTTTGTTAATATTCATGAATAATCTTACAACCACCATAGAATTGAACTGGGACTGCGACGCGTACTATAATCACACAAAACAGTTGTGAACTCAGCTAATCATACGCACTTTACATGTCCTGTAATGTCGTGTTAAATGTACGCATTCTTGTGAGATCGGGCTCCCATATGACAATAAATACTTACGAGAGTCAGATTTTGTTCTCTAAACTTTGCCAGGGTATCAGACGTCTATCGCTTGGAGCTCAGCTCCTCCTAGCAGTCTGTGCCCCTAGCATTTGCCTATGCTGCCTAAAGGCTATCTCTGTTTGCTCTGCTTTAGCAAGATTACAAGATTACCCACATTTTTATGTGGTGCTGCCACCAGATCTACTTAGCTAACAGCACAATGTGCAAATTAGCACTGCCACTGACTGACAGCAGCCATGTTTCTTCACCAGGGCTTGGTAGAATGCCTTCTATCTGCCCTGAGTAAATGCCACTTCTCTGTGTCTACCCTGTAGATGGCCACTCTTTCTGTGTCTACCCTGGTAAGATGGCCACTCTTCTGTGTCTACCCTGAGTAAGATGGCCACTCTCTCTGTGTGTGCCCTCAGTAAGATGGCCGCTCTGTCTCTGTGGACTCGAGCAGGTCCTTTACAGTTTATGTTGGCAGCAGCAGCAAACAGGCCCATTTCCCTGTTAATGTTTGGGCTGATTTATGAGCGCTGTCAGAGGCGGACAGGATCATTCGTCCTCACTCATAACGGGCCGTCCCAGCGCCTTCACCATGACAGGCTGAAATGAGTGCGTCTGATCCCCGCGCGGATTTGGCCCGTGTCTGCAGAGGGTCTGGACGAGCCGGGGCCAGGATCAAGTCAGAGAGGAAACATCAGTCATTATTAGGCCTGAGCACTGGCACGTTTTATACGGCTCATTATCAGAGGTGGGAAGATTACATTTACTTAAACACTCTAATGAGTTTCTGCTTTTCAGAATAGACACGTTTCCCTTTTTTGTAAACAACGTGCAATTAACTAAATGATAAATGCAACACTTACAGTACTGCAGTTTTGCTTATGTGACAAAAAGGAACTGTAAATGCAGATCAGCAGCTCTGATGGACATTCCTGGAGTCACATTATATCTGTGAAATTGTGTTAAGGTTGAACATTTCAGAGTGTACACTATACACCCTGTGTAATATTCATAAAATATTTCACCTATAAATCTGAGAAGTGTTTGCTAAGTTTTTTATTTGAAAAGGCATTGTCTAAACTTAAAGGACACCACTTATGAAAAAGAACCTTTTTGAACATTTGAACATTTATATATTAAAACAAATGTTAGTGTTTGACAATAAGTACCACCATTAGATTAAGGTGAGAGTTTGGGCTGGATTAGACCCCAAACAGACCGCAAACATCAGCAAGAAGCACACCCCTTGGCAACCAAGTTGCTTGGCGAAAAGTGATGATAAACAGGGAGTGGAGAGCCTGCCTGTCATTTTGGTCCAAAATGTTGTCGTGATGTGTGTGGGGTGTTTGACTTAAGTTTAGAACTTTGGTTAAGATTCAGACTTTTGTAACCCTTGTAATATTTGACTTCAAAAACATAATCCATGTCGGCATTTTATTACTAACCCACTTGTGGTTTAGGCCAATCACAGAACCAAAACAAACATTAACTGTAGCAGTTTGAGAAAACTGTTGTTGTGATTTTGGACTTTACAAAAAACAAACCAAATTTAATTTGTTTTGAGAAAAGTGCATTCTGTATAGGCAGTTTGCAGGATAGGCAGGATGTCTATTATATTGTAGTTTTGCAAAAGGTTGGGCAAAAATGTGATTTTTTTTATGTTGCTTCGACCAATCAGCTTCAAATGTTTGTCATGACTCACGACAGTTGATGTTTTTGTGACACTTTGAGGTTTAGGATTCCCCATTTATCCAAATACAGTATTTGCATTGTTCTTTTCTTTTAAGCGTGCCGTAGGATACCTTTATCTTGATAGAACTTAAGAATAGTTGTAATAAAGCACACATACCAGTCATGTGTTTCCCACATCAGGAACTGTATTAGAGCTTCATCAACTGCAGCTGCAAAGGAAATTGTAAAAATAATGTTATCTTGCCTCCTAACGTTGCAGAAATGCTCACAACAACTCTAGATGATGCATGAAATAAAACCATTGCAGAGATCTACCTAAGACATAATAAAACTGCAAAATTCAGAACTGTTTTTGTGGCACTTTTTCGATGTAGTTTTTACTATGCATAATTAGCTGCCTAAACGACATTTTAATCCTTCAGTGACAACACTATTGAGCTGATCTTCTGCTGAATCGTCCATGTTTATGCTCCTGTTTGTGCTCACGTCTGACACTCCCACCAAAAACAGACAAGAAATCAAAGGGCTCTTCCTCACCACTGCCACTTCCACCGCTCCCATGAGCCTTTGCAGCGCTAACACGTCGCCGCGCCGGTCGATAGCCGTTAGCACACCCGCCGCTAGCCACTATCCACAAATCTATCTGTAATGAAAAGCCGCCAGAAGATCCAGGGCTCCCGGGCCAAAGCTGTCCAGAGGAATGAGAAGTGCTGCTGCTAAATGTGAAGAGATACACACAGGATTTAGCTTTGGGTGTAGTTTTAGCAAATATTTTTCTTTTTTATGAATGTAATGTTATGTAGAGAACTCATAAATCCACACGTTTACAGTTGAATTGTCTTGAGATTCATTCACTTATTTATGATTTGACCACAAACTATTGTTTTAAATATCCTAAAAATTTTGGCAGCTCATTACTTAGAATACTGACTTTCCCTACTCTCTCTTCCTACCAATTTTTTTTCCCTTTCTCTCTCCCAAATCCAGCACTCCCCTTCTCTCTTCCTTTCTCTTTCTCTCGTCTCTTCATTCTCTTTCCCTGACTTTATCTTATCTCTCCTCTTCTCTCTTTGTTCCCCTCTCTTTTTTCCTTCCACTTTTCTTTCCCAAACCCTACTTCTTCTCTTTCTCCCCACATCCCTTACTGTTTCTTCTCTCCTTCCCTTCTCTTCTCTTCTTATGCGCTCTCGCTCCTGTTTCTTTCTTTTTCTATTTTCCCCACCTATCTTCCCTCTTTCACTCTCTACATCCCTTACCCATCTCTCTATCTTTTCTCCCTTCCATTTCTGTCTCTCTTTCATTCTCACTACCCTCTCTCTCTCTTTCTCTCTCACTACCCTCTCTCTCTACCCCCTCTCTCTTTGTACCCCCTCTCTCTCTCTTCTCTAGCTCTCTCACCTCTGCTACTACCTCATCTTCCTCTCATCTTCTTTCTCTCTTTCCTTTCGATCTCCCTGTCTTCCTCCTCTACTGCTCCTACCTCTTTCTTTCTTTCTTTCTTTCTTTCTTTCTTTCTTTCATCCCTATCGATTTCTCTTCCCCTCTATCCCTCTCATTTGCTTCCATTCTGTCACCTCTTCTCTCATCTCCTCCTCTCTTATCTTCTTCCAATCCCGTTCTTCTCTTTCTCCCCACATCCTTCACTATGTCTTCAACATTTTCTTCTCCCTCTCTCTCTCCCACTCCTCCTTTACCTTTTCTCTCTTCATCTCCCACTCTGTCTTCCACTTTTTTTCACTCTCTTTTTCCTCTCTCTGTCTCCCTCCTCTCATACCCCTCTCAATCTCTTTGTGTTTCTCGTCTTCCCTCGATTTTTCCTTTCTTTTTCTCTTCCTCCCTCATCTCTCTTGCCTCTTTCTCGCTCTGCTTCCCGTACCCATCTCTTTCTCTTCTCTCCATTTTTTTCTGTCTCTATTTCTCTCTCAACCCCACTCTCTCTCTCTCTCTAATCCCTCCCTCCTCCGGCCCACCTCTCTCTCTTTCCCCTCTCTCTCTCTTTGCTACTCTCTTTCCCCTTTTCCTTCTTTTTCTCTTTCTCTGCTCAACTTCTCTCTCTCTCCCTCCCTTCCTCCTCTTCCCTCATCTCTTCTCTCTCTCCCTTCTCTCTCCCCCTCTCTTTACCTCCCCTCCTCTCTCTTTCTCTCTCTCAGTTCTCTTGGCTCAGTCTCAGTGACATATGTCTGACTCCCGCTCGCAGCAGGAAGTGGCTTGGACTGACTTCCTGTCCTGGCTGACGTCACATGACCGCACACAGCTCCTATACGGCCGGGATTATCACTGAGGCTCATGAATCGTGTTTTTACAGATGCTATTAATAGGACAGCACAGCGGCTACTACTACTTTATTAAATATATCCTGCAAAAAATCCTCTGAAAGATTAAAATGATTTGTGGACACCCTCTTGATATGAGCTGTACTGGCACTGTCCTCATTTTTTAACTTTCTTTATGCTGCCACAGATAAATAAAGAAATAAAGTAAGACATTTTATTGCCATGCTCTTGAAGACATCACAAGAAAGATCAATATTTTTTTGTCTTTTGTATTGCATGCTTATGATACCGGACCAAACAGGTTGGTCGGCTGGTGTCAGGTGGTCTAAGTGGAGAGTTTTGTCTCTCCAATCTCGATCTTGGGGAGAACGTTTCCATCTTGGTCTGGTGTTGACGAGGCTGGTTTGGTCTACGTTGTGGCGTTTGTTTCTCGACTTCTTCTGGTTTGCTGGGGTCCTCGTCTTCTTCTTTCTGTAGACCTCTTTCCTCTTGGTTCTTCTTGTTCTTGTCCAAACAAGAAGCCACCAAGCCTAGAACTCTTCAGGCTTGATGGGGATTTTGCTGATTCTAGGTCGCTATACAGAGATGAATGTGTTGATTCTGATGATCTAACATGAAACAGCAGTTGCATATTATCTGATGAAAGCCAACAGCGTGAGTGAAACAACGGATTAGACAAGTTATTAAATGATGATCAGGATAATAGACTGATAAGCAGAGCTATACTATTATTCATCGACACATATCTAATTGTGTTCGTTGTTCTGTTTGTTGTAGTCCCTTGGCTCTGTTTTTATGTGTTGTGTCACCGTTTTCATGTGTTATGATGCTGCTGTAAGTGAGACGTAGTTCTTGTCACACTGTTGTTGTATTTTATTGTTTTTCTTTGTTTCTGTAGTACTATTTACTTCCTTTTGACCCTCCTCCATCTTTTTGTTCTGAAGTTTCTGTGATGTCGTCTGTCTCTTCTCTTCAAGTCCCTCTTCAAGGTCTTCTGGTTTCTCTGCTCGGTTGAGGTCGTTGTCTCCTCCTTTATCTCACTTACTTTTACGTCCTGAGCTGTCTTCAAACTTGCGACCTCTTTCTTTTGGTGCTTCTTGTTCTTCTTCTCCAAAGCCTCTTCAGGTATCTGACAAGCCTCATTTGTTGTTTGGACTTGCTCTTGACGTTCAGTAACTTCTCTCGAACCTATTCCGTCTTTTTGCTTAGAAGATTCTGGGATTTTGTTCGTCTTTTCCCTTCTTTCTGTTTCGAGTCTGGTTCTGGAGTGTTTTGTTTGCTGCTCTTATTTTTCTGCTCTTTCACTCTTCTGAGTTGTTGTCTCCCTCTCGATCTCTCTGACTGTTACGTCCTGAGCTGTTTTCAAACTTTTGACCTCCTCCTGCTCGATTTCCTTTTCCATAACCAATTCAGTCTCGTCAGATGTTGTGCAAGTCGCCTTTAAAGGTTGCACCTCCTTGTTTTTGTCTTGCTTCACGACCTCCTCTTGTAGTATTTTGCAGGCCTCGGTCAGACTTTGAACATCTTTTTGAAGGCTCTCGATCTTCTGCTCTTGCTGCTGGGTCTCACTTTCTTTTACGTTGAGTTTTTGCAAAAGTTCTTTCATCTCCTTCTCCACACTCTGCTCATACTTCATCACTGCTTCTTTCACAGACTCAAACTCTTACTGTGGTTTTCTCCTCCTTGACATTGTGAAGGTTTTCGTGTAATTCTTTGATAACTTTTTCCTTCTCGTCCAGTTTGTTTTGTCTGTCTTCTCTGCTCTGCTTTAGTTCTGATTGGAGTTGTGCATTTCTTTGGTCCATCTCTTCTTGAATGGACCTGCAGTTGTTGCTCGCCTCCTTAAGAGCTTCTTGCAGAGCTTTTTCCATTTTGATTTTCTCCTCTCTCTCCCTCTGGACCTATTTTGCAGAGACAGATTTGTGTCCTCTGCTGCACTGAGTTGTTCCCTCAGTTCCTTTATCAGGTCAGAGTTTCGACTGAAGAATTTAATCTCCAAATCGTGTTGTTTGTCGTGACAATGACTACAAAGTGCTAAAAAAAATACTATTAAATGGGAGCTATGCTTATGTGCTGCCTCTCGGTTCAAGTGCAAACAAGTTGTGAAGTTTAGAATCACAGACGCAGTGACAAGAACTAAGCTGAAAAAAGTAACTACGACTCAGTGACAAGCAGGAAGTGACTTCTATTAAACTATACTGTATTATAAAGATGCTCATGACTTTTATTATCAAAATGAAACAGTCTTGTCAGAAGGTTAAAAAATGAATTATGTGATGCTTAAGAACTGCTTTGAGCTTTAACTTGATCCCTTTGTAACCTCGCCCTGTCGTGACCTTTGACCTCTGTGCGGTCAGCTACAGGTCACCGAGTCACTGGTCTGTAAAACTCTGCAGTTTTCACTGTTGAATATTTAGTGTGCGATTTTATTATTAAACAAACCCAATAGACACAGGTTATCACACGCCATTGGCCTATTGAATGACTGCACTTTGTGCACGTTTGTCTGTGGATCTTTACACATCACTTTGACTCAGACTAAAGACTGAGCTAAAGATACAGCTCATTCAGACTAAGCGGTCGATCTAAATTAAATATTTAATGATGTCTGCACATTTGTACTTTAGTCTGTTAAATCCATGCATGACATTTAAATGAACTTTGCAGCATAACTTCGGTGTCTGTGATTGTTGCTTAAGTGCAGACGTCACTTGAAGCTGCAGCGTGTTTTTTTTGGTTTAGATTTTAGATTTTAATACCTGTATATTTTGCTTCATGATTGACGTTTCCTCACGTTTGAAGTCCGCAGCTCCGTTGTTCTGATTGGTCAGTTTGCACTAACCCCGCCCCCTGCTCACTGAGAAAATCCAGGGTTAACAGAACGAGTTGTGAACTTGTTCGTAGGGCAGTTCATCCAGAGAGGCTCATGTCTGGGTTAGTCAACCTGGAAGAAACTTATGCAGGATAAGTTCAGTGACGTTCGTTGTACAGGGCCAAGCATCAGGCATGAACAAAGCCTTTGTAAACCACAGGAACGCAGAGACACGTTGTTCAAAAACTTCAAATCAAAGTATTAACTTTATCAATAATTGGTGTCAAAGTTTGTCCGTATGGTGATTTCTTACACAAAGGTGTTCTTTCTGAATGTGACTTTAAATATGCCAATAAGAATTTTTCAAGAAAATGTCATTTTACAAGAAACTATTCTTTAGTAATACACTAAGACATTTAGTAGAAGCAACATTGACAGTTAAAATCTCCAAGTGCTGCTTCTATCAATTATACATACAATATATTTGAGTTTCTCGTATCAAATTTGGACCAGATCCGTAACAGATCTGTCTTGTACAATGCAATGTATCAGGCCTAACATGAGCCCATAAAAACACTGCGATGTCCCTCTTCTCTGTACAATCATGTCACGACCCGCCTGCGTGTCCAGCTGCTATCTGAGAGCATTGTCCCGCTTAAATCCTGCTGAAATATGTCGGCTTTTCTGACATACATCCAGCCTGGTATGTAAACAGCTGGCCCCACAGATAATCATTGTATTAGCCTTAGTCTTACTCAACTGTGACCGGCGCGCTAATCTCCAATCACTCAAATGGCACGATATTTCACGTTTTTGGGCCTATCAATGGCAGCTGAAATGTCATAAGCTGAGAAGAGAAAGTTGAAGGCGATCTCAGAGGGTTTTCGTCCGTAGATGTGAACAGTTTGGTGTTGTGTTTTTGCTTTTTCGGGGGTAATCTGGTGGAGCTCAGCGTGGTGTAATCTGCTTTGTAGGACAAACCCATACATCCATAAATATCAGTTCATTATGTGACATTTACTGTAGCAGACAGGGACATGAGGATATAATAGGGATTTAACAAAGACAATTGTGACAGTCTGCTGGAGTCATGCAAATACACCGCTTGTTTTCGCCCGAGCTGCTTCTCTTCTGACGTGAATGGATAATTGGTAATAACAGATTTGGGTTGTGAATAAAGGAGGACTTTTTTTGTTGTTGCAGAAATCGACTTAACTATAGAATCAAGACCACACGCAGGATTTTGACTGGTTCAAATATGTTTTGACTGGACGCCCTTGAAAACCAGATGGCTCATCTCAAGGGCCAACCCCAAAAAAAAAAATACATAAATAAATAAAACATTTTATACAGCCTAGTAGTGTTGTCACGATACTAAATTTCAAACTCGATTCGATACTTGAAAAAAAAAAAAAACTCGATACTCGATAGCAATTTCGACACCACTGTGCCAACTTACATTTTTTTTCTTATGATAGAATTTTTACTTTTTAATACTTTTTTAAATTCATGTTTTTCTTTTTGATATTATTAAAATACTAGTATTTAAATGTATTATTTGTTTATTATTAACTTAGATCATGAACCTTTACATTAGGACTAATGTAAAGAAGGGGCCGGGCTTAGAAGGGCGGGGCTTAGCGGCGAGAAGGGGGAATCGATTTTTTTGACAACCTACGCCTAGTTAACAAAATATGACATTACCCTTCTATTTTTTCCATTATTATTGTTATTATAATTCTTTTGGAGATGAAAAGTCATCTTCAGCATATTCAGTCAAATTCGAAGTTTGGAACATAGTTAATAGTGGTACTCGTGGATTATGCTGTAATACAGAAAAAATTAAAAGAAAAGAAAAAATCACAAAAGGAAGAGCCTTTCTATAGAAACAAACTCCTCCAGGACAAATAACAGTTCACTTTGTAATCATGGGAGTTGCTTAAAGTAAAGAATTAGGCCGTTTTCATACTGGCTGTCTTTGGTTCAGATTTTAAGACTTTCCAGTTTGGTTTGGTCCAAATGCTTTTGAGGACCTTAGTCTTGACCAAATAAGTGATGGACTGAATTTGTCCTTTTTGCAAAACCTCTGCGACTCTATGCAGCCTTTTATACTTGCTTTATTCAATGCATTGAAGTTGTATTATTTTCTACAGTGTTTTGCCTCGACAAACAGGAAATGGCTGATGCTAACGCACTAGCTTTACTTTGTTAAGTCTATAGAAGCAATAAATAAAGTTTCATCACTGGAAATTTGTTGGTTTGTCACAGGATCAAGTTGGTGTTTGTGAGGAGCGTTGTTTCATAATTCTGTCTGTAGTTTTCTGACCAAGCCTATGGAAACAAGGCTACAACTAAAATACTAAAAGACATGTTAATGTTCTAAGTCCAGAGTGAATCAGCTGTTCAATTTTTTTTTTCATCAGAAACCACTAAATGACACATGCTTGCTTTCATTCAAGTCTGTTTTGGATCAAAAAGTTACACAGTGCACCTTTACGTTTCGACCCATCAGTTTATGCCCTATAAACTGAAACTATCTGAGTCTCTTGACATTACAGAACATACATTCGGCACACTTGGGACAGTTTTCCTTCCGCTCTCACTAATTACCAAACGTCAGCTCATTACGCCGTGAAGAGTGTTTACTCCGAAGCACTAACACATGTAATACAATGCAACACATGATCTGAGCCCTGTGGCGAGTCAGTGTGTGTTCTGCTTTGTGAGCTGGACTGTGGTGGTCTGATTGTGGAGATGATAAGACTGAAAATATATGGTCAGTGAAAGGAGCAGGATTGGAACAATTCATGTTCTTCTTTTTTATGACATTACATTGAAATGGATTTTATTTGTATATATGATAAAGGGCTGGCTAGTTAGGAATGTATTTATTCCCCCAGTGTTTTGTTAGTTAGTTATATAACTTGGTAGCTTGAACTACGCGTAAGAAACCAAATACCACTCATTTAATATGCTTAGATACATTTTGTAAACAGTATGAGTACAAAAACGTTGGCAATTGACTAACTGTGGCTGATCCTGAGGTGTGGACTTACAAGTTGTGACCCTTTTGCTTCTTTTTTTGTGACCAAAATGAAGTCTGAAAGAGATAATTTATATACATTTTAAAAATTAAATAAAAAGAAAAGACATTTTAAAAATACAAGCTGCATTCTGTAATTTGACTTGACTTGGACTTAATGTCAAAAACTTGAGACTAACTTAAGACCTGCAAAACAGTGTCTTGGTCCCACCTTTGCTTGTAATTGATTCCATGCTTATCTGTACATATGTCTGATAGTGATACAAACATCGAGCAGGGATTGGACGATTTTAAAAAAAGTATGAAATCATCCGACTCTTAAAGTTGGTGTTGCTGATTTTCACACTGCAAACACAATTTTGGCTTAAATCTGACAAGTTCCTCATAAATCTTTCGACACATAGTTAATATTAACAATTATTCATTTTGGTTGCAGTTATAGCTTCTTTTTACAAAGTCAAACTGAAGAGGACCACCCAAGCTCAGCCAATCGGAGAGCTGCGTTCGGCTTATGAGTAAAACTAAAATTCTTGTTTATTCTATCCAGACAGCACTCAGAGGGTCTAATTTTTTCACAAAGAGCTGCATTTATCATTTACTTTTTAATGAAAAACACAAAGTTTACTCATTTACAAGTACAAAAGAGTAATTATAGTACGCGTCAAAGTCCCAGTTTATTTCTATGGTGGTTGTTAAGACGTGTTCTTATTTATGAAAATTAACCAAATCCTGATTCTAATCTTAACCTACCTCAAGACGCGACCTAAACTTACCCATTTTAGTAACTTGATGCCTAAACTTAACCGTTACACCTAAAGAAACATCACCACGTGGCTGCAACCTCGTGTCATTTTTATGCTTTTTCATATCGTGCTAATTGTACGGTGTAACATAAGTACGCAAAAAAAAAGCCTGACATCGTGCTTGTGGTAAATTTCTTGTGATAATGTTGATGTATCAAATGAAAACTAAACGTCCACTTCCTGGTACAACAAGCACAAGCTTCCATGTTAAATCGCCATAGGGGTTAAAAAAAAAAAAGACACTTTCACTGTACTCCATACTTTGTGTGTGTCAGGAGCATAAGACCTATGCTTAAAATCCATTTCTGCAGCTTATTAAAATACAAAGTACCGTAGTTAAAAATAGTTTGCCCAATTATAAGTTTTAGATTTTAGACTGAAAACAACCGTGTTATGGACCTGAGTTAGCACATATGGCTTGCCTATGTCTTTAAACTCCTAATTTTTGAATTTTTTTGAAAAGCCTATGGCACTTTACAATGTGGCAATTTACATCTGGAACCAGGGAGATCTAGTTCTATACATACAACAAAAAACAAAATCAGTAACTAAGTGTTGTTATATAAAGCACTCTTTTAGCTGCTGTTGCTTCTTCTTCAGTGAAACATAACATTGCAGACTCATCAGTTTTGTCCTTGGCGTTTGGACTGGGTTTTCTGTTTGGAGGCGATTTCAGGCTCCAGGGGCTGATGAACACTTTCCTCCCCCTCTGACCCTGTCCGTCTGTGGGGAAGAAGCACTCCATTCTCTGCCCCGGGACCAGCTCCGGGTCCAGGGTTCAGGAGGGAGACGCGGCTGATGTATGAAGGGTTTATTACTCTGGACAAACCGGCAACATCCGCTTCTCGTCCGTCCAAAAGAGCAGCCGCGATGTAACGTGTTTTGATATGAAGACTGTGTTTTCAACAGCCTTATAATGGACGCAGAAGTGAAGAGGAACATACCCACTTTTTGTTTAGCTTAGGGCAGTGGTTCTCAAAGTGAGGTTCCTGGGTCATGTCGTAGGGGGGAACCCAGAACATTATGGATAACATTTATTATTATTTAAAAATTACAGTTTTGTATGAAATATTATCCCAGAAGCACAATGTTTTTGATGAAAACCACTAATAAAAAGGAAATAGAGATTCTGCAGGTGATGTCACAGCATTCTAAATATGAGGTCTCTGCAAAACAATGGGTTTGTAACTAACAAAAAAGCAGGTCAACAGTGGCAGAAAAGCAGAGGAACAGAAAGACTTTAGCTTCTCTCACATTGATCACCGACTTTAGAATCACACACATTTGAAGAAATTACCTTAAATTACGCCTTAATAAACTTAATTATTAACTCATTAATTTTCATTTGTTCACAATGAATTGGATCCAGTTGCTTTTTTTTTTTTTTTTTTTGACTCATTCCAATGAAAAAAAAAGCTGTATTTTTTAATATTATAGTAACAATCCTCTTTGCTCTTGTTCTATTTGCACATCTTGTTTTACGACAAATAAAGATAAACATGCTTTCATTTAAACATTTATTCACTTGTTCTCCAGTTTAAAATGGTCACTTTTTACAGTGTACACCTTAGACTTTATTTGGTCCTGTTTCAATCCTGGTTTAATTCTATTTTAGACCTTGTTTTGTCCTGGTTTAGATCTGGATTTGGTTATTACTAGTTCTTATTTTATGGTTTAAGGCTGATTTGGGCCATTTTTTGAGCATTAAAAATAGACTGTAGCATTCGTTATTTTCACTATTGACCCTATTTTGTCACGCCTACTTTTCTAGGACGTTCACTTCCTGTTTAGCTGCATTTAGCCTGTAGACTTCAGTCAATGGGTTTATTTTAACTGTTATCATATAAAATTAAAATTGCCCCACAAGACAGACAAACAAACACGTTAGCTACCTTAACAGAGCTAAACAGGAAGTGCATTTCCAAGCCAAGTGGGCGGGACAAAATAGGGTCAATAGAAACAAATCTAGTCATGTGATTATTTGGTACAACTTAATAAAGGAAAATGAAGTTGAATAGCTCTGCTCTAGGACAATTATCCATTTGCTTTTTTGCTGTTTAACAGTCTGTTTCTGCTTTATTGACCAATGACTGGTGAATGAACAAACCCCTGAGAGGCTTCTGTTTGTTTTGTGTCTGTGCTTCTAAACAAACTTCAACAGCTTGAGGTCTGGGGTCTCATTTATGAAGCCGGCGTACGTACAAAATTGGGTCAAAAGTACGTGGGAGATTACGTGCGTGGTTTCCTGCGTCAATTTTGGGATTTATGAAAAGACGACTTGACGTGGGATTTTGCGGGTGGGACCGCAAGCTCTGGGGCTACTGTACGCACTTTCAGAGATGAAGCAGGAGGAGATCTGTGTTTAGTGGAGGCATTCTGAGGAGGTTGGTGTTTAGTGCACATGAGGTACATGACTTTTGTTCATATTTCCAACAATAGGCTATATTAACTTTAATTTAATCACAACTACTTTGTGGAAAATGAAGCTTAGGTCAGTGTTGTCATTTAGAAGCCGTGCTTACGTGCACGGGAGCGCATGATTCACATTGTTTTATTTAGAGAATCTGAAGCAATCTGGACATAAAGTTCATAAGTGCGCTTTATAACAAAGGTCCTGTGATCACGCACGAGTGGCTCCCTGCTCTCTCACACACGGTTTATCCAGCGCACACACATCATCACCACATACGCCACAGGCACACATATCGCTGTAGCAGTGTGGATAATATCCCACTCCACGCGCGCACTCAAACGTCAAGCCTACAGCTTCCCTCGCTGCCTCTCTTTTCATCTTCATTACGTCTCACACACTGCACATTTCAGTCTCTCGTCAGCTCGCGCATATGTGCACGCTCAAACTTTCACGTGCACTTATAACATCACGCATATGAAACATCATATCCCGTTGTGCGAGCCTTAACAGTAAAGCACAGTTCTAAACTAAAGTTATCACATCTAAAACAGGCCGATAAGTTTGTCAGACGAGCAGAGTTCACGTCAGAATCCTCTCTGCTGCTGCACCGTCTCTCTCTCCTCCCTTTCCCTCCGTGTCAGTCAAACAAACTGGCTCATTATCGGTTCATGAATATATGAATGACTCTTTGCATGGACCTTTTATGCTGAAAAGAGGCGTGAAGAGGGAGTGACGTGAGGCGGGGTCCGGTGCGCAGATTTTTTTCCAGCTGTGGAGAAAAGTGAGGAGGAAATGACCTGCAGGAGTGCGTACGGAGGCTTTTGTAAATCTCAACTTTCTTTTACGTAAATGAAAGTTGGATTTTGCCGCAGCGTACTTTTTCACGCACTTTTCATAAATGAGACCCCTGATCTGTTTGTCCTGTTACAAACTATTTGAAATTATGTTTTATACATACAGTACAGACCAAAAGTTTGAACACACTTTCTCATTCAAAGAGTTTTCTTTATTTTCATGACTATGAACATTATAGATTCACACTGGAGATATAAACACCATGAATGACCAGGAAGGACAGTGATGGGTGCTACGCCAGATGAGCTGGCCTCTACAGGCACCAGACCTGAACCCAATCCAGATAGTTTGGGGTGAGCTGGACCGCAGTGTGAAGGCAAAAGGGTCTACCAAGTGCTAAGCATCTCTGGAAACTCCTTCTAGACTGTTGGAAGAGCATTTGAGGTGACGACCTCTTGAAGCTCATCAAGAGAATGCCAAGAGTGTGCAAAGCAGGAATCAAAGCAAAAGGTGGCTTCTTTGAAGAACCTAGAAATATGACATATTTTTAGTTGTTTCACGCTTTTTGGCTGTGTACCATACTTCCACGTGTGTTCATTCATAGTTTGGATACCTTCACTGTGAATCTAAAATATTCATAGTTATGAAATTAAAAAAAAAAAAAGTCTTTGAATGAGAAGATGTGTCCAAACTTTTGGTCTGTACTGTATATTTATTTAAAAATGCCTTTGTTCATGAGGTTAAAAAGCCAAAAATTGTCGTATTGCCCAGCACTCACCTCAAAAAAGATTCAGTTTAATTGACTGTTTTAGCTCCAGGTTTTGCTCAAAAGAGTATAGTTTCAACACTAGATTTTGTGTTAATTAGTATTGTTTTTTTTTCCCAATACTTTGACAGCGTTAATTGCTACCGTCAAATACATGCAAATTTAATAATTTTGCATATTCCTCAAATGCATTGGTCTAATAATAAAAGCAGCACATTAGAGAATTATGTATTTTTGGCTTGAAATGACTTTAAAAGCATTATATTACTTCATTAAATTCCCTACGCTTTTGCCTTTGCCCTGCTTTACAGTCAGACCTCGTTAAAAGAAACTGGGCCTGAAATGAAATAAATATAAAACCAATTAAATCTTATGTTCCTTTAGTGAGAATTTGCTCTTATTGCTGTCGGTGTAATTCACGTGCAATCGCCGTCGCCGTGTCCATAAAGAGGAAATGTACAATGTCGTGTCTTCATAAAGTGATTAAAGTCCAGCCTCGGGCCCTTACATGGCACATGACATAAAAAGGATTAAGATTCATGTTCTCATATCGCTCTGCCTTTAATCATCTCTTTATGTTTTTGTGTGAGAAACGTCCACTAAGGCTGAACAGACCTCTGCTTTGTGTGGCTTTAAAGGAGCGTTCACAATTGTGCATAAATAAATGACATTATGGATGGGCTGATATGAGTTTTTAGAGCCAATAGCAAGCTTTCTTTATTGGCCAGTAATTGAAGTTACTGGCGTTGAATTTTAAAGTCAAGCTAGCTAATGTGCTAAACTTCATCCATAAACACATTTCAAACAAAGTAATTTTATGGAAAAACATGAGTGGTGAAAGGAAGGCTGAAAGCAGGGAGCAAGGGTTTGACAGCTTGTGTTAGCATTTTTGTGACTGTTTTTTTTTCCTGGAAATGTCTGATTTGCTTAGTTTGCAAGAAAGTTAGCTATTTTCAAAATGACATGTTCCACCGCCCAAAGCCACGCCTCCTTTGTTATTTGTCCAATGAGTTACTTAAAGCGAACCCTGGATATAATCACATGTTTATCCTAAAACACTTATAATATCATCACTTATATAAATACAGGACAAATACCTTGGAAGTATTTGTAGTTTTATTAAAATAGTGTTTTAAAGAAATGACATGGAGGCGGCCATTTTGCTGCGGTTGTGACATAAAATAGTGTTGTCAAGTAACAGGTAGCTAAGCAACATGAATTCCTCAGTTAAACCTCGGACTGTGGCCAAATAGAGGAAGATAATGTGGAACCTAGTGAAACTATAGATATTCGAGAAGAGGCAAGAACTGGACAATGTCAATGGTGTTTTTGTGGCAACTGTTCACCTGATGAAATTATGAGAGTAACCATGGAAGCACTATTTTATGTCATCAATCCAGAATGCATGGACAAAATGGTGGCTCCCAGTGGCTGGAAAACAACATAAACAATGAGAATTTTATAAAAAATTGTAAGCAGTTATGCATTTCAATAAGCATGACCAGTACTAGCGTTGTAGCCATATTTGTCTTTGTTACGTCCCCCCTTGCGTGGGCCCTGGACCACACCTCTGGGCGGTGGTGTTGTGAATGGAGCACACACACACCCGCCCAGCTCCAATACTAATGACTTTTGTGCCCTAATCAGGAGGTGGCGGCTGATTGGCTAATCAGGAGCAGCAGCGCTTATAAGCAGCTGGGAAGACGGCTGCTCTCTCTCTCATTGCAGACCCGGACCTCAGACAACTCGTCCGGGCACTGCCTTCCAGCCTCGCCTGCCACGCCAGCCCGCCTACACCCTTTTACACTGCACCTCAACATCATACATTTCACTACACAGGTTGTCCTACTGATTAACACTCGCACCACACGCACTACAGCACTCTTTCATACACTGACAACAGTAACATAGAGATTATTGTTTTCAATAAAACCCCATCGAGGGCTAAACCGGTCAGCTGTGTCTCTCCCCACTCTTTTGTTGCGGCTCTCCGAGCCTGGGTCGTAACAAGTGGGGGCTCGTCCGTTCCAAAACGTCTTAAGTTCGGATTTTTGGTAAAGTACCCTTCTTTTTCTAAACCCCTAGTTATATTGTGGTCGTTGTTTTGTGTTGCGCGTCTTGGATTTTTGTAGCAATGCCTTCGCTTCACGTCTTTGTTCCCTTACGCGCCAAACAAATTCCCACGCTGGCCTGTCTTTGTGAATGAATCCTCCGGTGACGTCATCGCCGGGGTGTTCCTCCGCTCGTGAACGCGCTCCTTGCTTGGAAGCAAGCGCGCTCATTGACAAAACCTCGTCGCATTTTTGGAGTATTGGTTCGCTTATGTCCACTGCTCTTTTTCTGGAGTCACAGGTGAGTGAAGCTTGTCTCGTGCACGACATAACTGTGGTCTGTCTAGCTGCCTTTGTCCCCTGCCAGGTTGAGAGGTGTTGCCGCTTCAAGCTTCGCCTGTTTGTTGTTTTGGTAGTGTCGTGGGAAAGTGGTTGGTGTTCACTGTACAAACGGTGTTCTCGGCAGCACGTCCGTGGGAGCTCGTGAGGCCGCTTGTCTTGCGAACCCGCTGGTTTCTAGTGCGTAACAAGCCGCCACAGAACCACGTGAAGAGCCAGGCATAAATACTCAGGTGAGCGTTCCAGTACGCAGGCACAGAATAGAGGGGACGCACTGGTTGCTATGTTTTGAAGTGCACATATTTGAGTCATTGCTTCCTCACAGAGTGTTTTTTGCGCGACATTTTTGCAGTATTTTCCCGTTATTTTTTGTGCGTGGCTGGCTGGCTTAGGCTTGGTTGTTCTGGTCCTTTGGCGTAAAGTCTTTGCGTGAGTGTGTAAAGGCTAAATGGATTTTACGCTGGAAGATTTTGTGGCTCATCCGAGTCTTGAAAAACTGAATCAGTGCAGAAGGCTGATTTAATTTCTGTTGCTGTTAATTATAATGTCCCTATTTCGAAACAAGACAAAAAAGAAGAAATCAGATTTAAAATTCTGCTCTGGCTGTGGAAAAAATACTTCCTCCTGTGGTTTCTCCTCCTCCTCGTGTTGACGTGGGGTCGGACACACAGCTGCGTAAGTTAGAATTGGAGTTGGAAATGCGGCGCTTGGACTTAAAGAGAAGGAGCTTCAGTATGAATTTAACATTCGCAAATTTCAAGCAGAGGAATCTGGCAGGCGTGAATCGCAGCGCTGGAGGGAGACAAGCAGCAGTTCTATGGACAGTGCATTTGATGTGACGAAATGCATTCGTTTGATTCCACCTTTCACAGAAAAAGACATTGATAAATATTTTGTTCTGTTTGAACGTGTGGCACAAACTTTAAAATGGCCCACTGAAGTCTGGACAATTCTTTTGCAATGTGTGTTCACTGGAAAAGCGCAGGAAGCTTACGCCTCGCTCTCAGCAGAGGACAGCCTAAACTACGAAGAGGTGAAAGCTGCAGTTCTACGCGCATATGAGCTTGTTCCGGAGGCGTACAGACAGAAGTTTCGGAGGTACGGGAAGGCTGAAGGACAAAGCTACGTGGAGTTTGGACGTGAGAAGATAGCCCTGTTTGACCGCTGGTGCGCTGCCAGTGGTGTGAAGAAAGTCGATCAACTTCGTGACCTTGTTCTCATGGAGGAGTTTAAAAACTGCGTACCTGATTGCATCGCCACATACATCAATGAACAAAAAGTAACCAACGCTTCAGCTGCTGCAGTTCTGGCGGACGAATATGTTCTGACTCACAAGGACTCTTTTGAAGATCATGTCTCTCCCCTGTTGCAGAGTCGTCCCTTTATGCACGCTGGAGCTGGTGACGAGCAATCTTTCAGGCAGGGGCGGCCTGTGTGCGCGTACTGTAAAAAGCGCGGTCATATGATAAACGATTGTTTTCTTTTAGCCAAAAAGAACAAAAGTAATGCAGCATAGATTGCGCTTCTAACGTGCATTAAAATTAATTGAGCTGGTGCTGGTTCTTGTTTAATGTAGGCCTATTTTTTGCCATGCACTCTTTCAGCTCTTTTGTTTCCTGTGTGCGCCGTTTCGTGGGCTAAGCTAATTTTGTAGGCCTAATTATTGAAAGAATAACTTTTTCTCGACGCTAAAGTCTGAGTTATTCCACATTAGCCATGTCGCGATTCTACTCCTCGCTTCTTTTTCCCAGGGCTTTCTGTTTTTCGCGGTAGTTCGCTGAAGCCCCTGATGAGCTTGGATTTTGGTTTTTTTGTTCCAGGAAAAGTAAATCTATTTGCAGTAACTTTTTATGTCCTGTTCCTACAGATGTCGCTGTCCAGTGCTGAACCTGCTGGGCTTTCGCAAAATCTGGTTCTACTCTAATTAAGTATATTTTTTCTAAAACTTTTTAACATAAAGAAAATTGTTACATAAAAAGCTAAAATAAGAATATAATAATAAAAAAAAAAAAAATTATAAATTGTAAATATCTTAAATTTAACTAAAACTTACCTAATGTTTTTGGGCTCCCGCGTCGTGGGCACGTGCTATTTTTCTTGTGTGGTGACTGGTGGCTCAAATTTTTCTCCACCATCCACCATTTAGGGGTGGGGTGTTACGTCCCCCTTGCGTGGCCCTGGACCACACCTCTGGGCGGTGGTGTTGTGAATGGAGCACACACACACCCCGCCCAGCTCCAATACTAATGACTTTTGTGCCCTAATCAGGAGGTGGCGGCTGATTGGCTAATCAGGAGCAGCAGCGCTTATAAGCAGCTGGGAAGACGGCTGCTCTCTCTCTCATTGCAGACCCGGACCTCAGACAACTCGTCCGGGCACTGCCTTCCAGCCTCGCCTGCCACGCCAGCCCGCCTACACCCTTTTACACTGCACCTCAACATCATACATTTCACTACACAGGTTGTCCTACTGATTAACACTCGCACCACACGCACTACAGCACTCTTTCATACACTGACAACAGTAGCATAGAGATTATTGTTTTCAATAAAAACCCCATCGAGGGCTAAACCGGTCAGCTGTGTCTCTCCCCACTCTTTTGTTGCGGCTCTCCGAGCCTGGGTCGTAACAGTCTTCATAACCAGGGTTCCCTTTAAGAACTATTATGGAAATATTTAAACAATAACGACAGAGTCCATGACATTGTTTAGTAAGTTTATTCTTCCTTCGAGACAAAGCAGATGTTACACAGAGCTAGTTTAATGGTCCTCCTAAAAACACTCTAAACTTTTCCTCTTATAATGACTTTTCTCTGCTTACTTTTCCAAAACCAGTCCCTAGCTCAGGACTGTGTTTCTCAGAATATTTGGAGAGTATACGTCTGTAGGCGCAAGCAAGTTGATTTTCAGTGTCTAATAATGACTTTTCCACCAACAGGAACATAGTGGGTTTGATTGACAGGTAATGCGGTACCTCATTTTTTATTGGCCAACATTTTACTGGCCTTTCTGTGCCCATAGTTTATATATTTTTATGATTCTTTGGTAACACTTTATAAAAACTGAATCTTAAGTATCCTAAACGAAACCTTACTTAAGCCTATAGACTTAACTCATAATAACATGAACAAATAGTTAATAGATGAAAAGGCTTATTAAGGCTTATTAACTTAATTACTCCAATCCCTATCCCCGCAACTATAAACCCTTTTCTTAGCTTCTTAATTAAATAGTTACTAAGCCTTAATTAATGTTTTCATTCATGAACTTTCATTTGTTACAGAATAATTAAGGCTTTATTCAAGCTTGGGTCATGCTTTACCAATGCAATGAAATTATTATAAAGTGGTACTGATTCTTTTTTTCTGTTTAACATAAGTACAAGGCTGTTACAAATCAAAACTATACTGTTTTTGACCTTTTGAAAATCCTCTATACACATGGTGGTGGATAAAACTAAACTAAACAAAGCTGCAAACTGTATTTTTGTTACACAACTTTGTAGGTCATAGTAGAAAGTTGTCAAAGTCATCAGGTGGTCAACTTTGAGAACATTCTATTATGCCTCACTCCTGGACGAATGAGGGGTTACACCAACTTTGCAGGTCAGGTATCACAGAACTACAAACGGTTCCTGAAAACCAGGAAGTATAGTCGACCAATCAGTGAACAAATATGAAGCAGTGTGTTGGCCAGAACTAACCTGAGTTAAGATAACAGACTGTATGTTCTTTTCCTTTGACTTTGTGTCAAACATGAAACACAGTCTCCGAAGAAAATGTAGATATAAAAGATGTATGTCAAAAAAGTATGGTGAGCACATTTTTTACGTAAATATTAAGCAAAAAGACATTTCGCTGTATGTCTACGTTTTCTTCAGAGACTGGGCTGCTATCATTATCTTAGAACATATTGTTGTATCTTTTAATTTGTAAGCTTACAGCACAAAAACTACTACAGCATGACCAGTGATGTGTTGAAGCAAAATAGTCCCTGCCCACCGTGCAGCGAACAGAACCCAATGATGCACTGTCAGACAGTTTCTACAAAGTGAAATACTTTTTTACATTAGCACAAACATCTCCAAAGCCCTTTTCAGACACAGTAAACAAAGCATATATGGTACACAGTGTATGTGTGAACTGTGAGCCTGTAAAGCCTTTTTCCCCTCTGTTTTGTCCCATAGGCTTTCTCCCCTTCTCTCTCTCTGTGTGTGTGTCTCTTTCTCTCTCTCTCTTTCCTCCTCTCACACCTTCAGAGCACCGTTCTGCTGGCATCTGTGCGCTTTGGTAACACCACATCAGTTTCCTGTCAAGCATAAAGGAGACAGACCCTCTGCTCACACTGACACGACCCCTGAACTCTCCTGTGTATAGCACTGTACACAAGAATGTATAGAAGAGATAAAGATAAAACAGATGAAATAAGACAACGTGTTTGTTCCACAATAAGGAAACGACACAACAGGACAGAAAAATAGAGAGATCATTGGTTAACGTCACTCACCGCTCTACTGTTCATGTCACCTGCACAGAAAGACTCTGTTCGTCTAGTTGGGGAAACTTCTTTTCTTAAAACAACAAAATAGGACGAGAGCAGCTGTTTGGCACAGGCCTGAACCGGTCTGACAGACGTCTGGCTCCTGAAGCTTGAGACAGTGTTTCTTGTGCCGTTTTTCACTCAAATGAATGTAACGTGTATGGGTCATGGAGTCATCTTTCTTTCATAAATACTGAATTAGCTTTTTTGTTTTCACACAGTGATAAACTCTTATTGACTGACAACAGCACTGGTTTGTGTTGCTGCTACAGCTTGTGACAATCAGCCGGGGCTCTTTCTGCATTCCGGATGCGCATGCATCTCCGTGTTGATAAACAAATAATCCCTCTATAGCTATAAATTGTATATTTTTCATTGCTCCATTATCACATTAAGGTCACTGCTTCTTCGTGAAGCTTGTTTGTTTTCATTGAAACTGCGTTTGATGTGACACTTTCTTGCCACATGGATAATCTCAGCTGAACTTGGCAGTTGTATGGTGTTTCCTGCAACATGATGCAACTGTGAGACTATTAATCATTGTAAAATACCCCCAAATCTTCTAAAAACAACAACTAGTGTTTAGGGAAAATGTTGCCTGGGATCCAGAACCAATAGTTCTGCACTATTTCACTGGAATCTGATCAGCAATGTATCATGCAATGGAATTAGTTTTTTTCTGTGATTCACATGAAATACAGGAGCTCATTATTTGTCATTTAAAACAAAATCAAATTTCTCTAACCTCACATTAAAACAGCTTTGCTTCTTGATTCTGCAGAAATCCACAATGTTTTTCAGTTACATCTTTCTCTTAATAGCTTGACGATGCATTTTCCTGATCGGCTAATTCATCTGTTGATCACATCCACTGAAACTTGAAGGATGAACGTTATGTCCAAATGATACATTAAAGATGACCTACTTGTCTCAAGGTTCAGTTCAGTTCAGCTGACTTCATTTTTACCCATCAGTAGATTGGTTGTTCAGCGGATTCAAGTTTGGCATCCATGACAGTAAACAAACACATATACAATACACTAATTATAAATAAATACATACATTACATTGATGGATTCTCCCTTAATAATAACCTAGCACTTGTTCAACAAAAAAGCTGCAGAAGGGACAAAGCTGTACCTGTAAAGCTTTTTTCAACAGCTCGGCACTTGAATCCTGCGCCCAAATCGACCTGTATGTTTTTGGAGGTAGAAGGAAGTTGGAGAGAATCCATGCTAACGGGGAGAACATGCAAACACCAGAAAAATGATGAGATGTTGATTTGGTTCTATTCTGGAACCCATGATCTCTATATTGGCAAGCTCTAACTATTCTGTGCACCTCTGAAACAAAAGTTATTTCATAAAAGTACAGGGCTCATAACATTCTCCTCTGTTTTTCAGGGCGAGGGATCCAACTTCCTCCAGCTGGGCGCATCCATCGAGCAGCAGATCAATGGCATGTTCAAAGTGATGGAGGAATACAACTGGGACAGCTTCGTGGTCATCACCAGCTTGTACCCGGGCTACGAGACTTTTGTGGATTACATCAAGTCCTTCACCGACACCAGCTACTTCCTGTGGGAACTGCAGGACGTCCTCACCTTCGACATGTCCGCAGACGGTTTGAGCGACATCCGGGCCAGACGTCTCCTACAGCAGATCGACGCCCAAGTCCTGCTGGTGTACTGCTCCCACGAAGAGGCGCAGTATCTGTTCGCCATGGCCAAAGACACGGGGCTGGTGGGGCCGGGGTACATTTGGATTATTCCCAGTTTGGCGGTGGGCAACCCGGACATCCCGCCGCCGGAGAGTTTCCCCATCGGGCTGATCAGTATTATCACGGACCGTTGGAGGATGAGTCTGAGGAAGAGGGTGCGAGACGGAGTGGCCATCGTGGTGAAAGGGGTGCAGAGTTTTAGGAAGCAGAGAGGGTACATCCCGGAAGGACACAGCGACTGCCACAGCCCCGTTAGACCCACTGTTTCCAACGATACATTGTTCAGGTGAGTGGAGATTTATCTAAACATTTTTCCTCGATAAAATGGTTTGAAAGTATATACAGACGCTCAAACTAGCTATGAGCCCCTAAGTTCCTGAAATAAACTCGTGCATGCAAACTGTTGGACCTACTTTTTGCCATAGTGTGGGATCATTGTCTTTATGTCTCACACATGAGCAGAGATGCAGAAATCCTCATAGTCAAAGTTATCAGGACAACATACCAGTGCGCTGAATACATCTCCACAGCAACAGAAAATCTGGTGCTCTGTCTAACTCTTTCGTAATAAAACTTTGCTTTCAGTGGGATTATGTTGAGGCTATTGTTGAGACAGAGCCACAGGAAGCGATGCTTTTAACTGGCGAAGCCTTGACATCGCAACTAGAGCGGAACCTTTTCTAGTTTTGATAATGTTTTGGTATTTTCAACAAAATGAGAGGACAGACATTGCATTTTGTGAACGTGGACCGTGATTTTAGCACAAAATGGTCCGAATACATCGCCTGCAGGCTTTGAAAACTGAGAAACTGCATCCTCCTCGATCTTCTCCTTTGTCCTTAGGTAACTAAACACATGCCGTGACAGAGTGAGTGATCAGCGCTGAGCATTTGAATAATGGTTTGAACGTAAATGTGCAATATTACCATTTTATTACGCCTGGACACAATCAAAATAGCCATACAATAACTTTCTTGAGCATAATTTTAGATTAGTGAACAAATTTTACATGTGTTATAAAATTTGTTGACGTGTGGCCACAATATAAGCAGATTAAACAACTCGGAACTGTGAATATACAAATCTAATGCCTGACGCAAAGTCAAGAACCCTTATCTGCTTTCACAGAAGCTGTTGATAAAAATATTAGCATTCAAGTTTAATTTGCAGTGCACATAAACATAAACAATTGATAGATGTATAGAGCAGTGTTGGAAGTGGCAATACAAGCATTTGTCATCACACCCAATTTCATCTTACACTATTCCAATTGACCAAACTTCACCTTTCATTAGAACATGGCTAATAGCCCTACATTGACCTGTTGCTGCTCATAGCAGAGCGCTCGCTCATGTACACACAAAAAGGAAGTATTGGGTCACATAGACATAAACACTTTAGTCTGAAACTTTTGTCAGGTTTGGAGTTTGTTCATCAGTTGTTTCTGCTCCTAACCCAGAATGTTGGTGTGACCTGAAACAAAGGCTAATGGCTTATGGCTGTAGAACATACTTTGGGTCCAAATTGTGTTCAGAGTCTTCAATTATGCGCCATGAGCTGTGAATGATAAGTCTCAACACAGAGTTGAGACATGTTTAGCAGACAACTGCTGGCCCCGTCCCTCCCAGTACTGCTCACCCATAGTATTTCTTTCTCTCACTTTGAAGCATGCAGACCACCAGCCCAAAAGTTGTTCTGCCCACCAGGAAATGTTCCAACTCTCTACATTAGCCAGTACACAATCGTGGCCTGTAAATCCCAAATGCAGATTCAATGGTCATGTAAAGCTTGTCGATGTGTAAAAGAGATCCAATCCAATATTAAAATACTGCAGATTTATGTGACTGTATAAACAACTAAAGACCTCCAGACTCTTGACCTCTGAGGAAAGACAGAAGAGTTGTTAATGGAAATGGAGAAACTGTTTGCTTTTGGCAAGAGCAGTTGTTTTCCCGGATCAAGATCATAAAAGCAATTTGAGCGATGAAGAGAGTTGGACTGGGAACATAATCACATATCTTTCACTTAATGATCTAAATTTGAAGATTTTATTTTAGCATTTTCAAAATCCAAATTAATATGTTTTTGTTAATGATTTCTGGAACATAAACTACACAGATTTCTCATAACTGTCATTTAACACAGAAAACAATCCAGTCTGGCTTCTGTTCCAAACCATTTTAAATAACTGACAACTTGACATGACTGGATTGTGATCTTTGAATTAATTGTTCAGCTGTAGAGGAGGGAATCTTTTATTTCTTCTTCAATCAATCATTTCAAAACGCGACAGCCTTGTATTGTACTCGGTGTTTTAATCACCGCAAAACCAATGGACGTAAACAAAACTCCTTTAAACTGATTAGTATGAACAAGGCGCCGCTTCGGCCGGACTTCAAAGCCGAGCCGCTCCATGTGTTGTGCCGATTTAAACAGGTCATTATACACTGTTTATTCATGAGCCCATCTGCCCCCTCCCTTTAAGACCGGCCCGACACATCTGTGCACCTGCAGAGAAGATCACAGGACCATCAACCCACACATCTATAGGTCCGTCCCCAATGTCTTCTGAATCCTGAATTATGTTTATTTGAACTGTAGACATGATTTTGAATATCTTACCTTCGCTTTGGCATCTCATCTAATAATGTATTGAAAAACAGACATTATTTTATATGATCTCTGATCGGGATTGGTGTAAGTAATCCATTTACAAGAGGTGTGGACCTGCAAGTGGTGATTTAGACTCAAGTCAATCTTGAGTCACTGTTTTGATCACTTGAGACAGATAAAATGGACAAATACTTGGAGTTCTATGACTTGAAACAACTTGATGTTTTGCAAAACAAAACATTGTCTAAACATTATTAGACTAATTGTGGCTCATTCTGACTATTTGGTTTGATTTGGGCAAATGTGACTTTTGTTGTAAAGGTTGCAGAGCCCGGAACTAAACCAAAGTCAGTGGACTTTTTCACTTTGATGTGCACAAAAAACTTGAGACTTTCTTGAGATTTGCAAAACAGTGACTTGCTCCCACCATTGTTAGAGATACATACATTCTTTATGTGTAAACTCCATTGGTGGAGGTTGCACCTGTTGTTTAATGTAACTCCGGTAAAGTCCAAACTCATTCAGGATGTTTGTTTTTTCCTGTCCAGCCAGACAGGATTTGTAATTTTCTCTGTCCTCCTGCCAAAAGTCCGTCACACTCACAGTAAATGTATAAAAAGTGAAATATTTGCTCAGTCACTGGTCTCAGGTCAGCACAGTGAGATTAGTTTTCATTCACTTTAGCCTTCAGGCAGGGGTTTACTGCAGAAACTATTGATTATTATAAATACAATTTTATGGTAAGATGCAGGGTAATATGTATTGGGATACAGATTGTCTTCTGCCGTCAGTCTGCCTCAGGGCAACTGTGGCTACGATAGCAGCTTACAAGTATGCTGTGAATGAATAATGCATCATGTGAAGCATCTTTGGGTGTCCTGAAAAGTGCTGTATAAATCCAATGCATTATTATTATTATTAGTTTTAATGAATTTCATTTATTGATTTCTGTAAGAATAGTTCAAGTTTAAGTTCAGTTAAAGCAGAACTAAGTAACATAGACCTTGTTGAATGTCTTTTTAAGTCTGTCAAATACACAACAATAGTCACGTTAATGTGTAAGTTCAGGTCTGGGGCTTGGGGTAGGTTTACCTGTAAGATTTACCTGTCACCATTTGACCTCAACCAAAATTCATGGTTATTTTACGCTACGACTTTTTGTAACATTGATGTTAAAAACGTATTGTACACATTTGACATTTCATGTATATCTACGTTTTCTCCAGAGACTGATTTTAACACAGTGACTGTGTTGGGACATTTAACACATGTGTTGTGTCAAATCATTCAGCACTATTCATATCTATGTGTTGCTGATACTCATCTATTTTAACCTATAGCATTTAGCCACAGTTTACAAAGTACTTTATTCCATAGTGGACTTGGGGACTCACTGAACCAACTTGAATTAGGTTGGTTCTGATTGCATTTTATGCTGTTGTGTATCCTATAATCTGATTGGTTTGTAGATTAACACAAAGATGTGTTTTGTGTCCTGTAACATGATTGTTTAGTAAGTTAACACAAGTATGTGCTATGTGTTCCGCAGTGTGATTGATTAACAAGTTAACACAGAGATGTGTTGCACTAGTTTACACAGCCTGAAAACAAGAATTGTGTAAAGAATGAACACGTGTTTAAAGAGTGAACACTATTAACATGTTGTAGTGTGCATTTCTGTGAGATCATGTTGCTAATACTACATTAAATCTCAAACATACGTACCTTCCTTGAAGGTTTCACTGGTATTCAAGATGTCTTTTGTACGAAAACTCGATCTTGTTTGCAGCACAATCAACAGATGCAAATACATGTGTCTGCTGAGGGTTTTAAAAATAATGTTGTAATTGTAACTTCATATCGTCCTTTCATTATTAGAGGAGAAAATAGAACTCGGATAAGATTTGGAAGATTGGATTTTTAATGAAACCGTTTCTGAGCCGTGGGCCGGACATGTCTTTTGTCTGTACTGATACAATCTTTGGCTTTGATACTGTACAAGCCCAGACTCTTTTACCCACAAGTCTTTGCTCTCACGCTGAATGGAAGGTCATCTGTACAGAACAAAGCCCTGCTCATCTCCATTTGGTTTCATCAGATCAAACACACATCTCTCTTTCTCTCTCTCTCTTTCTTTCTCTCTCACTTTCGCTCACCTGTTAATGGGATTAGCACAGATTAATGGGTTTTTCACACTCGGCAGCCATCTTGTCCTCACCTCAGTCAGAGAGGTGACGAGACAGCTCCACAGGTCCGTTCTTACACCTCACATGGAAACTGTTTATCCACAACATTCTTAGTCACTGTGTTTACAGACACTGAGAGCTCAGGCTGTGCTAAACAACCAAGTTCAATTCGTCTTTTTCCATAAACTAATCGGGTGACTCTTGTCCCAGTCTTCAGCAGGGCAAAGAATCCATTACGTGTGACAAGGATGATGAAAGATGTTCAGGCGAGTTTGGTCATTTAGCATGAATATATAGTTTTGTATTTGCTAATGCTGTAAACTAGCAATTGATAAAAAAAATACAGATTTAAAAGTATTTATGATCATACTTTTGACGATTATAGATAAACAACATTTAGTATGTATGCAATTACATTTGATCTCCAAGTAAACAAGTAGTATTTGGACAATTCATTCATTCATTATCTTTTAAAGATTAGCCTTGTTTTTGCTGGAATAAAACAGTCGTTGTGGTAGGTTTGACATTAACCATGTCAGTTAGAGATTGGCCGATATGTGTTTTTCTTGGACAGATACCTGTGCTGATTTTTCAAAATGTTGTCAGCCGATGCCAATACCAGTCGCCGATTTTCCCATTTTAGTTTTAAAAAACATAGCTAAGATAATATAGTATATCAAAAATCTAAAAAGTTAAATCTAAACTATTATTTTGTCTCATTGTTTAATGAATACAACATGTTTATGCACATTACAGAACATTATAAAAAGTATTTCAAGAAAGTGTCCTTTTCAAAACACCACAAAAAGGAGCAACGAGATACAGTATCATTTCTTTCCAAATCTAACTCGGCTCAGCTGATCACTGTGAGTGCAGCTCTACTGAGACGACTGTTCAAACAATTGTCTGATCAAATATCGGCCAAAATAAGACTGATGGCCGATATGCAAAAATCGGCAGACCGATATATTAGTCTGTCCGCAGGTGGTCTCTGTAGAAGTGGATCTGTTGTATGAGCCTGCTTGAAGTTTGCCTGCTACTTTCACACTGCCTAAGAATGTCCTCAGTGGTGTCAACAGTTATGGTTGTTGATTTTTTTATTTGTTGTGCATATTAACTTGTCCAAATATTTGTCATTCTTAAAATTGAGAGAATCCATCTGGCCCGATTGATTTGAGTTTGAACCTGTGGTTCACCAGCCCACATTAGGGGGTTGGGGGAGGGAGTTGATGCCAAAGATGGCAACAAGTAGCGCTGAATCAAACAAAACAAAGATGGCAGCTTCATCCAGTGTTTCTGCTGATTTTCATTAGCAGAAAAACTGAGTATTTCCTTTTTGAAAGAAAAGCGTACGATCTGTTGCTGTGATTGGTTAAGTACAAACTGAGGTAGGCACTAGTTGACAACTCACATCAGCTCATTATAGGCGTTTTCCCACATGAAAGTACCAAGAACTAGTCCCCACATTTCTCCAGTCCCTGTTTAGTCAGAAGAACTACCCTGTCCCCATGTTTGTGTTCACACAGCAACAGTTTCTGAAAGTGAGTCTAACTGGCTTAAGCATTAGCATCTGTAAAATCTGGAACATTCAAATAATTCATTAAGTAGCGCTAGGAAAACAAAAGTTGTCTTTTTTGATTCCACCTAAAACTATAATGTGCAAAACTTAAAAACATCACTGAAATAATAATAAAACAAAATTATTCACTGCAATTTCTAATAATAGTTTTATAGGCTACTATTTACAAAATAAATAAATACATTTTTTTGTTACTGCCTTTAAATCATTTTTCTCAAGGATAAGGAAAGTTTATCTAAATGTGAGAATGTGTAAAACATGTTTCATAACAAAGTTAGTGTTATAAATGTGTTAGTGTCACAAAATGTTCCTGGTCTGACTGGAAAGTACCTGCCCCAGAGCAGGAGCTAAAAAAGTTCCTAAAGTGTGGCCCCAGTCCATAGTTCCTGCTCTGTGTAAATGCTCCCAAAATGGGGACAGGAACTAAAAAAGTACTAGGAACTGAAAAAAAGTTCTTACAGTGGGAAAAGGCCTTATGTGTGCCGCCTTTTCCCGAATGCTTTTAGTGGGGGAAGTTCCAGATGGATAATGTGGAAGAACTCAAATCAGAGTTCAACACAGATTGATCTGATGTGAGCCAGATTATGAGCAAACGTTTCTTGTGGGATTGCTTTGCCGTGTGATAAATTCATTGTATGTTCTTTGGAGATACTAGAGTCACATTGTCATTACCTTAAAGTCCAGACTAAAGCCGAGAAACCTGCCTCTGTCTGGAACGCACAAACAATATAAAACTGTGAGACTAACGACGATTTCCACTGATTTTTGTCACAGAGTTGTTACGACGCTGAAAAGTTCTGGGAAAAGATCTAGGTTGTACAAACAAACTTGCCTGATCTGTTTCAAACCACTCCACCAGAATTGTTTAGTTCACCGTTTGCCTTTTCCCCAGTTTTCTTGGCGTGACTGAGAGGCAAGGGACAGGCTAACCACTCTGCTACACTAACGCAGAGAGGACAGGTACACTCACAAACGTCTCCTTGAATAGAAAGCATTGTGTTGAAGTCTGGAGCTGAATACTGAGCGTCCAGTGAGAGACGTCTGCTTAAAATTCACCTCCTACTCGTCCTATATACTCCGTTTCTCTGATTCCTCTCATTCTCTTCTCTCACGCTCAAAGTGTCGAGTTTGTTCATGTTTTGGAGAAAAGAGAGGAGCAGGAAGTGAAAGTCTAGGTAAAGTCGGTCTTGGCCTACGTTATTCTCTGTGAAACATTCTATCCTAAATCGGTAGTGGGCTATTTTAGACCACCAAATATTTAGCAGTAGTCAATTCATGTCTAATAGAATGTGTAATTTATTATTACTTTATAACAGCACTTCTTAAATTTCACTTGGTGCTCTCCTAGTGTGCTCCGCCTCCATTTCATCTTTATGCTGATGCTGGACACATCACACTGGACTAAACCGAAAAACTAAAATCAGAAACTTTGTTGGGATGAACAACCCATTTTGTATGTAGCTTCTAGAATTCAACATGAAAGCAAATTTCACAATTAAATGCGCAGACATATCAGTTCATCGGCTATTTGTGTGTATTTCAGTGTGTACTTGTTCTATTGAAGCAAAATAGATATTGGCTTAAGAGATGTAGAACATGTTTTGGTTGTCTACATTGTTCAGAATCTTCAGTTTTCCGCTCTGTGCTGAGAATGATCAGTCACATTTTTCTTTTAAGGACCGCTGGAACACCAGGTGTGTGGGTTACACTGCCTCAGTGTCTGTTACACTGGGTGAGTGGATCCTTGATTGTAAAGCACTTGGAGTGCCTGGAAAGGTGGGAAAGCGCGATATAAATAAGAACATTTATCATCTACTTTTAAAGATTTTTTTCACCTTGATAGTTTTTTAGATGATTAAAAAAAAAAAAAAAAAGAAACACTTGAAATTGTGAGAGCCCTTGGAATACTACGGGTTTAAAGTCACAAGATTACAGACTGATTGTAGATATTTTTTCTCTGCAGACACATGCTGAACGTGACGTGGGAACACAATGACTTCTCCTTTAACTCCAACGGTTACCTGGTGAACCCGGCCATGATCATCATTACGCTGGACCGAGAGCGACAGTGGGACAAGGTACAGCACTAAACCATTGAGTGTATAGAACACGACAATGAGAAACATGTTGTTAGAAAGTCCGGTGTTTTAGGATTCTTAGGACTCTTAAGGCACCACAGGGACATGTACAGTGCCTCTCTCTCCTTTTTCCTATATTTTCAATTTATCTAGTTTTCTCATAAAAACTCATAAAAAAGAAAGAGTTAGTTAGTTGATGTAACCGTCTTAGTTAGAGTCAAATTGGCCATTCTAAGATGACTCTGTGCCTGTTTAAATACTCTTTTGATAAACAAACAAACAAAGAAAACCGATACATTTTTGTCACATTGTTTTCAAATTTTGAAGAATTCAATACTAGTATTATTCTGGCTGCAGCTAGTGCCACTATAGTTTATTGTTGTTTATTTTTACCAAAGAAAATCAAGGCGTTTTAGTGAAAAAAGTCTGGTTCCTTATGGGGTTAAATCACATCACACTATAGGTTGCCTAGTAACCATGTAATAAAAAGGGACAAACTCCTCTAATGCAGCACGTTATTTTTCTTGACAAATAAAAATAAAATAGAACACAGTAATTAGTTAATTAGTTAATTCATTTTTATTTTATACGGTCTTAAAAAGATGAATTCTTTGACTTTTTAGTGTGATGTACCATCAGTCTTCTCCACAAACTTGTTGCTGTGCGAAGGCTACCAGTCGTCCTCGGTCGGAACTCGGACTAATGTTTTCTCAGAGTGTTGTGAGTTCCACTGGTCAAGCAATATTATTTTTACAATAATGAGCCAATCAAGTAATAAATAGCTTGGAAATTACCCAAAACATCAAAAATACAGATCTCCTTATGTCATTTTATCATCTCGGACATTGTTGTTACATTTACAGTCTGTAAAACATCACACCAGTGAATTTGTGATTGTGTTGACATTAGCTCTGTGTAGCCGTTAGCAACATTAGCATTGCAGCACACAACAGCAGGTTTGTAATTTCAGAAGTGCATAATGGGCGCAGGAGCAGAGTCACAGAGGCGAGTGAAAAGTAGAGACAAACTAAAGAGAAAATAACACAAGTACGATCACTAATGAAGCTGTCGGAGGTTTATCTTTTTAGTAAGATAGGCCCAACCTGAAGATAGAAGATAGAAAATTCATAATTGATAGTTGAGATTGATCAATTTGGCCCAGACCATTAGCCCCAAACTAAAGTGCTCTGACCTGATTTTGACTCCGGATCACATTTAGCCTGACTCACTAATGCTCTGAATCATGTCTGGGTGAAATATGACACTTCTTCTCCTGCTGGATAAGGTTTGTTTACAGATGTGATTGATCTACAACAAACCGAAGTGAAATGGAGCCTGGGAAGTGAACGAGCTATCGGAAATGTGTTGTGTGCTCCTCCTCCAGACAGCCGGCGCTCTTCAAAACACACATTTGTAACTGCGTCTCGTGTCAGAGCTGCAGATGCATCGGCGAGAGGAGATTTAGACTGAACCGGCTCAATCGTGTCTGCGGAGGTGAGCAGATTAGACCAAGTGTGTGCGGAAATCGGAGAGCTGACACTTTGAAATAGTTTGATTTGAAGGAACAATGTGCAGAGAGGTTCAGCTTGTTAAAACAGATTCACAGGGATAAATTATACAATGCAATTACACTCAGTCAACAAGAGACATTTCGAAATACTGTCCTCAATATTCTGACTGAGTGGCAGAAGAAGAACACCAGATAAAATATGTTTCTTAGCTTTTTCGAGGCAATCTTGTTTTACAACTTGAGTTTATTAGATTCTCTTTAGAACGAGGGTCTCCAACCACCGGGCCGAGATCCAAAACAGGCACCAGCCGTCTGCTAGGGGGTCTCAGAGGATTTTGTGTTTAGTTTTAACAAAGTCTCTTTACATTGTCGTGTTTTACTATGAAAGTGAGCCGCCAATGGCCCTCTTTTATCAAAGTTGCACACAAAATTGTGTACATTTTGGGTGTGCATTTATGAAGAGGGGTGTACCTGCCCAGTTCAGGTGTACGCAAGGCGTGATCTTGATAAATGCGGCGAACAAAAGTCAGCATCATTTGCATGAAACGCCCCAAATTAATAATGTTTCAGGAAGCCTCATCCACAGGATTTTCAGCAGAGATGGACAGAATATGGCACATAGCTAGGTTTATTTGAACAGGAAATAAAATGCAATGAAGAAGAATGAAGACGTAACACTGTTCTGGCTCACTGGAAAACACAAAACAATATTGTTGCTGATAAAAATCAAAATAAGTGTTTTAAAACAACAACAACAGAAAAGTCTACATTTGATATTTGCAGTTAATCGTTTTAGGGCATAACAAGCTAAATAGATTTGTCAGAGCGGGCTCAGATGAGAGGAACATGGGGAGTGGCTTAGGTGGTTTGTAGCTGAATCAGGAAGAGGTGCGTGGAGAACGGGCTGCATTGAACAGGATCTGCTGAACCGGGCCGTGAGCTTCTGTTCGTTCGCACTTCTGTCTTTACGTCTTGCTCCATTTCAGAAACAACCATGGCCCTTGAGCACAAGGACAGGACAGAGCAGCGGGCACGAAGACCACAGAGAAAAGCAGCTGAACCCGCCCAGACTGGTCCACTGCTTGCTCTCGCTCGTCATTTTCTGGAATTGATCAGCGCAATGACTGAACGCTTTGGTTAACGTCAGAACAATGTGCGCGCATGTTGAACCACGTACGGAACTGAACGGTTCTTAGACTTAAAGTTTTTCACTTATGGACCTGTACTGCTGATTTAAGGTTGAAACTATTCTATTATTATAAAAAATATATATATGAATACAACATTAAATAATTAATTTACTATGCCAATAAATAAATATATTTTGAAATCAATATAGAATTACCGTAATTTTGCCCTATTGAGCTCACCTGAATATAAGCTGCACCGAATAAATTTAAATAAGAAAAGTGATAAAGTACATATATAGGCCGCACTTGTTAATAGTAAGTCTATAATTTTGCTGCATCGTTGTATAAGCCGCAAAGTTCAAAGCTTAGAAAAAAGTAGCGCTTATAGCCTAGAAATTACGGTAAATTATTAAATGTACAATATTTAATGAATAATACATTCTTTATTTGGGTAATTAATTATTAATCATTTATCTATTTTATTTTCAAAATACTTTAGGGTGCACGGTAGCCAAGTGGTTAGAGCTCTGGCTTCCCAATAAGGAGTCGTGGGTTCGACTCCGGGTCGGACCATATAAATCTCACGATCTCTCTGAGTGGAGTTTGCATGTTCTCTCCGTGTCACGTGGGTTTTCTCCGGGCACTCCGGTTTCCTCCCACCTCCAAAGACATGCATGTTTAGGTTAATTGGGCATCACTGTAAATTTCCTTAGTGAGTGAATGAGAAGTGAATGGTTGTCTGTCTAACCCTGCGGCAAGTTGGCCACTGTCCAGGGTGTTCCCCGCCTAATCACTGGATAGGCTCCAGTCACCCGCGACCCTAACGGATTAAGCGGTAGAAAATGAATGAATACTGTATATTTGTTTAATGACATATTTAATAAATCATTTTATGATGTATTTATATATTTTGTTTTGTCTCTCTGAATCCTTCATAGTAATGTCATCTGAAACCCCACATTTTAATAGATCGGCAGGACATCCAATCCCAAAATCAAACCGGTGCATCACTCCTTATGACATCATTCCATTCCAGTACCTGAACAGAGTCTATTACATTCTCTTTAAATTCTAAATCTTCGACTGTGTCCAGACAGTTCCTCTTACAATTACACTTCTTTAGTTAATTCTTTCTTTCCCTTGAGTGATTGTTTGGAGGGCACTGCAGTAAAGTGTTGTTTTGGGACATGTCCAGCTGTCTCTTTGTCTGTTTCCGTGTTTGGACTGAGGAAACACAAAGGCTTTGGATCTGATCTGAACAGTGTCCTTCTCGGGGACGTCTTTTGTGCGGTTAAAACCTGGCACTGGAAAAAATCGATTTACATCTCGACCTACAAAGAGACGAAACACTCCTCCGCGGCACCACCGAGCTTTGGGCCAAATCTCAGCATCAAGGGCAGAACAAATGTTTGGATAACCTGAGCTGCAAATCAATAGGACACTTTTACATTCATAATATAGCTCTTTAGTTTGCGTCACAGAACTGAAAAGACACAACTAAAGTGGACAACTTTTTCTGCGTTTGTAGCCATGTTATAACAGTGTTGTCTTTGGAGCTCAAGATCTTTGCTCCAATCCTCCATAACTACGTAGTTTGGGTTTGTCATTTGACCATGCCCTTGGTCGGAGATGGGCAGGTGCTGTAAACTAGTGGACTGGGCAGAACTCTAGCTTCCACATAAGGAGATTGTGAGCTCAGTTTTCAGGTTGGACCAAAACAACATCTCATGATCTCTCTGCGTAGAGACCGTATAATCTCTCATTCGTCCAGGACTGATCTATAGTAAAAAGGCCTCAGAGTAGTAGAAAGTCTTGATTCCTGGGAATAGAGGCTTAAACAGCCAGTCTCAGGTCACTTCCATCAGATTGAAAATAACTTTCAGATGAGAGTTGAATTGTCTTGATCTTTGCAAATGCTGTCCAGCTGAAGCCTTTCTACTATCTCTTGGTAGAGTTTGCATGTTCTCTTCGTGTTATCGGGCTTCCTCCCACTTCCAAAAACATGGTTGTTTAAGTCAACACTGTGGAAAAAAAAGTTGTCATAAGCCAGCATAGATACTAGAAATGATGCATATAACCCATCACATTTTCTCAAAAAGTTGTCTCAAACAGAACATTCAGCCATTTTTAAAAACACATCGTCAATCTGTAATTGTTGTAGAAATGTCCATCTTGCAGTCTTTCCTCCCATCTACACCAAAACAGTAACAGCGTGTAAGCGCAGAAGCATGTCACACACGCAGGAATTACTCACAATAAAAGAATCAAGTCTGATCGGGCTAGAACAATTTACACCAGCAGAGTGAGGCTATTGGACGTAGATACTCTACACATCGCTCAAATTAGGTTGAAGTTTTAATTAATGCTTAAAGTACTTGTGACTTGTGAGCATTAATTAACACCAGGAGTGCTCTCTGTACATGCTCATTTGAGTGAGAAAGGCTTCTTTTTTGTATTTGTTGTTGTTACTTCCTCCACTGAGGAAATGAATCATTCACCTGTAACTCGACTCTCATCGTTCAGTCACACAGTCATTCAAAAGAATCGGCTCATTCACAAAAGTCACAAAATTCCCTAAGAACGTCACATAATTCCCTAAGAATCATACACGTTCTGTTTTGGGCTTTGACATAAGATAAAGTAATCTGCTTCATTCACAACAGTCACACTTCACTGTGATTGGTTAAATCCAGCTGCCAGTCACTCAGACAAGACAAAAACTACAGTTGTTGGTGTTAAAAACAGTAAAAAGATAAATCATAATATGACAATTTCATTAAAAAGGCAGACTATCATTCAATTTGATTGACCAGCCCTACTAATGAATATGTACAGTGAATATTTTCCCTCTATACATTGTCTGTGCGCTCCTTAGAGTAATGTAAAAAATAAATCATACATAACACCAAACATATCCGCGATGACACTTTGCACAGAAGCGGTTTGAAGACACATGCAAATTTGCGGAACAATTTGATTTGAGTGAATGCTATTTAATTATAACGAAATAACCCTGACGCCGCACATCCCCATTGACCTAATAATAAACCGCGACTGTTCTGCTTTTATTGAATCAACCACAGCATCTGCATCTAAACAGGTCACGGCTCTCTCATGTAAGTGGCCCTGAGACGCTTCCTTCATTAAACCTTGATCCCCTTTGAGCGCTCAAATCTTCAATCTCACCGACTCGAGCCCGGTGAATGGGACTCGGCGCTTTGACCGGAGATGTGTATGTAAATTAGCCTCGGTTTTCCCCCTGTGATCCGCGTCTGCTTGTTTATTCGGGCCGCGCTCCAGGCTCCGTGTGAGGGGAAGGAGATGCAGGGGTTTTACAGCCAAGAGGTGCCAAGGCAGGATTAAGATTTATTTGTCATTTATGTCAGAGTTATGCAGCTTTGCCACGTCTCGGGCGGATTTCTCTGGAGCGCGTGGAGGAAAGAGACTGTTTGGTTACTCCACAGGTTGATTATTGTTATGATCAGATGCATGAAAACAGATGTGATAAAATGTGGAAGGAATGAGCGGGAAAGTGTTTTTCGTACGACAGTGAATGTGAGGAAACTTGGAAAACGACCAGTAGTAAAGATGTCTTTGTGTTGATGCAAACAAGCAAATCTTTGCTCACATTTGGCTTTCTCATTTTAAATTATATATATTTTAATGTAATAAATGAACAGGTCAAAGAGAGACAAGTCAAGCCCCAATTATTTATAAAGTAATGTTTTAAAGAAGAAACATCAAGTAATCTCAAATCACCAGGATCAAAGCTCAATCAAATCCCAAGTCTCAAGTTAAAGAAAGACAAGTCCAAGTCAAGTCTCAAGTCAAAGAGAGACAAGTCCAAGTCCCAAAGTCAAAGGGAGATAAGTCTGAATCAAGTCCAAATTAGAGTTAATTAAAGTTCAAATCGCAGTCCCAAGTCACTGAATCTTCAAGTCCGAGTCAAGTCCAAAGTCCATTTTATGAAGTCAAGTTCATATCATTAAATAGTCACTCAAGTCCAAGTCCGATTGAGGGCTACACCTCTAATAAATTCTTATTATTATTGTCTGATTAGTGGAAAGTATTAAGTATTAAGTTTAACAAATCCTCTTCTTTTTCAAATGCTTGAAGCTTACACTACGAGCTACAGTTCAGTTTCATTCAATTAATTTGTATAAAGATAATCACAACAAAAGTCATGTCTGATGATTGACTTGCAAACAGAAATGTTAGAAAATCAAACAATCAAAAAGTTATTCGTCAATCGCAAATGAAAACATGCCATTGGTCAAAAATGCAGACGCAGATTGTCCAACAGCAAACAGGCGAATGGAAAACTTTCTACAAGTAGAAAAAGCAACAGAGCCAGACAGTTTTAGATTTTAATAATGTGTTCCAGGCAACTGGTGACTGGAATATTTTCCACCTCCCAACTAAAAAAAAAAAAAAAAAAAATGAGCTGGAACATCACTTAAACTAGTAAATAGCACTGGAAGGAGCTGGTTTCTATCTGGTAATGTTCAACTGGAAAATTTTCAATCTCCCATTTGGAAGGCAGCATAAGATATTTCGACATCCATCTGCTGGTCATTTTCAGTCTGCTTGAACTGCAACGTTTATGAGGGTTTTTAGCAGCTTATGGCTTCTGTTTGTTTAGATTGTTTTACTGTCAGTCATGCCTGCAAGTTTTTTTGGAAATGTATTTGGAAATGTATTTATCTTCGCTATAGGTTCTGCTGACGTGATATCACTGCATTCTGCAAGTTATAATATATCAATTGGGGAAGTGCAGCTAAAATGAATAGTAGTTTTAAATGCAGCTTTTTAAATCCAAAAGGTTGATGGATCTAGTTTTCTGTTTTAACCCTAACCACCAGTGTACATTTGTAAAGTAATCTTAAGGGTCTTTCACACCAACCCAAGGGTCGCCCGTCTGAACCAGCTTGGCAATTTTTGCCGACAAGCGGCCACGTGTGTTTGAAGTGAATGAGGCTGTCGAGCGTCAGAGGAGGTGGAGAAAGTTGTGGAAGTGGGTTTTTGAAGACTTTCTTCATCTCCAGTTGTTTGATTGGCCCGTGGCTACTGGCGAACCAGCAAATCAGTGCACCTAAAAATTGTGCAAAAATCTGAAATTCCGAAATGAAAAACAGTATTTAGCCAAACATGGAGTGTTGTTAATAACACAGATTCAAAGGGGATGTAAGTAAGAAGAAGAATGTCTGCTATTTGGACTGAGAAAAATGGAGTAGTTGCAGCTACCGCAGGCTGGACTGTAACGGAAAAAGAAGTTGAGCTCAATCTGTGAGGTAAGATTCAAAACTCTGTTCTCCATCAGAGTTTGACGTCGACTCACGGAACTTATGTTTTATCATTTTGGCCAAGCATTACATCACGTGCATGCCCACTCGGCATTTGTGCGGCGTCTGGTGGCTTTTTGGATCCGTTTGTGTGAATGTTTTTTTACATCAGTGTGCCCCAAAGAAACTAGAACAGACACTGTGTCACTCGACCTTACGGATGGAGCCTGCGGTTGTGTTGATGTGAAAGGCCTTTATAGATACAGTATGTCATGCAAAGCACAACTTTATACAAAAAGCTACCTCTTGGCCTTATGACATCATCAAATTAAGAAAGTGAACAAAACCAATAGTTTTCTAAAAGACATTCTTAAAAGCAAGTTGTGCCTAACCCTGTGTATCTTCTGTTTCTGTCCCAGGTGGGCACATACGAGATGGGGATCCTGCAGGTGAGGTACCCGGTCTGGCCCCGGTTCGGCTCCTACCTTCAGCCTGTGTCCGATTACAGACACCTGACTGTGGCCACGCTGGAGGAAAGGCCTTTTGTCATTGTTGAGGCTGTGGATCCAGCGACAGGGACCTGTGTGAGCAACACTGTGCCCTGCAGGAGGCAGTCCAACAAGACCGAGGCGTGAGTACACATTACACTACTTTAAACGCAGTAGGAGCAATTGATTTACACCTTATAGATCCTTGCAATTAAACAGTGGTTTGTGTGTTCTCTTGGAGTTGGTCTTCTTTGGTACTTTCCTCCACATCAACCAACTACATGTACAACATTGTTTCACCCAACTGTTTTCCTGTATTTCACAATCCGGACTGTTTTAATTATATTTTGTGGTATTTTTTATTTGAAAGTATAGAGTACAAATGAAAACCACAGAGTTAAGAAATAAGCCCACATGAATCATGTGATGTGAACAAAAGTCCACCTGTATTTTACGGTCCTGTGACTTCCTCTGGCTCTTTGTAATCACACGACTGCCCCCACTGGTGGTGAATCTGTGAAACTGCATCATGTAGTTGACTGTTGACGAAGTCAGCACGTGCATCAGAGAACTCTCTATCGCCGCACAGAATAAAAGGAGTATGAAGGAAACAAACATCATTGGCAGCACAATGATGGATATTTTCTACATATTCAGCAAAGATAACCTAGATAAATGTTAAAATCTGATGTTCTTTTGGACAGAGCTTGTTCTCACTTATAACTAGAGACACTCAGTCATCAGAGGCTAAAACCATAGAGCCTCCAGACATTGTGTTTGTGCCCCAAAGTGCTCAGGTTTCAGTTTAACGTTTAGACAACATAAGAAGAATGCCCCCACCATGGTAAAGGGTGATATTTTTTCAATAGCATCTTTAAAAGACAAGAACATATTTGTCCAGGTTTGAGGTAGTTACAGAGATAGATATGCAGATGTTTTTTAATACCCAAGCTCCATTATGATTTCCAAATGCTATGTCAACATCTACACTTTTAAACAAGCGTCTCCTCCTCCAGTGTCTCTGCCGGGTTAACGCTCTTCTCTAATTGATCCTGCATGTAACCCGCGATGCCATTACGCCGGAGATTAAGCGTCTTTTCCTCCTCCATTATCCCCTCTTCTCTTCTTTTACGTCTCCTGCGAGGTGAAGCTCTCATTACGGACCTGAACCCAATCGCACAAGCCCGGGGTCCTCGCGGGCGCGTATCAATTAGGCCCGGTGATTAGGACCAACAATCCATCCTGCGCTTGCACACACTGATATCGGCGGTCATTAGCGGACGTAGCTTTAGCCCATTACGCACAATGGTTTGAAATGAGAGTGAGCCGCGGGAGGAGGCGACGATAGCGAGCGGGCGGTTGTCGTTTTTATCGCAAACTGGAGGACCAACAATGTGTGGGGAGAAATACAATGGATCAGATAGTGTCAGTAATGTTCATGAGAAAATGAATTCCAATTGTCCCATGTCGGAGAGTGGTCAAAGTGTTTTAGAGAGACGATGTTCTGTGTTTTGTATTTAGCTGGCAAAGATGGTTAAGATATTAAAATATAATGTGCAGCCTCTCAGAAGAAACAGACACCATCTTGGTTATTTATAAAAGTGGTCAACCAATGAGTGTTGACTTTAGAATTCTGTTTAATTAGCTGTCTTTCATTAAATTCAATTCTTTCTGTCAAGTACAAAAGCACACAGATTAGGAGAACCTGAAAGAAGGGACTGAAGGTGGAGAGCAGCAGTGTGATTGGTGTGATAGCAGGTGTTTGTGATCGGCACACAGTTTGAGTGGACAAATCAATGCTGATGTCACTTTAAAAAGTCATAAGGCCATTTAAAATTAAATTAGATTAAATTTTTCTGTTGATGTAACTAATGTTTGATCAAGTTATATCATGAAAGAAAGAGAGAGCAAGTAACAACTGAGAGAGAGAGAAGAGAGTGAGAAAAGAGAGGAGAGAGAGAAAGAAAGAAAAAAACAAAAAGAGAGGAAGAGAAAGAAACAGAGAAAGAGAGAGGGAGGGGGTGAGAGAGGTGTGGAGAGCGAGAAGAGGGGAGACTGAAAGAGTGAGTAAGAGAGAAAGAGTGGGAGAGGAAGAGAAGGGATAGAGGGAGAATAGAGAGGAGAGAGAAAAATAAAAAAGAACAAAAGAGAGAGAGAGGAAGAGAGAGAGAGACGAGGAAAGAGGGTGGAAGTGAGAGAGAGGGAGAAGAGTGGAGTGAGAGAAAGAGTGAGCAAGAGAGAAAAAGAAGGGGAGAGAAAGATAGAGAAGAGAGGGAGAGAGAAGAGGGTAGAGAGAGAGAGGGGAGAGAGAAGTGGAGGAAAAAAGAGAGAGAAATAGAGAGGGGGAGAAAAGATGAGATGGAGAACGAGCAAGAGAGAGGAAGAGAAAGAGAAAGAAAGAGGGAGAAAAGAGAAAGAGAAACAGAGAGACCAAGAAAGGGGGGGTATGAGAGAGAGGGGCAGAGAGTGTGAAAAGAGAGAAAGAAAAATCAAGAGAGAGAGAGAGAGAAGAGAGAAAGAGGGAGAAATCAACAGGCATAAAGCTTTTAGACAGAAATTGCACCTGCATCTTTAGGTTTAACTATGACCTTTTACAGTGTAACACAAATGACTCTGACTGTTGCAGTTGGACAAAGGGGGTAATATATTTATTTAAATGTTAAACTAAGAAAACAGCTCTTCTATATGCGGATGCATTAATTTTAGATTTTGCATTCCAAAAAAAAAAGTCGTTTTCAAAAATTAAGTGCATGTTGAGTCAGGGTTTTGCGATGTTTGTGTGCGTGTGTGTGTTGTGTTTTGCTTGGAGCTTGACGTGTTTGAGTGACTGTGGTCATTACCTGTTCAGTCTGAACCTGCAGCTGAGCTACAGATGGACAGGACCTGCAGGCCTCCAACCAAACACACATTTAGAACACAGGGAGAGAGAGAGAGAGGGAGGGAGAGGGAGTGGAGAGAGGGAGAGGAGAGAAAGAGAGAGAGAGGGAGTGGAGAGAAAGAGAGAGAGAGAGGAGGGAGAGAGAGAGGGGAAGAGAGAGAGGGAGAGAAAAAGAAAATGAGAGAAAGGGGGAGCGGAGGGTGGGAAAGAAAGAGAGGAGAGAGAGGGGAAGAGAGAGAGGGAGAGGAGAGAAAGAGAGAGAGAGAGAGGAGGGAGAGAGAGAGGGGAAGAGAGAGAGGGAGAGAAAAAGAAAATGTGAGAAAGGGGGAGCGGAGGGTGGGAAAGAAAGAGAGGAGAGAGAGGGGAAGAGGGAGAGGAGGGAAAGAGAAAAATAGAGAGAGAGGGGGAGAGGAGAGAGAGAGGGAGGGAGAGGAGGAGATAGAGGGGAAGAGAGAGCGAGGGGGAGAGTAGTGGGTGAGAGGGAGAGGAGAGAGCAGAGAGGGCGAGAGAAAGAGAAAGGGGGTGGAGAGAGAGCAGAGAGAGAGGGAGAGACAGAGAAAGGAGAGAGAAAGAGAAAGAAAGAGGGGGCAGAGAGAGAAGGAGGTGGGAGAGGGGGAGAGAAGGAGAGAGAGAGGAAGAGACAGAAAGGTGTAGGGGAGGAAGGGGAAGAGAGAGAGAAAGGTGGGTGAGAGGGGGAGGAAAGGAGAGGAGAGAGAGAGAAAGCGAGGGAGAGAGGATGGAGAGATAGGTGGGTTAGAGGGGATAGAAGGAGAGGAAAGAGAGAGAGGGGCGAAAGAGAAAGAGAGGGAGAGAGAAAGAAAGAAAGAAAAAAAGAGAGCAGAGGGGGTGGAGAGAGAGACAGACAGACAGAGAGAGAGGGAGGAAGAGAGCGAGAGGGTGGTGGATGAGAGGGGGGGAGAAGGAGAGTGAGAGATGAGAGAGGGGGGAGAAAGGGGGAGGGGAGGGAGGTAAAGAGAGAGAGAGAGAGAAAGAGAGTGTGGCAGGGGAGGGAGAGAAAAGAGGGGGACAGGAGATAGAAGGAAAGTGAGAGAAAAGGAGAGACAGACGAGATATTAAAAACTGCTGAGATTGAGAGAGTAAAACAGAGGAAACGGATATCAGAGAAATAAAGGAGAGAGAATGAGGCAAAAGACAAAAGAAGAGAAGAATGAGAGAGAAAAGAGAGAGAGAGCTGTGAGAGAAGCACATAAAGGGAAGAGGATGAGAGGAAAGGAAGAGGGAGACAGATAAACAGAAAACATGCCAAACAAAACGCCATGAGGAAAAACAGGAGTGGACTGTTGTTATGCTCCAGGCTGAAACTCTGCTCCCGCTGTGTGCAATCATCCACACACAGGATATTACATCAGATGCCCTCCCTGAAGCTACATCTAACATAAAAAATATGTCTAACCTGTCATATAGACTGCAACAACTAATTAATAATTTAAATCTTGAGTCTAACATGGGCTGTATAGCTTCTGAACACCACCCTAAACCAATCAATTCAAACTCAATACATGAACATGAAATGAAAAGTCAAATGTAATTCCGCTGGACCGAGCTGAGTGTCCTGTCACGATAAAACCCTTTTCACAGAGACTTGTCAGTGTCCATTTTAGTCAAACTTCCTCTCCCAATCCACAGGGGCCTCTGGGAGCACTTTGGCCCGCCGAGATGCCTCCTCTCTGGGCCCGGCAGACACAGATTTATGGGGGAAGCTGTGGCCTGGTGAGCTCTGCTATTGACCGCTGCTGATAATGTCTTCATATATTAGCTCGGCGCGGAGGGATCACGCCGGAGCTCACTTAATTGAAGCCGAGAGCAGCTCTTCTGTGGATTCTTTGGAGTAAATTTACACTTAAAACGTTTGGAGCAGGGCACTCGATACGGCTGTGGCAGGACTCCAGCTTCTCTCTTTGACTGACTGATGTTATTTTATATCTTATGTCGGGAATCCAAGCCAATGCTCAGCTACAACCATATAGCGTGCAATAATGTTTGGTCTGACATGGCAGTGTCTTTGATTATGTATTTTACCCTTACAAATTGGTAGCACAATAACTAGGTTAGATCATTTGATTTTTATGAGTGTTTCCATGGACAGAAATATTTAATAGTCCAAAACATCTGGTGATTGACTTTTCAAGACTTAAAATATACACATTTAACAAATTAGCAAATAAATAATGAATAAAATGCAGAAGAAAAAAATTCCTTCCGGGAAAGTAAGAGCTGGTTAAATATTTACTTTATCTTTAGTCTCGTAGCTCATGCTAATTTGATTGAGTTCTACACATTAATAATCTGGAATAACTCCTGCTAATTACAACACTCCATTGTACTCACAAACAAATAATTATCTTGAAATTACAATAACATTTTCTTCACTACATCCAGTCCGTACTCCCGTCCGGCGTACAAAGGCTTTCCGTTTTTTGAAAAGTAATGAGAGGCTCTGCTCTGATCGTGTGAACAAGATACGACAAACAAATCAAGCGAACTCGGGTGAAGTGCATCCGGTGGTTTTCAAAATAAAACCATTGCAAAACTCCTACTAAAACGAATTCATAAAATTCTCTGGAAGTAAATAAATGTCCTATGCTTATCTACTGTGCAGTGTGTGTTTTTTGTTTGCAAATACATGTGCTAAGTCAGAGGTGGCGAACTCGAGGGTCGTGAGCCACATGCGGCTCTTGGCCAATCCGAGTGCGGCTCTTTGGCTCATTCAGAAACATTTGCTTCTTCACACGCTCTCTCTTTCTTCTCCTTCGGAAAGACCGAAACTGTCAGTGCAGTGTCACAGCAGAGCTACTTAACAGACAGATTGTTTTTTTTGTGAAGTGTTTAGAAGTGATGTTCTGTGAAACTGGAGCTTCATTTTTGTCCTTATGGTTTTTTTTTGCAAATCCGCCTTATATCCACAGAGAAAAGGTCCAAAATGTACAATGAAATAAAACAAGTGAAAATAACAGTTTACAGCGGTGGCTTTTGTCTGAATGTGACATAAAACAGAAGTTTACAAACTGCCCTGACAAAAATGTGTGCAGCAGTGTTTTCTTTGCTCTGGTCACACTGGACAATCTTTTAGCTTTTAGTCCAGTTTTACAGGGGCGGAGCTGAGGGCACCTGGGGCTGGGGTCCCTAAATCTGGCCTCTATGGAGGGGGAGGCTGTTTGATTTACTGACTTATCTTTTTTTAATTATAGTAAAATTACATAACATAAGGAAAACATCCCATTTTAAACTCACCAAAGTGCAGGAAATTTGCAGAAATTAAAAAAAAAAATTCTGGGGGTGATTCTTCTTGAATTACACCAAAACCATGTCATACAGAAAAATATTTTTAATGGAGGAATTACAGTGTCTGCGTCTTGTGCAATTCAGTAAAAATATATCTACCCCCTAGTGGTGGCAGTAGGTCGACTCATGGTGTGGCTCTTCAAGGATGACAGCTAAAACAATTCGGCTCTGGCCTCTGACTAGTTCACCATCTCTGTGCTCAGTGATCACGTGGTCCCAAGTTGAGAGGGAACTCTCGTAAACTGGTGGTCTCGCAATGCCGGCAGAGTCTGTGCATGCATATTCTGGTCGCAGTGTGAGTGACCACTGGACCCATACGGATCCAGATCAGGATGTGGATCTAGACTAGAGGCAGTGTGAGCCCAGTGTCACTCCTCACGTCTGCTTATCAGTGTTTTAGGCTGTAAATGTTTCTAATTGTCCAAGGACACAGTCAATGACAACTGCCGATACAAAAGGATCTGGATGAGACAGGAAACTCAATTCTGTCTAAAATGACTTGTGCCGTTACGCTAAAAGGCCATCGATGCTTGGATGGTGTCAGCTGATCTAACAAGTCTGGATTATAGTTACAAAACTCACACTCTCTACTGTAGTCATTGTTGTGAAGGCAGTTTTAGTTACAAGAGCTACTTCTGCACTGTATTACACATTTCATCCTTTAGTGATTTTGGTTTGAGAACAATAACGCACTAGTCTAAAGCGCTTGGACAAACTTTAGTGATTTCTAGAAGGTTTTCTGTCATTCCGCCGGGCTGCGTTGTAGAAGCCATTTTGTGGAGGAGGTTTTGAAGGTTGTAAACAAGATTAATCTCAATCTGTCCTCCTCACCTCTGCGCTGTGCTGGCCTGTAATTTCAGAGCATGCAGAAAGGCGGAACCGAGAAGCAAAATGACTCCGGGAGCATTAACATTACAGGGAAGACTGAAAAATGAACTGCTAAGCTAATATTCAGAGCCTGTTTGGAAAGGTCTGTGCACACTGTTTGTAAGAAAACAGCAGTGGACCCAAAGGAGATAGATTTTCTATTTACTGCAGATTTCATTATGTTATTTACTGATTTTAAAGATCCAAGTCTAACTAAATGATTCACGTTATAGATTAAAACATCAGCAGGAAGAACAAATATGAGATGTTGTTTTCATTCTCAAACATCCTAAATGTTCACCTATTAACTGCAAAGAAAATGACATAGAATTTTTAGTTATTTGTTATTTAATTGCACACACATCTTAGACTCATAAACCCTTAAACAATACAGTATCAATCTAACAAGCAGAGAAAACACTGCTGCTGCACACTTTTGTCAGGTCAGTGTCTGTTTTATGTCACATTCAGGCAAAAGTAAAGCTGTAAAGGCCACTTTAAAGATTTTCACGATGCATGTTTTGCTCGATGTTATTTACACACGTCATCTTTCACAGCATATTTTGGACCTTTTCTCCATCAATATTGGGTGGATTTGTACAAAATAAGGATCAATATGAAGGTCAACTTTTACTGAATATTATTAGTTCGAAATGCCTCAAAGAAAGTGTCTGTTAATAGCTCTGCTTTCAAGCACTGCTATGCACGCAGGAAGAGGAAAGAGAGAGAGAAAGAGTATGGAGGCAATGTTCTGATGACAAGAGCCACAACAACCAACAGCTTCATGCAGCTCATGAGCCTTGAGGTTGATCACCTCTGGCTTAACATGATAGTGTTCTTCAAACTGTATCCAGGGTCTTTGATTTTGCTTAGTGCTGTGAATGATCAGACGCATGTATCAGACGTCATCACTCTTTGAGCTCAGCATCTCGGGGGCATCAGCTGGCGCCCCTCTTCACTCTGGGCCTTTAGCGTTAGCCTATTCTGCCTATATAACGAGAAAAAACAAAATGGCATTTGCATCATCCTTTATGCCTACTCTTTTAACCGTTTAACCTAACCTTAAACCTTTCTGTATGTAATAGTTTAGGCTTTCACATATTCACATCTGATCTGACCCACAGCCCATCTTCCAAATAATATAAAATATTCTATTTACACTTATTTAATTCTTTATTTTGATTTTGAGACTCCAAATTGAGTTGCTGCACAGAAAGTCGGGCCCAGATTAAAGGGCTTAAAGCAGGAGTGGGAGCTGGGGCCAAATCGATCAAAGTCAAGTTGGTTTAATACCACATTAAAAAAAAAAAAAGCTAATATCACACATTTTCTGTTTCTCCAGATTTATGTAATATCACATTACATCATGTTGCATTGCAAGTTATTTTTTTTTTTTGCTATTTGCTGCATTCCAGTATATTTTAGGTTTTCTAGTCACATCTTAGCAATAGAAGCTTTTATATTTCCCTAAAGCCTGTTATCCATTCTGGTCTGTGTGGCTCCTCTCGTCAGTGCTGGGCTGCAGTGTAGTGGTAGTGTACATGTAGTTCAAATTGTTGCATGCTTTATCAGGAGCCACTATCAATAATGATCAGATAGAAGCGGTTCTTGCTCAAATGATGCAAAGTGGTGCCCCCCTCCTCCTGCTGAGCCGTCTTTTCCTTTAAAGGTCACCTATTATGTCATATTCACTTTTCTGAGTTTTTAACCTTGTTATAATGGCCTTTCTTCATCATTAGTTTACTTAACGTTATATTTGAATTGATTCATACATGTTTGAGTAATCTTGTATTGTTCTTCAGCTGCAGCTCAAATGTTCAGAAATCCCCGTTCTCACCTACCACCTATCCCTCCCACTTGTCTGTATTTACTTGTTATAAATCAAAAGATTAAAACTCAAAGTGAAGTATTTATGGTTCAAAATTGTTCCATATCACTTCCCAATAATAACTATAGTTTTTAAAAATCTGTTGCTTTTTGCAGTTACATTTTAAAATGAAGAGGCGGGGCTTATCAGTTCTGCAGTTTTGAACAGGAAATCATTAAGGCTGTTTCTATTTTTGAGTTGTTGTAGATCAACTTTGTGTTTTACAATGAGCAAAAGATAAATTATTGATCTGCATATGTTCTAGTTTCTTATTAAATATAAAAAAAACACACACAGTAGGTCCCCTTTAAAACGCCCAGCTCTTCCCTGCAGACTGTGGATAGGCAGCAGTGACAGTAAAGCCGGAGCTGTAGAGACTCTTAAACACCAGGTTTCACAAACTTGAATCAGGACGTCTGAACTCACACGTCTCCTGCATCGCTAGGAGACGCAAAAATGAGAAAATAAGTAAATGAGATGTTAATAGCTTTGAATAACCTGATGAGGCAATATTGTCATCACAAGGATTTTAATAGATCTCCTTTAAATCTTCCCCTGTACACACCAAAACCCTTTCCATCTCCAAACGAGTGTAAATCTTGTAGCTCTGACATGCAGCGTGCGTCTGTCCTGTCTGCTCCTCGTCCGACTTGACTTGGAGTGTCACTTTTGTATTCACGAGCAGTTTGTCCTCATAACGATGGACAGGGCCGTTCCTGTCTGGGTCAGTGTGAGGAGGAGGAGGAGCAGACAGAACATGGACTCGGCCGCTCTAACACAACACAATGCATTAGACACGGCTGCAGAGATTGTCAGCTGTGATAGCGCCGTGAAAAGTGACTCGGGACTTACAATCGCAGAGTAAACCAATCACAAGAAACAGTTCATTTTTCATTCATTCACCAGTGGAGACAGCTTGTTGATTACTTCCAAATCCAATAGCACAGTAAATGTTTTTATAGAGCACCAGAAGAGATCAAACTTTTTTTATGATGCAGCAGGCGTTTGGAGAAAGGAATCCAGGCAATGAGAAATGCAAAGTGTATAGCAGTTATGATGAAACTAATAATAGTGCCTTATGTGTACTTTACAAGCTTGAAATTTCGATCAAAATACTCTCAAGTGAGCTTTTATTGGGTTTATACTGAGCGGTGATAAACTGCATCAGCCACAGCTGTCCCGATATTGAAAAAGATACATATATTGAATGCATCTGTAGGTTTGTGATTAAAAGGTCTTTGATACTAACAAAACCTCCAGTCGCTGTCTGTAGAGAGAAGCGACACAGTGTCTGTTCAAGTCTCCTTGGGGCGCACCGATGTAAAAGAACATTCACACAAACACGATCCAAACAGCCACCAGTTGCCAAACTTTGCAGAGTGAGCAAATTAAGTGAAATGAATGATGAAACATGAGTTGTGCGCAAGTAGTTGTCAAACTCTGACGGCAAACAGATGTTTTGAATCTTACCTCACGGATCAAGCTTAACTACTTCTCGTCACAGTCCAGTCTTTTACTTCGGTCGCTGTAACTCCTCCATCTTTGTTTTCCTCAGACCAAATAGTGCCTCTGTACTTACGTTTCTGTTTGAACCCATGTAAATAACAATCCATGCACTGCTAAATACTGTTTTTCCGTCTGCATCATTTATAGTTTTCTGCACGATTTTCCTGTGCACTGATTCTCCTGTAGCCATGGGCAATCAAACAGCTGCATGTGGGGCAACAGGCGACCACTGACGATGCAGACTTTCAAAACCTCGCCTCCACAACGCACGCTCTTCTGACCCCCGACAGCCCCGTTCACACCAAACACACCAGAGCTGCCTTTTGGCAAAAGTTGCCAGACCGGTTCAGACGGGCAATCTTCGGCTTGATGTGAAAGATCCTTAGAGGACCGGTGTTAAAGTAAGGCATTTTTCCAACCCGCGGGTCTCGCATTTTTTGACAATAAAGGACTAAAAAATGATTAAATAACAAAAATGAGTTAATTAAGAACGATACTCTTAAACAAAAGTATTGTAATGTATTGTGGAGCAACACAATTGTGGCTAAAACAAGCTGTTACCTTGAGAACTGTTAAATAATGACATCACAAGGTGGAACTGAGCATTTACAGCTTTGCATTTGTAGACAGACTAATGAAGCAGGATTACTCATGAATTCAGCACATCATATGACAAATCAATGGTCATTTTTTATTAAAGACTACAATTATGAAGAGTCAACAATTGGAATAAGGTGGATAGTCCAATTAGGGTTTTTTCTTTGGCTGATGCCGATTTTTAAAAATGCTGCTGATGCCAACATCAATGGCCAGTTTTAAAAAGGAATTTAATGAGCAATTTAAGAAAGTTTTTCCTTTTGAACAAAGTAATACATGACTTGATTTATGCCGCTGCAGACTCGAGCTTTCTCTGCCTTACAGCTCATGAGTTCATGTTGACAAACAAGCACTTACAAGCTTGTGCTGCAGCCAAAATCATAAACAAGAATAAAACTTGACTCAAAGACATGTTAATCATAAAATTAAAGCTGTATCCTTATGCATAGAGAGAGAGATAAAAGAAGTCTTAACAGTTTCTCTCCAATACTCTCTGGGAACTCAGCTGATCCAAGTAAAAATCCGATATATTGTCTATCTCTAATTATATTATCTGAAACACTGACACAAATCTCTTTACATGTGTGAGAAAGAGACTTATAAACAAGATAACCATTTGGCACATCAATTCAAACTGATGCACGGACAGCTTTTTCCGCTTGTATTCAGAGACAAGACAGCAAAAAACATCAACAACACTTTTACAGCACCAGAAAACCATCACAAACTTTGACACACTGCAAAAATCCTCAGTTAAATCCATTCTCCCTCAGTTCATCAGCTGTAATGAGCGTCTCCTACGCTGTGGTCCTGGTTCATAATGTGAGCAGATCCATTTAGCTTCACTGCTGCAGGCCTGTGTTTGTTTGTCATTAACTAGTGTTGGATGAGTCGAGTCTGTCCAGCTGGTCGTCCATCTGTCCAAAACCTCCTCGTGTCCCAGTATTCACCAATGTCACTGCACTTCGCCCCAAGACACGGCTGTTTTTGACACTGACATTCCTCCATCATGGTTTGGAATATGAAAAAGTGAGTTTAATCGAGAGAAGGCAGAGAATCATTTAAGTAAAGCAAAAATATTAGATTGTTTTTTTTTATCCCGTTTTTTGGTGTTGCTGATTACTGATGACGGTGCGGTCGACCGTGGGTTTCTCAGGCTTCAGATGGTCAAAAAGAAATCAGACGTGGGGCCTGAACTTTTGTTCGTCCTTTTTTCTCAAGCTGTAAGAACAAAATGACGTAATTTTGTTCGTACAGCCTTTGTTTGGCAGTTTGTGCAAGTTGTTCTTGTCACATTAGCTGAGCAGAACTTTGTAGAGCTGTGCGGCAGCTTAGCTCTGATTGGCTAGTTTTTCCAAAGAGTGCGGGATTTCTTGTAGAATCCACTGCTGAATATTTGACAGTTCTATCTATACCCCGTAGTGTTCTGCATTCGAACATGCCGGACGTCTGATAACATCCCATTGTTTGGCTGTTATTTGTCCCACATGTCATGCAGAGCCTGTTGTTAATAGAAACATTGAATAATCAACCAAATAACGAGCTACTGATGAGGTCAAACGACAAGAGAATGATCAGAATATTAGGATAATTTCACAAACAAACTCCTCCGCTATCACATAATGATGCTTCAGGTTAAACACAGCGGAGGAGGACAGCACCAGTTTTGAAGCAGGAGATTAGTTAAAAGTTAGTATGCAGCTTCTTTGTGACAAAGGAGATGATGGTACAGTTTATTGTCAAACGTTGGGACTGTACATGTGTACATAGTTTAAGACAGAAGCACATTTGTGTTGGAGACGTGGCCTGTTGGACAAACACACCTGAAGACGCAAGTTTACATTGACTTAGCATGTAAACTGGACACTTGGACGCCCCTGCTGTCCATCTGAATGCAGTGCTACAATTTTATTGCTTGATCAGATAAATTATGTAAACCATTTCACATATTCGATGTTTTATAAAATTAGTGTCTTGGATTATATTGTGCAAGACTGAGCTTGAATAAAGAAAAATAATGCTACTGTAGATAAAATAGTGATTGCAAAATACCATGTGCAATATATCAGTGATTGCATTTATCGCAATATTGTGATAATATATATCGTCAGCCATGTTAGTAAGTGCTCAAACCAGTTCATGTAATGACATCACAAGGTGAATGAAGCATTTTGAGCTTTGCAGAGACAAGGATTACTCAACCTTTTGTGACTGAATGAGAACAAAACCAGTGGTCATATGGAAAAGAGGTGCATTTTCCTCTTTCTCACAGAGGTACTGTATAGTGCGTATAGTTTTGCATATTGTGCTGTGTCCTTGGGAAACGCACCACTCGCCTCTTTAAACCTATGAATATATGGATGGATTTGCCCCAAAAGCCAGTTTTATGCAGCTCTGGTGTAACTTATGAGTCCAAGTGTCCAAAGGGCTCACGTACTGAATAATATATGAAACAGTTTTTAGAATATGTAGAATATTTCATTGACCCAGCTGTGTCCTCAACTAAACAGGCTCAAGTTAAATACTGTAAAGTCTGCATCATAAAAAAAAAGTCACATGATTTGAATTTTGCAGCTTATAATGATAGATTCTTATAGACTTATTACAAACAAGTGAGGCCTCCATACGTACGGAAGGTCAGTTCTGCCAATCTCTACTTTATTATTATTTTTTTCATTTGTATCATGAAACTTAATAATATCTATCAGGTAATGAAAAAAAAAGTTTGGGAAAAAATTATCAGCTAATTACTAGGGCTGGGTATTGCCAAGAGCCTTCAGATAAAATGCATATCCGATACAGAAGTCACGATACGGTACTCATCCCGATACATGTTTTCCTCGATACAATTATCTCAATATGAAACATAAAGATATATTTTACTGATCAAATGAGAAAATGTGAAAATATAGGAACGCTTACTATACTACCTGTAAAAATGTTTTAAGCGTGTTTTTGAGTGCAAGACTCCTTAAAATCAATGTTAAGAACGAAATGTACAATGACAAAATGCAGAAAAATTGCATTTTCATGTTTTTTTTTTTGTGTCTCATGGATAAGTCACTTTTAGCTCAGCAGTTTCAGTCTTAAAGCAGCAGTCCAGGGTCAGAAGTGCAAAACGTTTGAGTTTAAGTATCCCAAAACACCCCCCTGTATTGCCAACAAATTCATCACAATATATCTTGATACCGATAAATGGAGTACAGCCCTAGTAATTACCTGATACTATCAGGTATACAAATGTAAAAAGAAAAACAAATCTGATAATTACCTGATAGTATCACAATATTACTTGATAGTATCATGTTATTACCTGATATCATGATATTTCATGGTACAACTAAAAATTTAAAAAATAAATAATAAAGACTTTTATTTAGGTGCACTCAACAGTGTTAACATTACATTATTTACTTTACTTTACTTTACTTTAGGTTTCATAGACGTGACCGTTATGTGTATACAGACAAAAGGTAAACCTGTTTAAAAACATTTTTTCTGAAAGTCATTGTAAATCTTATTAAAAAAGCTATGGACATGATGTTTATTTGTTGGTGTTTTTTTAATTGACTTTATTTAACAGGAAGTCCACTGAATCAAAATCTCTTTTGCAGGGGAGCCTGGCTGGGGAAGGGTCAGGGGAGGCTTTACATTTGTTTTGCCTCAGAATATTGTCCAATCAGAAAGCAGAATGAGCCTCACATGGCAAGGATCAGTTGTAATTATTTTGTTTTTTAGACATATTACATTCATTAAACATTTAATTTAAACATGTAAGGGTGGTCTGAGTTATGAATGAACGTCAGCGCTGTATTTATGATCATTTGGTTGTTTATTGTTTACTGTGTCCATCAGTCAATAACACCTCTGTACAAACCAGCCTCAGCCATTACAAACTAATGTACAATCAATATTAGATTTGTTTTTCTTCAGAAGAGATCTCAACTTTGATGGGAAAATAATGACCGCATTTATAATAATTAGGCTGGACAATAGAAAGCCAATGTCATATTAATGTAAACTAACTGTTTTTGTGTTTTTATGTCATTGGGCTTAAAGGGGACACATCAGAATCAGTTATATGAGCTTTTAACCTTGTCATAAGAGGTTGTTTTCACTTGCCACTTAGCTCCACCCACTTTTTTGTAAAGCGCAATTACAAAACATTTGATTTGGGAATGTTGTGTTGTAATTTTTCTAACAGTTAATCAAAGTAACCTTAAGTTTGCTGCTTACAGTAAACTAGAAGAGTTTATTAATAATGTTCAAAATATAAAACGTTCTACAGTTGTTATAGTTTGCCCATTTTCTCTTAAAATTTTAATTTTGTCCTACCGCCTATCTTCGCTCACTGGTCTGTTTTAATATGTGATTTTTAAAGAAATTCTGATCCCAAGCACAATTTTTGTAGCCTGATGCATCAATCACTGCTTTTTGGTAGTTTTGGTCGTAGAGCATAAACATGTGTAAGTGATTGTTGCTGTTTCTTTTTTGAAAACTCGCAAATAAAAGATACGATAATATTTTCATCATATCATCATGTAGTAGAAAGTTGTCAGCGTTATGAAGATCAAGACGTTTCGACTCTCATCCAAGTCATTTTCAATCTGAAGTTTCAAATGACATTTGAAGTCTTTCTACTCTGAATCACTCCTGGACGAATGAGGGATTAGCTACATATCATATCAAGTTAATATTTGACATATGTTCAAAGGAGGAGAACATATACAGTCTGCTATCTCAACTCACTTTGGTTCAGGCACCACTTCGCTCTTTCTTGGATGGATGACTGTACTTGCTTTATGGGAACCGTCTGCAGTCCTGCGATACCTGACCTAGTAGCTGGAGTGAAATGAAATTGAGTGGAAGCACTAGGTGGCGCCAGCCTGGCTGGGTTGTAGGTTGCGTTTACTTGGTAAAACATAATCAGACAAAAGCCTTTTTTGTGTGTGTTCACAAGATTGTACTTTGCCAGGAAATACTGTATCTACAAAGTTATTTCACGTTTTCATTCTGGTAATTTCTATTACACTGCAAAAACTATATATCTAGACTTGCTTAAAATGACTTGGAATCAGAATTTTAATCCAGTTTTGAGCTGTTTTAACTGGATAACCTTTAATTGCTTATGTAATGTTGAATTTTTCACTGGTTTCAAGACATCTTGAACTGGTTTTAAGAGAATTTAGCTCAAATAAGAACACAATTTCCAGTGGGGTAAGAATAGTTTTCTTAATCCATTGGCAAAAAGTTTGGACTGAAATAAGAATAAATGTCTTGAATACAGTTTGAAACACTTTGAAACAAGGAAAATAATCGATGTATCTAATAAATCAAGGTTAAGTGAGTCATAACGCTTGAAATTAGGTTTAAATCATAGAATCAAGGAACTTTAACTTTTCTTTAAATTTTTGTTTTGCAGTGTAGTGACTAGACTTGTATTTTTTTGCATTACAAAAACAACAACAACAACAACAAAAACATGTTGCCCTAGTATTTTTTCGATACAAGATTAAAAAATGGTAACGCATGAATAGAAACAAAAATCCCCATCATTACCAACTCCAAGTCAAATCAAATCAAAATCATTCACTTGGATGACCAATTATGTTAAATTGCTGATAAAAAGCACATGTATTCTTATTATTGTGTTTTTTGTTTCAGTATTGTGGGTCACACGGAGCCTTACACCAAACTGTGCTGTAAAGGCTTCTGCATCGACATCCTGAAGAAACTGTCCCGAAACATCAAGTTCTCCTACGACCTGTATCTGGTGACCAACGGGAAGCACGGCAAACTGGTGCGAGGCATCTGGAACGGCATGATCGGAGAGGTACTAGAACTGTTACTGTTAATCTTACATCTTACATTTAAGCTCACACATAGTAGGCGTTAGCAAAGCCTTTGACTTCTACTTCTGCAGCAAAGACACATTTCACTAAATCAAAGAGGAGAGTAGGCCATTGTCTTGTAGTTCCAACACAGACAAGCTCGAGGTCTTGTCCACTAAGGTCTGTGTGTGCAGTGCATTCTTTTTGGTCAAGCCTATGACAAGCAAAGAACAGACCAGTGCTCATGCCTCAGTGTTCTCCTGGCTTTATCTAACATGTATCTTCTCTGCTGTGTGGGACATGCTGTGTTCACTCTGGACAGTGCAGCACAATTAAAGCTCTGTCTGCACTGGACTGATTCAAGATTGAATTGATTTCTTGACAAATAGATTCCTCTTTAATAATTGCGGGATTATTGGTCGACGTCACTTTCTGCTCTACTTCGCATATCTCATATAGAAAGAGACTCTGTCCATCTAGTTGCCTGGGAAAACTTCTTTGACTAAAACAACAAACGAGATATGAGCTATAGCTGTTTTGTGTCACGTCTGACAGACGTCTGGCTCCTGAAGCTTGAGACAGTGTTTTTCTTTTTCTTTTTTTTTTTTTTTTCGTTCACCTGAATTTAACGTGTATGGGTTGTAGGGTTGAATTAGCAGCATCATTTTTTTTTTGTTTTTTCACACAGTCATTAACTCTTGTAGTTAGCTGACAACAGCCCTGGCTCGTGTTGTTGCTACAACTTGTGTCAATCAGTGGCAGCTCTTTCTGCATACCAGGTGAGCATCTCCTGTGTTCTTAAACAAATAATCCCTCTATACTTGTGAGTCTCTTGCATGGCTCAGCTGCGCAGGGAGAGATTCACTGAATTGAGTGGGATCAGACAAACCATTGACTTATGTCACTCTCTGGGTGCTGGAGCTCAACCTAGTGACAACTACAGACAAAAAAAACAACAAAAACATGCCAGACCAGGGGCAAAAAACATCCCTAATGTGTGCTGGTTTTGATTCTTGTGGACTTGACTTTGACATACAGTATGTCACTTTCTGACTCATCCCTGACTGACTCCCTTCGACACATTTCACATGCAGAGATGTTTGGTTGTCTAGCACATGGGTTCCCAAACTTTTCAGACCGGGACCTCCAAAATGACAGGCAAGTGACTGGTGACCCCCACAACAAAATCAAATAGAAGTTTGTAATGATTTCCAGTTGTAAATCCGATCATAACAGAGTTTAATCTTAATGTTTTATTTTTTGGTTTGTTATTTGACTGAAACATACTGTTTTCAGTGTAAATAATTTATTAAATGCAGAGTAATATTTGAAACAATTAATCATGAAATAATTTCACGACCCTCAGTATTTACTTTGTGACCCCTCAAGGGGTCTCGACCCTCACTTTGGGAACCACTGCTCTAGCACAGCTTTAGAACAGGTGATACTATCCCTGCATCGTCAATCAGCTCTGATCCCTCACCCCTGCTTGTTCTTGCACATTTGAATTGATAAAATGTTTGATAATGAGAAAAACACCGTGTGGTTTGATTTCCTTCCACGCAATTCTGTTTATATATTAATCTTTCCAGAGAAGAAAACAATATTTACGGAATATGAGATGATTATCCAATAAGTTGTAATGTACTTTGACTAAATGAAGACTCAAAGTTCAACAAAACAACTTGAAAACGATCCCAGGTTAATCACACACATCCAAACTGTCCCAATGGCAGAAAAAATCCCTTTTAATCTGTTAACTTTTGTCAAAACTTCACTTTGGGCCAACAGTCACCCCTCCAAGCATCGACCAACATATTTATGATGTAAACTTTGTGTACGTGTTGGGCTCTCCTCCAAATATTTAAACAGCTCACGGCCCAGACAAGACAAATGTATTTACTGCTGAATAATTCAACTAGCTCCTGCGCTTTGGCCCTGAGCTGACCGTCGGACCATCGCCACAGCACAGACAGTCCTATAATAACACTCAGTGGACATGTTTTATTGTGCTCTTGTAAAGTTTATTCGGATCAAAACTCATTCTCAAAAGTTGTCTGCAGAAAGTGTTGAGTTATTGGACAAAAAAACGACTTTAGTCATGTCCAGTCAATCGGTCAAACTACGGACTATGGACTGTGCCTTTTTTTCTTGAATAGCACTGAATTCTTAAAGGGACTATGACTACTCTGGCAAATTAAATAATGAAAATATTGTACATTTGAGCAGTGGTTCTCTGCCTTTTTCAAGGTATAAAAGTAGGTACAAGTGCAATTTTATTAGTAAAAATACAAATCTATGACTGTAAAGTAGGCCTATAGACAAAGAACCAAAAACAGTCTTTTGTCCGGGGTGCCCAAACTTTTTTCCTCAGCGGGCCAAAATTAAATATATTTTTTTCTTGAAGGGCTGAGATTTTGCAGCGAGTCAAGGGCCAAGCCTAATTTCTTCTTGCATCTAAAAGTATATTTGCCATAAGAAAGTGACCAAATTGCACTTTGTAAGCACGTTTTATCAGAATAAACTGCTTTGGTGTACTTTGACAAGCATTTTAGCTTAATATGTAACCACACAGACATTAACAAATCTCAGGACTTCTTTGGGGGACAAATTAAACTCCTTGGAGGGCCAAGTTTGGTCCTCGGGCCCCACTTTGAGCACCACTGCTTTAGTCTATCATTTGATTAGCATCTGTTAGGCCAGTACATATAGGACTCTACAACTGTCACTGCATTTGAAAGGTGTTGTAAGGTCTTGTTAAAAAAATGAGTGCAACGTTTCAAATATCATCAGCGGACCCCCAGAAATAATTTTGCGACCCTCATGGAGGTCCAGAGCCCCAGGTTGGGAAGCACTGCATTAGGGATAGTCCTGACCAAGACTAGCAAGAAGACCTGGAGACGGATCACGTCGCCCCATAGCATGTAAGGATGTTTCAAATGCAGAGAATCAATTGCCCTCACAAAGAATTAATGTTTAAATGTAAAGGTACTAGAATCAATTTTTGCTTCCTTAAAAATGTACTAAACAGAAATGATTATTTCCTACATCAGTTTGTGTTTTGCTCATTTACCTACATTCTGAACTTCCAAATTGTTTAGTGTCAAACTGAAATAGAACTGGGGCCAAATTGACTGGAGTCAGAGTTGGTCGAGAGTCACAAAAAAATAAAATATAGATTCTTCTGTGTTATATTTAAATATGGTAATTTTAAACATGTAGACGTAATTACAGACTATAATTACGATTTCTAAAACATTTATTATCAAGTTATCATTTTTCTCACCTTTCTTTTTTTAAATTCTATATTCCTTTATCCAACTACTTTCATGACTTTTTAAAGTTTTGTTTGTGACATTTAAGCGACCTGCTTGATGGTTGTAAAAGTCACATTGTCACAAATTGAATGCTAAATTTCTATAAGAAAAAGAAAATATTATCATCTCATGCATCTAACATGAAGGTCAGTACGTCTCTGAGTGGGCGTGTCCGGGGAGGAGCCGTGGACCAATCACAGACATTGCTGCGTCACTGTAAAGACCCCACAGCCCTCTCCTCTCTCTCTCCTCTCTGACTCTGGACGATGCGACATTAGGCGGGTTCGTTGTCATTTGTCTGTGAAGCTGTGCGTTCAATGAGGCGTGTCGGTCTGAAGGGGGGGCTAACGAGCTGCGACTGGAGCGGCGCTGCAGCAGAGTGTGACTCAGAAGAACATCACACTGAACCCAGGCCAAACCGACTACTACAGACTCCATTAAAGACACCGCTGTGATTAGGGCGACACTTGAAAACACATTAGCCTTGCTCGACGGGCTAAGCTAAAGGTTGTGTCCTTGAGCAAGACACTTGACCCACAGGCTCAAGTGTTTGTGTTAAGGAGAGTGTGTTGGGTGAACAGCACTGACACACAAATGGCAAGAGATTATAATTTCACAACTGTTACCAAGCAACCACGTGATAAATATGAGCCAAAATCCACATAAATGATACAGAAGTTAAAGATTAGACGACTAATACTGAATTTTAACTTTTTTACTTTTGCAAATTGATTGCTTAAACCCCCAGGAAACTGTGTCAGTTGTGTGCAAGCCCAGGTGTAGAAAGATGGCTGCTACTTAGCATTCATAGCGGCGCTCAGTTGCGCATTGTTGCGAGTTAGCTAACTTGGATTCAGCAAACCTCCACCCACCGAACATGCACAGTTGTTCTTTCTCTCATGTGGACGTGTACCAGTTGCGCGTGTATGAGAGCAAGCAGAGCTATATGGGGATTATCGGTGGACGTGACTTTCCACTCTACTGCGCATGCTCCCTGCAGAACGCTATCCTAGACAGACAGGCTGGCGAAACTTTTTTGATTAAAACATCTAAACGGGACGAAAGCTAGCTGTTTTGATCAGGTAAGAACCGGTCTGACAGATGTGTGTCTCCTGAAGCTCGAGACAGAGTCTTATTTTATATAGGTGAGATATACGTACATCTGAATGTTACCGTGTATGAATCATAGGGTCAATTTTCATTCACAAAAGTTGATTTAGCAGCATAACTTGCCTTCGCACAATGATAAACAGTTTGTGTCAATCAGCAAACCGGGTGCGTGTGCATCTCTCGTGTTGATAAACAAATAATCCCTCAATAGCCGAAGCTAAAGATTAAAAAGCTATTTTTTAATCAAAACTTAAGACTTTTGAACCAAGAAAAAGTTCAAGATCTAAAACTAGGTAAGATTTGTCACAAAATCCGACCTTTTTGAAGTGTGTTGGTCTGTGAGGTTTGTGATTACACAACACAAGTTCACAAGAAAGCGTACATATACCACGACACAAAAAAACAGTGTATTATGAGCATGGTTTCATGACTTTTTTGTGTAGATATTGACCCTATTTTGTCCCGCCCACTTTTCTAGGATTTGCACTTCCTGTTTAGCTCTGTTAAGGTAGTTTACATGTTTGTCTGTCTGTCTTGTGGGGCAATTTCAAACATTTGTAATGACAAAATAAAATTAAAATAAAACTATCGTCTGAAGTCTACAGGCTAAATGCAGCTAAACAGGAAGTAAAATTCCTAGAAAAGTGGGCGGGACAAAATAGGGTCAATACCACAATATGAAAAAGAGTAAAAATTATTAAATTTTTGTTGAAGTCATGTGGGGACATTTTCTTTTGATGAGAAGGGTAAGTTTAGGCATCAAGTTACTAAATCGGGTAAGATTAGGTCTGGGGCTTTGGGCAAGTATATGTACGCTTTCTTGTGAGATCGGGTTGGATTGCATTGTGCCTTTGGAAAAAAAATACTTTCTGGACTAGCTGCAGTATCAGTTGAACGGCCGCTACTACTATTCTGGACAGTTTTAAGCTAGCAATGTCCTATCCAGATTTTACACTAGTGTGTCTTTGCATTTTGGCACTTTTTGATGACGTTTGTGGAAGGAATTTGTTGTAGAACTGAATCTTTTATTGTAATTTTATTCATAACCTGCAACATAGCTGCTATAAGACCATGTAAAATATTTAACACAAAGACTATCACACCAAAGTCAAATAGTAACAGAAAGTCGTGTTTGTAAGTAAAAGGGGTAACAATGTTTTCACTGTATTTTCTCAGCATCAATTCCTGTCCAATAAAATAAAAAATTAATAATAAAGATGAGTTGTTCCAAACAACAATTATAAAAGAAATAGGCTACAACGCATTATTGATCCACCAAACTGCACCCACTTTCAAAAACTGGTCTGAAACTGACTGTTGAAGAAAAAGCTTTTAAACCTAATTCAAAAATGGATTATTTATTTTGACAAACTTCGGTCTAAGTGCAGGAATTATTTTTAGATGTATTGAGTTCCCTTAGTTTGTTGTTTTATAATAAAATTACAAAACCAACATATTGATTGACAAACAAATAAAAAACCAACCCAACTTCTGGTCCAAAGTCATTACCAAACGTTTTATACGGTGTGTGTTTTTAGTTTTACCTCACTCTGACGGCTTACGTAACAGCAGGAAACTCAGTGAGAATCAGACCAGTGCTTAAACTCGTGAAATAGTGTGTAACAAAGCAGACCGAGGACAGACGTGTCCAGAGGAATTATCAGAGCCACTCTTCATGTTTGTGTCAGTGATAGGTAAAAGGTTCAAGCCCGGGTGAGCTAAACGTTTTTTCTGTTTTGTTCTGAGTCGCTACAACGAGTGATTTTAAGCCAGACGCCGGGGCCAAACTGTGAGCAGCATCAGGAGTAATAATCCTCACTGAAAACTACAGCGAGCTCCGGGGAATTGTTCTGTTTTTATTCAACTCCGGCTCAGAAAAGGAAAACCTGTGATAACAATGGATTTGTAGTAGCAGCACTAGGACAAGCAAGAGTCCAACTTAATCAGCGGATGTAGCATTAGTATTAAGTATTGATAGCATTAATTTAGATTTGAGCGGTCCATATTAAGCTAAATTAACAAAATTAGCGTTTAACCTTATTATACGTTTTCTCACTGAACTCCTGTCTTAACCGTTGTGGAGGAGTTTGTGAGCCCGGATGATCCTTGGAGCTTTGTTGCCTGGGGCTTTATGACTCTGGTAGACTTTCCCATGGCAAACGAGTCGATGACGGGACAGACTAAGAGCAGTTTGAAAGCTTTCATGAAAAGTTTAATAAAGAGGACTGCTGCGTTGCTGTGACTTACGTTACTGGGGCCTCACCCTAGAACCAGGCTTGGGGTTGGGGCTTATGCCTGGTGACCAATTGCCTGACCAGTGTTGTGGAACTTTTGTTTTCTTGTGGAAAAATTAATTCCTTGAGAGTTGCCTAATGTCTAAAGTATAATTTATTTACAAAGTACAATTTATGCACAATGAAAGTCCAGAAAGTCCAAGGTCCTATTGCAGTCATTGTGGGAGATTTCAGGCCATATTGTCCGGTTGTGAGGTTTCCATCTTTCCGGTCCTATGCAGTCATTGTGGGAGATTTCAGGCCATATTGTCCGGTTGTGAGGTTTCCATCTTTCCCAGTCCATTGTTTCTTAGCTCATGCTCTTCCAATGTTCCATCTCATCCAGCCTTCTCTTCCATCTGTCCCTTTGCCCCTCCCTTCTGGCTGCGTTGTGAATACTTATAGTAAGATTAGGGGGGCAATCAGGCCAAACAGGCAGGAGTGAAGACAAAACAAAACATTGAAAGACATCAAAAATTACAAATGTGGTGGGTAACCCAGACGTGAGTTTAACAACAGTCAGATCCTTGGAACCTGTAGCCTTCCAGTAGAGCTTGAAGCCTTGTCAAATGCAACCAAGTCTAAACAGTATGAGTTGTGATCTAACTTAGCATCTAGGGTTTGTCTTGAGCTTCCCTTGTGACTTCTTAAACAGACATCAAGAAACCAGTAGATTCCATAACACCAGCTAGTCCCTACATGCTTTGACAGACAACATTACAAAGACGTGAGGGTCTGGAATTAGAGCGCAGAGTTTCAATTTCAAGAGCGCTGAGTCAACCACTCACAGAAAACCCAGAAATTTCACTGAAACGGCGACTGTGTTGTTATCAATGTTATCGTAAATATGTAGCGCAAGGATTTTTTAAGAAGGCTCTTAACACGATTTGTTGCTCAGTTTAAAGGAATTGATTTGTTCCTAATTGTTCAAAACAGCGAGAGCTGGGGAATACAATTTATGAGATACATCCACCATCTTGAATGTTTTGAAACAGTTAAAAAAAAATTAGCGAGGGGTGGGAAAGGGGAGCGGCTGTTTGAGATTGGATTGTTCCAAATTTGGACGACGAAGTGGATCCATTCCAGACCAGTGAATCTATCTTTGGATCCAGGTCTGAGCTGGCCAGGCCCAGCCCAAACCGATGATGTGGGTCGCCCGTCCTGTTAGTTCACAATCCACTGGGGTTTCATGGGGGTCGAGTGTACAGAGGATTAAGTGGCAATCTGGGACAGGTGGAGAGAGGCAAGATGCTCCACTTCTCTGGCATTGCCCATGGTAAGATCTGACTTGCAAGTGTGGGCCTGCTCACAGCTAAACTCATATGAAATGTATGAAAAATCTTGAATATATTGAGCTCAACTTTGTCTTAGTGAAATGATAGTTCCAAGGTCTTTTACGATCAATGCATTTGTCTCTAAACACACCAATACTAACACAGCAGAAGTTCCCACATTTGAAAAACACCACTTTGAGCCTTGTCCCTCTCTGCTCCATTTTCTCTGTGCATGTTTTAGTTTTGAACCTCTGTGTCTCCTCTTTAGGTTTTCTACAAGCGCGCAGACATGGCCATCGGCTCTCTCACCATAAACGAGGAGCGCTCTGAGATCATCGACTTCTCCGTTCCGTTTGTGGAGACTGGGATCAGCGTGATGGTCGCCCGCAGCAACGGCACTGTGTCTCCTTCTGCATTCTTAGGTCAGACATCCAGAATAGCTCCAGTATTAGCTTTTTCAGAATGATGGATAGATTATTGACTGGGTAAACTTCAGTCTTTGAATTCCAACAGGTTTTTATGCTGCTGTGTTGTTATATACACCATGAAAGAGAATCTATTTTAGTTAGTGGATGATAATAGTGATGTTGGTAAAGAAGACATAAACAGAATTTTTTTTGTTTATATATAGATTCGGACTGCTACAAGTTTATAGATTAATCACCACTAATCGATCATAGATAATCGTCAATTTTATTTATATTAGAAAAGAAAACACAAAATTCTCAAGTAGCATTTTTCATCATGGAATTAGTCAAATCAGAAAAAAAAAAATCAGATCAAGTCTTAACCAATCAAAAAAATGAAATAATTTTCAGACTTTGCTGGGACTCCATTTGGACTTTAAGGTCAGTGACTCTGGACTTTTCTTGGACTTGAAGCTCTGTGACCTGACATGACTTCTTCTGGTCATAAATTAAGCAGTGTAATTTTACGTGAACAAACTGCAACATGTCCTCCTCACTTGTTTTTGTGACTAAATCAGGCATATCCAAACTGCGACCCTTGAACCAATTTAGTTTGGCCCTCAAACATTGTGCCAAATTGACCCAAATTACAAAAAGTATAGTGTTTAATGGCAAATTTGATAAATCATTCTGTCATAGTTGAAATTTGATGTTATATAAACCTAAAATGAATGTTTACTGCCTCATTCAAAGTGTAGTAGTAGTTCATTAAAATAAGGTCAAATAGAAAATGTTGAATGATTCACTTCATTGCCATGCATTATGTGGCTCTCCGCTTCACATATAAGCTTCAAAATGCGGCCCACTCTGAAGAAAGTTTGAACACGCCTGGACTAAATTAATTATTAAGTAGACAATTTTAAATTGGATAATTTATAGAAATCAGTGAAATTGTAGAAATACAAGACTTGAAAAGACTTGAAACTAAACGTGTGGGGCAATGACTTGAGACTTGGACTTGTTTCTCTTTAGACTTGAAACGTGCCTCGGGCTGGTGTCTCTTTGATTTGGAACAAAACTTGGACTTGACTGTTTTTGACTTGAAACTTGACTTGGACTTGTCTTCTTTGACTTGGAACTTGACTTGGAATGGTCTCTCTTTGACTTGGAACTTGACTTGGACTTGTCTCTCTTTGACTTGAACTTGACTTGGACTTGTCTCTCTTTGACTTGGAACTTGACTTGGACTTGTCTCTCTTTGACTTGGGACTTGACTTGGACTTGTCTCTCTTTGACTTGGACTTGACTTGGACTTGTCTCTCTTTGACTTGAGCCTTACCTTGGACTTGCCTCTCTTTGACTTGGAACTTGACTTGGACTTGTCTCTTTTTGATTGTCTTTCTTTGACTTGGACTTGTCTCTCTTTGTATTGGGACATGAGTTGGACTTGAGGCTAAAGAATTGAGACTTACTTGCAAAACAGTGACTTCTTGAAACTCACTGAAGACCGATAAAAAGGAATAGCCTTATGAACAAACAGATGAACGAGATAAGAGTAATTAGGTTAAAGACATTCAGTGCATTGTTAGATACTTTTATGATTTATTTACTTTATTCTTTACTTAATGAATCATTATTAGATCTGTAATCATATGTGTCCTGTTCTTCCAGAGCCGTACAGCCCTGCCGTGTGGGTGATGATGTTCGTCATGTGTCTCACCGTTGTGGCCATCACAGTCTTTGTGTTCGAGTACTGTAGTCCTGTGGGATACAACCGCAGCCTGGTCACCGCCAAAGGTACGCCCTCTCACAGACAAAAAGTTTTCACACAGCTGCAGGTCGGCCCGAGAGAACTTCAGATCCGATTGGGCCGCAGTCTGAAGCTCATTAAACAACTGTTGTGAGAGCGCTTAAAACAGGTGGTGTCAGAGAGGAGCGCCCCGCATTCTGGAGCGTGACAAGTGTGGTGTCGAAGCAGACGACCTCGGACTGACCTACACAGTCTGCGGGGAAGATAAAAGCACCTGGAATTAATCAGCCGATAGTCTCACATGGTTTATGGTGCAGCATTTGGGATGAATGAGGAGGGGAGCATGGGAAAATAAAGGGACTTGTTTATACAGCTACAACTTTATTACTCCGCCAGCTGATACTATTAGGGTTGTGCCAATGCACTGCAGACAAAAAAAAAAAAAAACGAAAAACAGACATTCAATATTTCTTGATTTTTTGGTCTTGAGCCTTAATTTTAGACATTTAAAAAATTTTTTAAAGGCATTTTTTTTTTTAAAGCAATTTCTTTAAAACTTGTCAAAAATTTTTTTAATCAAACGGAATATTTTACATTAGTTATTAATTTCAAGCAAAGCAAATTTTTTTTTTTGTTTTTCACAATGTGCAATGCTGGTATTGGAAAAAGCTCCGATACCACAACATTTTCAGGTATCAGCGATTCTCAAATCAAATCGCCGATACCACACTGTATTGTCCTTATTGAGAAGCTGTAAATGCTAACAGCAACTGTTTTTGGCTATGCTAGCACTCAGCTAAAAAGGATCTGCAGAGGCTTTGCTAATGGTAAAAATACTCATTAAAACAAACAAAAAAGCATCCATGTTACCTGTGTGATGTTTCGTTTAGTCTTTAGAGCCGTTAGATTAACTGTAAAGATGGTCTGACAACAACTCCAGCAATGCTAACAGCGCTAACACAGGCTGTTTGTTTTGCTTGGACCTATAAAAGAACTGGATTAGACGCCTCTACCTCTGTCCAAGAGCGAATTCAATTGGTGGCCCAAGAAAAATGTCCCCTTAGACGTCAATGCATTTTGAAAGGCTTGTGCTTAGTGACAAAGACACCTCCAGCTTTCACAAATGTTTGAATTATCGAATCAGTTCTGAAAGGTTGTGTCAAACAACGCAGATATGTTTGCTGAAAGGGAGCTTGCTCATAAGTATCACCATCCTGTGTCCTCAAATAAGCTCTAAATAGACCTGACTGAAGCTGAAGTAAAGACTTCTCAGATCTGTGTTTTTTCCTTCAGATCCTGGAGGTCCGACCTTCACCATTGGGAAGTCCGTTTGGCTGCTGTGGGGCATCGTCTTCAATAACTCTGTCCCCATCGAGAATCCCAAAGGCACCACCAGTAAGATCATGGTGCTGGTCTGGGCTTTCTTTGCTGTCATCTTCTTAGCCTCGTACACAGCCAACTTAGCCGCCTTCATGATCCAGGAGCAGTACATTGACACGGTGTCTGGACTCTCCGACAAAAAGGTAACATATGTAGGGTTTGTGATATTGTTCTACTATGTTGAGGTGTCACTGGTTCAATAGTTGATAATATGTTTTCAAAACATCTGTGTTATGCAGAAATAAAGAAACGATTGAAAGACATTTAAGAAAAATGTATTATTTGCATATTTGCAGCACCAGACCTATTACAGGTTCAGATCTAATCGGTCAAACTTGTTCAATATTAAACTTTAGTGTGAGTTTGTGTTGTTATGATAGACTTGTCCAAAGTTTGGTTTGAAACTGCTTAAGAAAAAATTGGGTTAGAGTTGGATTTTGGTGTCCGGTACTTGTATTGATGATCAGATCATCTGGTCTTGATGCAGTCACCTGTCATGCCAACATGTTTACCTTTTCTGGCGTGTTTTTGTCACGCTATTGAGATGACACACTATGAAATGTGTTGAATTAACACAATCTTTTCTTGGCATATGAAGGGTGAGTTATGATCTTCAATAGAATTAGTCACATTATCCTCACAAAGGCTCCCTATAATGCTTCTGTCTAGAAGGTAGCAGGTTTCAGGTGCGTCACAGCCAGATCACAGTTCAGCTGTGCACTTTGACACTATGTTACTTTTGAGCATACCAGCACTATAATGGCATGAACATGGTGCGAGTGTTGTCACAAGCTTTCTGATTTGTTACCAAACACAGTTCAGCAGAGACAAAATTACTTTATATACGCAAAATTAACTTTTTTTAGTAATTAATCCAATTCCAACATTGTTAATTCATCATAAAACACAGCTGAAGTTCTGTCTGTGAGATGCTGTTCTTTCCCTTCTGTGCCTTTTAAAACACTCCAGAATGTCATAGGTAAAGCTTTGAGAGCTTCTGTGCTGCCTTATTTCCATAAATCATCCAGACTTGGTTTGAGCATTTTTTGCAGCAGTATTTCGAGTAAGATCAATTTGATTATTTTACTTATGGAAATTCTATTGAATCTAAGAGATGTATAACTCTGTCTTAATTCCTGATGTGGGAAGCACATGACTTTCAACTGAGCTGTGGTGAAATATTTATAATAATAGGCCAAAGTAAAGGTTCTCGAGAGTCTGTTTGGAAGTCAAAAACAATGCAAAATAATGCTTTGTATTTGCCTTGTAAAGCCTTTATGGCAGGTTTTTGTGTTCTTCATGAGTCTCGTATATTGTCACCAATTTATTTGCCTACTGTGATGATTGTGCAAGAATGTAACTTTACGGAGAACTATAAATCACCCTCTTTATATTTATGCCTTTTGATTGAGGCCACACAGAGAAGTTTTATTTGGGGTTTACAATTAGGTCTAGATCTGATGTTACAAAAATCTAAATGTAGATCTGGTGCTAAGATTTGTTTAACAGTAGAATTAGCATTGCACCTTTGTATGCACCATAGAAATGGACAGAGGTGACAACAGATGTCATAGAAACACAGAAAATAGACATATTTACCTTAACGTGCCTTACTCGCTCAGAGACGGATTTCATACTCAGTACAGCTATCTTCATTGCTTTGGCTAGAATACACAACACATATTGCAAAGATGCACATTGATACTTGATGAAATCTAAGAAAAAGTGACCACATATAATTAAAATCTCTTTGTATTTAGTCCTAAATAATTCTGATTTGGTACTGGATGTTTGTAAGGAATGTCTGCAAGCCATTTCACCACCATAATCTAGTATGGAAACATTATCTTGAATATCCCTGAGTCTACACTAAAACTTTTAAGACACAAAATAAATCCTATACGTCACAGCATGTCATTTCACAGCCCTTTGTCTTACTTAAGGATTATATTTGTAAATCAAAGGCTGAAAGATTAAGTGGTGAAATGCAGTTGTTAGATGGTGGAACAGCTCGTGGATAATGTCTTGTGTTTTTTTAAGTCTGTGGATGTGACTTGTTTTAGTATTGACAGACAATCAGAGCCGGAGCAGTGACTGAGGCAGAGGATTAAAAAGTCGAATGAGGAGAGCTGGCCACGCTTCAACACTCTTCTACCGAAAAACTTTAGATGCAAACTCTACACAGCTGGCATGATAGTGACTCTCTGGCAAGGATGGAATGTAAACCAGCAGAGAGACACAGATGCAAATATAAAAACGTATATACATTTATTAGAGTATGCAAATGACTGGGTGGGATAAGATACGAGAACTTTTATTTGACCAACAGTGGGAAATCTCCAGTTGTAAAAAGCACAGTTCAACAGAAAGCAGCTGAAGATTTGAAACAATTAAAACTCTACTTAAAGCCTCATTGTGGAACGTTTTCACCAATAAAGAAACTTGAAGGAAAGCATGTTTTTGTAATTTTGAATTCTTTGTTGCACTAATCAGATAATACAATCTGTGCTTAATCAGTACAATCAGTGTGCTTGCATAGCCACAAAAATTGTCAGTTTTGTGGCGTGAGGGACTTTGAATGGAAAAGCAGCTCCTTTAGTTGTATTTTTTTCACAATGTAGCTTAAAATGTGTTATTAATGTTTCAAAACATGGTTTTACCTTTTCCTTTCGAATGAATCAGTTGACTTTATACCTCCAGGAAGCTACACAGTGTCACTTTTAAGATACTATACCAGATTTTGCTTGAGTGTTTTCTTTCATGTGCGCAGTTATAAAAGTGAACAATGAAACGTGAGTGGATTAAACAGGTTTCTAAAGGTCACAGGAGAGTGGAGGGTCTTGTCAGGGAGTTGTGACACATTGCTGGCATCAAATGAAAAAGTTCCAACAAACTCTGTGTTGGCCATGTTCTAGTAGGCTAAAGTCGATGCTTCGCACATCATTTAAGGCGCAGGTGTTTTGGAAATGACATGCATAATGGTCGTAAAAAAAGATTTATGCACTTGAACTACAGGCACAAAGCGTTACATACGTTTACAAATGCGCATTTATTTTATGTGCACATCCAGCATGCATCCTGACAAACAGTCATAACAGAGTGACGCACAGACGAAAGAAAGAAACAACAAAAAAAATCTCCAACGAAAATCCTTACTCTGGCCATGCCTCCCCGAACTCCGAGGGGCACATCAAGTATAAAATCAGATCAAAACTTCTGTCGTGAGCAGCCGGCTTTAGCTGTAATTGTTTGTGGCATAAATGCATTGATCCCCGTTAATAATGGTTGTTTCCATTTTGGAACTTTACAAAATATGATCTGAGGAATTGCAGAGTGGCAATGACCCCACAGGCAAAACGAGCGATACAACAAATCTCTTTCAGGAATCATTACTCAGCAGCAGGTGCCACCTAGGGCCTTCGCTAAAATTTAGTTTGCTTCAGAGATGCTAGGTCAGGTATCACAGAACTGCAGATGGTTCTCAAAAACCAGGAAGTACAATTGGCCAATCAGAGAACAGAGATTAAGCATCGGTGTTGGCCAGAACGAACCCAAACTGAGACAGCAGACTGTATATGTTCTCCTCCTTTGACCTTGTCTTCAAGATTAACTTAGAATATGACATTGCACATTTAATTTGTAAGTTTATTGCAAAGAAATGATTACGATGGCTGACATGTTTTCACTTCATGCGTTCGGGTGAGACCAAGCAGCGAAAGGCTAAAGAAGAAAAGTCCTCGCCCATCATGTAAAAAACAAATTAATTACTCTGACCACAGCAAACTTGTGGAGAGGAAAATCAGGCTTGAAATTGGTCCAAAACTCCTCCACTGTGCAAATCAAATCTTTGTGACTCTCGTTTCCTTCAAATACAAAGTGAAGGTCAAGTTTCCCCTTTTCTAACACACTGCCTTTCTATTTGCCTAAGGTTAATGAAAAAGTTCCATTCTGACTATTCTCTCTCTCTTCCTCTCCTTTCTCTCTCTCTTCCTCTTTAATTAAATGCATGGGCCTCTGCCAAAAGCCAAAATGAGTTATTCATCTCCGAGAGCCCAGGGGGAGACTGTGAGAAAATGACTTCATAACCATTATTCCTCAGATTTACAGTACATTCAGATAAAATGTAAAGAAGTGCGAATGAATGAGACAAGAGAAACTTAATGTGAGCAGACTCGCCTCTCCACAGACCTGACCTGTAATTAGCTTCGGTGGCGTCTCCACAGAGATAGATAAGCTGTAATTTGCAACATTCTAAGCCAGTGACTCTCAAACTTTTCACGTCTACATACAGATGACAGAGCCTTTTTTGCTGTGTCTATATTCACATCCAGAGTTAAGTCAAGAAACAGTACATTTTTCTTCTTCATGTTTTGTTTTTGCACAGTCAGAACTGTTTGACTGCAGATGGACAAAGTTGTGAAGTGGACACTGGGCCTTTAGGACCATCTGCTTCTCATTCGGCTGTGACACTTTTAAACATTACCTGGAACAAAACGAGAAATAGATTTGCAACATTCTACAAGCTAACAGCCAGAATGGAAATTTGTGAAATTATGGCAAAGTAAATGAAATCCAGTTTGAGTGATCACATTATCACGTTCTAGAACATGAATACAATTTATGATGCTGATTTTTCACTGGCTAATATAAACCACTGGTTTCTTACAAGTACTCCATAAAAACATTGCCTTTTTGAGTACCACCAGATCAAAATCAGGCATTGGACAACTTAATTTCAAGAGTGGTTATATCAAATAATTGACCCAACGGAGGATTTATTTATTTATTTTTTTTATATAGAAATGTGACAATAATCAATTTTAAGAACAGTAGTAGCCAAATTGCCCTGTATAACATATAAAAATGTGGTTCTTTTACTTACTAAACCTAGCAAAGCCTAGGTTGGCACCACCTAGATTTGTCGCGGAACTGCAGATGGTTTTCAAAAACTAGGAAGTACAATCGGCTAATCAGTGAACAGAGATGAAACAATGTGTTGGCCAAAACTAACCAGAGTTCAGATAGCTGACTATGTTTGTTCTCCTCCTTTGACATCAACTCAAATATTAACTTAGAATTAGATTTTGTAATTTGGTAAAGTGCAATGATTACTGACTCACACTCAACTTCCTGAACTACACAAATGCATTCGGGCACAGTGATTGGTAAAAGCAAAATAGAATGTTTGCTAAATTAACAATCTTGGGAAGTCCTCAGAGACGACTGTTGTTGTGATTTTGGGCTATACAAAAATAAATTGATTTGATTTGATTTGAACAAGCCTAAAGGCTGATTTATACTTCCCCGTTACATTACATTCTCGCAGAGGCTGCCATTGGTGCTTCTCTCTATTATTTTTTCCCCAAGGCTTCTGGTAGCCAATCAGGAAACTTGCAACAACAATCGCGCCATGTTCGTGCAGTTCTCATGCTCGTGACACAAACGTCACTTGGCGTCAAAGCGCACAGCTGATCTGTGATCTGGTTGTGATTGGTTTAACTGACTAGACACACCTGGAACCTGAGTAGCTCTGAAGAGAAGCTCCTATCACCTGACCACGTAACTGGAGCATAAATCAGGATTAGTGGTGCAATGTCAGATGGTTTGCACAAAGTTAAATAAAAACAACCTATTCATTTGATTAGTGTTTACATGAGCATCCCTAGCAAATATCATAAATGAATGGTCAATAAAAACTAGTGGATTACTGCATTAAAATTATTTAATATTTAAAACTATTTTTATGCAGAAGAATGAACAGTGACATGTTTTTGACATGAACTAGCTCTAGGTACAAGGTTGAGTTTCGACTGTTTAACTGTTTAACAAAATGTTTGCACTTGTCATGTTTTGTCAACAGTTCCAGAAGCCTCAGGAGCAGTATCCACCCTTTCGCTTCGGGACTGTCCCAAACGGCAGCACTGAGAGGAACATCCGCAGTAACTACCCTGAGATGCACGCACACATGGTCAAGTACAACCAGAAAGGAGTGGAGGACGCTCTCAACAGTCTCAAGACAGGGCAAGACTGGATTTTACTCACTAAACACCAACATTACATTTAGTTCTTCTCTTATTTCACCAGGAAAAAGCAAAAAAATATGTTTTATTTTTTATATATGATGTGCTGTTGTCTGTATTTAGAACATATTATGATCTAGATGAGTTACTCAGCACTTCAAAGCTATATTGACTGCACATGCTCTCTTCCTTTGACCTTGTGTCAAATATTAACTTAGATTTTGAACCTTTCATTTGTAAGCTTACATTACAAAAACGGCAAAAATTGCTGACACATGTGTTTTACACTCTACTTCCTGGACTCTCTTTGTTCAGGCGCAGTGATTGGTATGCCTACTGTGCAGCAAACAAACTTCAGCAATCATTGAGTGATAGAGTAGACGCTGCATTGACTGCCTGAACACCCGCTCTACTCAGTGCTATGTATTTAAATGGCTCTATGTAAGTTCTGTGCGTTTTATCAATCATAACTCTGTTAAAACAAAACAGATTTTCACACAGATTTTTTTGTTGCGTTCGTCACACATATAACTATAATACGCTATATTACGAAACATATAATTATATGTCCTGTATAAGCTACATTTGTGACGTGTGCAACAAAAAAATCAGTGTGAAAAGCCGTTTTGTTTTCACAGAAATTAAACATGTGGAACCTTCATAGCTTCGTTGAAATACATTAGAAATACATGATGTCAGCAGGACTGCTTGCTTTTTGGGTGTTTCTCTCATCCAAACAGCTTCCAGAGCCTTTGTTTTGTGCTGTGAATGTTCAGACTTGTGTAACTCTTCAGCAGCTGGACAGCGGGCTCTGTCTACTGGGTCTGAATATCAGTTATGCAAGCATAACTGTCTGTGAATTTCTGCCCTGTTGTTGTTTTAAATACGGGACTCATGTTGTGTGACATGAGTCCACGGGGCAGGCATCGGCTCAGCTGTGGTGCCCCCCAGAGCACCTTCTGCCCTGCACGCTCTGCATTATGTGCATATTTGGTGCCATGACACTGGATGTTTGACTGTTTCCACAAAGTGAAATGGAACCAGCTGATTTACCAGGACATTTTTACCTTGTGATTGATGTAAATGTGACTCGTGATGATTTGTTTGTGTTCTTTGTGTCTGCTGTGACAGGAAGCTGGACGCCTTCATATACGACGCGGCCGTGCTGAACTACATGGCAGGGAAGGACGAGGGGTGTAAACTGGTGACCATCGGCAGTGGGAAAGTGTTCGCTACAACTGGCTACGGCATCGCTCTGCAGAAAGACTCACGCTGGAAAAGACCCATCGACCTCGCGCTGCTGCAGTTTCTTGCTGATGGTAAATAAAATACAACTTATTTTTGGCATTTTGCTTGATTTCAGGAAGTAAAGTGTGCAGTTAGATGTCAATTATTATTAACTTTCAGGTTTATTGCTGAAAAGAAATGTTAGGGGGCTGATTTTTTGATAAATCTAATTTGTAACCTGGCTGTAAGTGACAGCTAGTTACTCTTCAGAAGTAGAAAGAGCATGAAATATGTGGAGTTGCATTTAGCTTCATTCAAGCTACAGATGAAAACATGTACAATAGGCTTTTTCTCGCTTCTCTCCCCCAATACTCCCTTGTAACAAAAGATTCTAATCTCAGTGGGACATTCCTGGCTAAATAAAGGTCATTTAGATTAGATCAAGCGACTGATGATAAGAAAACACCATACAAATATACAGTTAAGTGTGTATTTTGGTGTTTAGTGAGGCTGCAGAGGCAGATTTCCATGTTTTTCTTTAGTGAGACTATGAGGAGCAAATAAAAAATGCATCTAACAGTAAAGTGACTTGAAATGGACCGCTTAAATCTCATGCATTATTATGAGAGTATTATATTCAGACTGACCCGAGGACTGTCCACACTGAGCCTGTTTCTCACACACTTACATTAGGATTCTGGCTCGGCTTTTGCTGCTGTGGTGAGCAGCTTTTTTACTCGGTCCATAAAAGGAAACAGTCTCAGGACGAACTATTCATGAGCCTTTTTAACGGCACAGCTGCTGTTCACGTTTGGAACTGCACATTTCAGAATCTGAGCTCCAAGTTGTGAAATTTTACCCAGGAACGGAGTGTTTTTCCATAACGTCTTTTCACTTCCCCCAAACCTCCATCGTTGGATTGTTTCCATAACCAGTCTGCGATTAATGAGGCTAGGAATAATAGAATCCAATTTAATCTATTAAACAATACATTGATCACAACACAAGAAAATGTAATTGGCCATACATTAAATAACTCATATTATATATTGCAGATGATAATCTACAGATTGATTAGTTTATTCATTGGGGACAGCAAAATTTAATAAAAACACATGACAAAGCATCAGTAAAAAAGCAAGTCACTGAGAATACACTTTAAAACAGCTCTGACCAAAGAGATGTTAGTGCCTTATGAACCATCACGGACTCCAGCTGGTGCCAGAGTCAGGACTTAACATGGACGAGAATCAGGATTAAAGGTGGACCAGAGTCAGGACTAAACGTGGACCAGAATCAGGACTAAACGTGGACCAGAGTCAGGACTAAACATGGACCAGAGTCAGGACTAAACGTGGACCAGAGTCAGGACTAAACGTGGACCTGAGTCAGGACTAAACATGGACCAAAGTCAGGACTAAACGTGAACCAGAGTCAGGACTAAACATTCACCAGAGTCAGGACTAAACATGGGGAATCATAGTTTCAGTTTCATGCAACTAAGATCTGGAACAGTCTTCCTGAGACTTGGAGACAGGCCTCTACTCTCGCTGTTTTTTATTGTGTTTTTATCCTTATTTTTATTTCTTTATTTTTACTGTAATTTTTTAATGTTGTAAAACACTTTGGGTTGCATGTATTGTTTTCACTATAAATGTCATACAAGAGCATAAACACAAGTCTGAACAGTTTTCCCAGAGAAAAACACAGAGTCAGTGGCTCGCGCACACATATACTGTTGCAGCTGGCGTGACCGCATGGCTGTGGTTTTGCTACTTTACGCACGCCGTTTTTGTTGCTTGTTGTGTGTCTGGGCCCTAAGATCTGGAACAGTCTTCCTGAGGCCAGTGACCCTAACCCTAAACCTTTGCTCTGACAATGTTCAAATCTAGACTCAAAACTTTTCTGTGCATATGACAAAAGTTTTATTTGAATTCTTTATTTCTTTTAAAGCTAATTTTACGATATGTTTTATATTTTTAATAATGTGGCTTTGTGCTGTGAATTTAATGTATCTTCCTGTTTTGTAAAGCACCATACTTTGAATTACTTGGTGTACGAAATGTGCAATACAAATTAACTTGGCCTCATATGATGCACACATAATGCACAATTTTAAAATATTATTTTCAAAATAAAATTTCTTTCTCTTTAAAGTACCAAAGACATCTGTTCTCCAAAGTTTCCAGCTTTAATCCACCAAAGCTCAAGGTAATACTTGTTTTTTCACAGGGGACACTCAGAAGCTGCAGACAGTGTGGCTGACTGGAATCTGCCGTAACGAGAAGAAGGAGGTGATGAGTTCGAAGCTGGACATAGACAACATGGCAGGCGTCTTCTACATGCTGCTGGTGGCCATGGGTCTGAGTCTGCTGGTGTTTGCCTGGGAACATCTGCTCTACTGGAAACTCCGGCACTCGGTCCGGAAGTCCGAACGCCTGGACTGCCTCCTGGCTCTGAGCAGAGTAAGACTGTCACTACTCTATGTACTCTTCACAATGACACTAGAGTCACATAAAGTGTCAGTTTACCTACTATTTATTCATATATACATATACTGCACTGTGCTCAGCTACAGTAGAGGTTATGCAGATGCCATCACAGCATTCTAAGGGACAGTTTATATGACAATAAGTTTTCACAAATCCGAGACGTTTCCATGTCAGATTGGCTTCTCTTTTACAAGACAACGAGCTACATGTTCGGCGTTCTTCTGGAAACAATTGAAGAGTTAGTTTTGGGGGCTGGCTCTGTGGATGCACCGTGGTGTAAAAAGGAAAAAAACAGTTGTCAAAGAAGAAGAAGTTATGTCACTGATATGCGCGCGCATTAGCCGCAACTTTAAGACCGTAGAAGAAGACTGCCCAGTCAGCAAAAAATGTCTTTTTCAGCCAAAGCCCATTTCATTCTCACAAAGTCTCACAAAGTTAAGCCAACAGTGTCCAGCGTTTCTTACCTGCTTATTACAGAGGAGAAGGCACAAAATAAATCCTCCAAAACCTCTTCGGGTGCTGATTCATTGAAATTCATGTGCTCAGAAGAAAAGAAAGTTTAAAGCTCTCCACAACAAGTATTATTCGACTGGATGCGCAGGACAGCTGTCCAAGTGTCTGCGCCCAGTAGAAGCGAGCTGTCCTCCCCGTGTTAGTTTTCCAACTGTAGGCAATCTTGTTGCCTACAGTTGTTGCTTACTTTGCCATTTTATTGAAATAAATAACTTCTAAACCTGTGCCCCTGTTATTATAGGCTGCGTGGGGTCATGGTAAGGTCATGTGGAATGCCCTAACACAGTTTCAACCACCTCCTGACGCGGCATAGGAAACTACTGCATTTTCTGTCTATCTGTGTTTCCATGTAAAGGAATATTAGCTCGCCACAACACCATAGTATAAACTGTAAACACAAAACTTAAACAACAGTGACGTTTGTCTAGGGAATGTTGTCTTGTAAACTAGGCCTAAATATCAGCAGTGAGTGACAAAAATAAGTGAGTACTCGAAACAACCATTACTACTGCTAATGATTGCATTTGTATCTGAAATGTAAAAAGAGTTAATCAGGTAAACATTGGTAGAAAACCAGATAAACAACAGGAACATCTCTGTTTCTCACATTTCTCACTGGGACAAAATTTTGAATCACACACAGTTTAACTCATTACCATTCTATGTTTAAAAAGATGTTTTAGTCCATATGATGAGTGAATTATTTGTTGTGAGCCAGTAAAGTGGTTCTAAATCTCCCAACCTATTTTGGGTTAATATCAGCCCGTAATCAGTTCTATTACACCCAATTAAATGCACAACCAAGATATCTGCTAAACAGTATCATGGGACCAATTACCAATATGGTGCATCACAAGAAGCTATAAAAACTATTCATGCTGTTACATCAAATGAAGCAATACATAAAAACAGAATCTTCAAAGCAGTGTATTTACCTGATCTGATGTATTAAACGTATTATCAGCAGAGTGAGTCTATCTTCACCGGTTCAAGGACGTCAGCATAAGCCACAGTGATAACAGCTCTTCCTGGAGGTCTGCGCTCTGATCCTATACACGGAGAATTTAAATGGTCCTATTAAAACTCTGCCTGGGACTGCACCGAGACTTTCGATTAAGCATTCTCCACTGATGCAACATTTGAAAGTGAAATAAAGAGTCTGAGATAAACTGGAGCCACATCAGCAGTCGTGAAGAAGACACTGCTGCTGCTGCGTTAACATCATTTGCAAACAATATTTGCCGACGAGTTAACGACGAGAATGTTAAAGCAAAGCAACGGACTCTCCTTTTGTCTTTACACGATGTTCCGGTCTGTCCCCTCATTTGAATATAGATGTTATTCAAAACTGTGTGAAAAGCTCGCGGAATTAGATCTGATCTCATATGCAAGCACTTTGTCAAAGCAGAAGACATTAAAGAGTGGGAAAAAAGCTGAATGTATTTGAAAGTGTGTTTTGCATTGTAAGTGCATTCTCGTCTCACTGGGTTTGACTTCTAATCTCGATGAATATAGTTTTACTTCTTGTGATAATGCAATTCTATAAGGTCAGAATGAGACAGCTGAAATCCATCTTCAACTAATAGAGCTAGGGATCAGTTGAAGTTTTGATAGACCAAATGCTAAACCAATGGAGATTTAAAAATGCTAAATAGCTACTTAAAACAAATTCTGACATTGCAGAAAAATAAAAGTTAAGGTACACTTTATTATCCCCTTAGCAAAATGTGTCCTCCGCATTTGACCCATCCTTCCATGCCTCTGGGACACAGTGAATGCCACAGTGTAGCACTCAAGGACACATCTCCAGGTTTTCTTGTTAGGCTTGGTCAGGATTGGAGGATCTTCGCTAACATGCACTGTTTTAGTTGGTGGGAAAAACCATAGGGCCCCGAGGAAACCCATGTTGACACGGAGAGAAACATGCAAACTGCACACAGAAAGGCAGAGGCAGGGAGTTGAACCTGCAACTTTCTTGTTGTGATGCAAGAGTATAGTGCTAGTGCTAGATAAATTTACTATTAGTGATACAACTGTTTACTTTTTACATTGTTTTGGGGAATAACATATTCCAGTGTAAGCCAAACAAAACCTACTGCAAAATGAAAAAAAAAAAAAAAAAAAAAAAAAAAACTGGCATGGCACCTTTAAGGGTGACACGGTGACGCAGCGATTAGTGCTCTGGCCTCATAGCAAGATGGTCCTGTGTTCGACTACTGGGTGGCCTGTGGCCTTTCTATGTGGAGCTTGCATGTTCAGAAATTAGCTGTAAAGCTGTCTTGGCAAAAGTCTTGGCAAATCTGACTTAAATTTAAAAAAAAAATTACAGTGACTGTTATTTGACTAAAGCTTACGTTTGGGCACAGTTAGTTGTCATACATTTTCTTATTACAATGAGACACATTTTCAAACATAGATTTTAGTTTTTGTTTTTATCCACTAAAGCAGTTTTAAAAAAGGACACAAAACTGAAGTAGGCTTACCACCTTCTGCGCAGCCACCAGCTCTCATCCCAAAGGATTGTAGTGACTTAAAAAGCATTTTCTTTAAAGGTTGAAATGTTCAATTAGTCACTAATAAGAAGACAGCAAAGGTTTGCTTTTATAACAAAAACAGACTTTACTGATTATTAGACGAAAGAAATATAATGTGATTTGCTCAATCTGTACAAAATTTGGTCTCTTCTGTCTTTCCTTAGGGCATCTACAGCTGCTTCAATGGCGTGGAGCAATCGGACAAGAGCAACAGAGACATGCAAAGCCCAGATGTCACTTCCAACTACACTCAGGCTAACATGCTAAAGATGTTAAGGACCGCTAAGGACATGGTGTCATCTGCCAGGGTGGAAAACTCTTTGGACAACGCCACCAAAACCATCGAAAACTGGAGCAGACGTGGAGCCGATAATGTGAGACTGCCCCCTAGAGTCACCACCACAGATCTCACTCACAATCGCATGCCGTATATTTCCAGTATAACGGACAACCACTCACCATATCCACAGAGGGCAATGACTCCAACTTTTCCAATTCACTATACTGATTCAGCAACGCAACCGCTTCTAGACAAGTCGCGAGTTGTTACGAGACCAACTCCCTTAAGATACACCCTTCCTGCAAGGCCGAATCATCATATTTTAGAAAGAACTTTGCCTATTTCCAGTCTTAGCACGCCGCATTTAGCTATGAGGGACAATAGCCCAACTGTAACGCCAACTTTGCACCATCGAAACAGGCTTTACGTAGACAACCAACCCATTCAACGCCACCAAACTTTCGTGCCCTACAGAGAGCTACAAGTCCCGGACATCTACGTGGAGCACAAGGGTCCGTTTCGACGCAAGTTCAGCTACCCTCCGGACTGCAGGCAAAGGCGCGCTCATAATTACGTCTTTAGCGCAGTGGATCCGAGGTCGAGGAATGACTACGACGAACCGCGGTCTTGCTTGGCGGAACTTCGGGCGAACAATCTTGTTCTAAACAACCACGCTAATTCGACGATACCTTGCTCCACCACGGGACACTACGCGGGAACTAACCCAAGCTGTAATTCTTGCATGAAATCGTACGTAGACGCAGACATGGATGATATACCGTTGTTAGGTAAGGACAAACTGAACCGCAGAGCCTCGTTTTTGAAAGCAACTTGGGGAAATGACAGAATTCGTCAAGTTGACGAAACCAAGCCGTCCACCTCTTCTACATTGCCACCAACACGAGCGGACATACCGGATTTGTTCCCAAGAGTAGTTGTGGCAAATCCACAACAGGGCAAACTTTACGGGAGTCTAGGGCACAACTTGTCTTGTTACCCTTTATCGCAGAACCAGCGTACCTAGACCCCGCTCACATGGGCTCCTTCCCGTACAAGCAGAAGCTGAAATATGCCGATTGCGCCCAGCTGCCTTCGTACCGGGAGGCAATTCTTCAGAACGCGGCTGCTCTGAGGCGCTCCTCCTCCACGCTGGTGCACAGACGGTACTCCTCTTACCTTAACTCCTACACGGACTACCCGGTTTATGTAGCGCCCAATCACTTTTACGATGGTTCCAAGGACACGTGCCATTTGTTTCCATGTGCGAGCCACTGTCCGGGCAGTAACACGCCGGTGCTGCAGCGTGTCAGCAACCAGCCGGTGGTGTACCAGCACAACAGCCTGTACGGGGCGTTTGACGGAGGGGCGGGGCCGAGGGAGGAGCCCGGAGGCAGGGACAGGAGGCCGGTGTTGGTGGCGCGCAGAGTGAACAGTCCCTATGTGCCAAAGCCCTGGAGCAGGGTTTCCAGCCTGGAGTCTGAGGTCTGAGGCCCGGGTCATGTCCGGTTCAGACCGCACCAACACCACCAGGTCCTGGGGTCAGATCTGAACAGGGGAGGTTGTGTGGAAGTACGAGTATAGGTGTTATTTTAATATTTATCTTTAGCATCATCGTGCTGTACTAAAGTCCCTTTTACTATGTGACAACCTGGCTTATTAGAAATGTTTCCTTAAATCTATTATCTTACTTTGTAAAGCTACATCATTGCAGATTATTACAAAAAAAGGGCTTATTCATAAAATACATTGTGCCATGAATAGGTGAAAAAGTGTTTGTGCCAAAATAGAAAGTATTAAAAATAAAAACTAAATAAAAATGTTGCTCAGTCACATCGTTAACCCCTAGTGTAGTATTTACTTGGTAGTTGCTGTTACTTTATTGAAATAGAAAACAAACAAAATCCACTTGCTTTGTATTGGCCGATACTATATAACTAACTTTTCACTCTTGCATCACCCACCAAATTTATACACCATAGTTTTACAATAATCAGGATTCAGAAATGAAACTCTGAGGCAGACCTTAAAATACTGTATATAATAAAAAAACTTTTAGAAAGTTGAATTTTTAGCTGTTTTTGGAAGATGGGACCTAGAAATGTCCCAAGCAAAAACCCAAATGTCGGTATACAAATAGATAAAAACAGTTTATAAAATCTTGTTTGAAATATCTGTTGATGATTACAAATACATATACTTACCAGGTCATTTAATCTTGTGTCAGGACCTGAATTAGGTCTCCCAAGATTTTCAAAAAGCTATGGTGTTATAGAAAAGAAATGCAAACACACTGGGGTAAATTGGGTTAGGTGTCTTGGCCAAGGACATAAAGACAACCCACGTTTGCCAGCCACTGGTCTCCAATGGTCTCCCATCCAAATACTGACCAGGGTTCTCATTTATAAAACTTTGCGTGGAATTCTCACTGAAAGTGTATGTACAAACAAAACAAAAACTTCTACAAACTTGACAATTTCTCATCTCTCAGCATAGATTCTTTCTGCCATCTCTGAAATCTGAGAGGCATAAAGTTGCATTTTTTTGGATTGAATTGCTCATTTCTATGTCAAGTCTTATCTTATTTTTTATAAATCACAAACTAACGTGGACAATTATGTACGTAACATTTTTGTATGTACGCATGCTTTATACATGAGACCCCTGACCTGCTTAGCTTTTAAGATCTGATTAGATGAAGCTTTGACAAGCTGGTATGGCCACATAAATCTTGCCCAGGGCCCCAAAAGGCTAGAACTGGAACTGCCAGTAAAACAGACCAATATCTGTGGATAAAATAATAGGTGAATGTGTCAAAAAGGTTAAGAATTAGAATAGCGGCCCCCAATCTTTTTTTCTTGTAAGGACCAGTACAGTCACAATTTTCTTTTCTTGAGACCAGGCGGGGTTGGGTAGCAACAATAACAACAAGATAAACGCACACAAATGTAATTTTATATTTTTAGCTCACTTATTGCTTGAATTTACTGTTTATTGGGTTAAGTGACTCTATATTTTTTATAGTAAAGTACAAGGAAGTAGTGATAGACTATAAAATAAAAATAAATACATTTAAATAGATTCTCTGGGACCCCATAACAGATGGCCCTCGACCCAGTTTTGGTGATGGTTGGGGACCCCTGAATTCGAGAAAAAAAAAATGCATTTACAAAATCAGTGAATTTATTTCCTGAGGCAGAGAAATATATTTACTCTACATTCGTGCATCCTTTAACTAGAACAACTGCCAAATTTAAAATATGGCAAAGCCTAAGTCGAACTAGCATGTAAAGCGTTGCGCCCCTGCTGACCCCAGCGACGAGGACCTGGGTTTTGGGGTGAAGTGTGGTGTGAACCTGGGATTCCTGGACCTCTACCAGCCTCGCAGACTGGAGCCTTTGTTTCAAGCAAAAATCGACACCAACAGTGTATTTGAGAGCCCGCCTCTCGATAATCCGTGCAATAAACCAGAAGGAAAACGGGACTCTGGACTGGGCAGTGTGAAAAGTATTTATTATAAGAATTTAACCTATCGATTGTTAAGGATTTTTAAATGTTATGTGAACGACGTGGGAGACAATATACTGTAGCCTCTCTAAACTAATTATAACATATGATATATCTATTTTTACTGTTTGATTTAAGGAAGTTCTGACCTATTTTAAACACACTCGTCTTCCATGGGTTTCTGGCCTTGAGCTGGTGGGAACTGTCGGATGGTCGAAGTGGTATAATCGGGGGGATTTTAAAAGGATTCATCACAAATATCATGTGTATTATCATTGTTACTCTTTAATAAAGACCAGGTCAGTAAAGGCTTTTGGGATTGTTTCTCTTTTCTGCTTTAAAACGCACACTTATGTAAACTGGGAAACAATGGTATGAGGCCACGACTTGAGTAATTTTTACTATAATGCATTTTGTTATGTTTGCATATGCTGGACTAGGTATAGATGGACCAGTTGAGAAAGCGCTATCAGAGGAGCCATTCAACCAGGAGAAAAACATGACAGCTGTGGTGTCTATTTGAGGTGGTGCATATCTGTTTTATGTCTGTTATATGTGCATCTTGCTATCCTCACAAATGGCACATGGATTTTTTTCAGTTTGCACTTTTAATGTTGAACCTGGGTTGATAAATGAGGCCCTAAATCAAATAGTGCACTGTATTTCCAAAAACAAAAACAAAACTGTATTCTGAAAACCACCAACAGAAACATGAATTGAACCGGGATACACAATGATTCTGAATGTGTAATTTTAGCAGCGATTTCAAAACAATGTCTTTTCACTTTGAGTTGGATATGGTTTTATGTTTCCGCGGTGATATTGTTGCATATGGCTGCAGTATCCGCGGTGATAGTGTTGCATATGGCTGGAGTATCTCTGCTCTAGTGTGAGATTGTCCTGATCTGGGAACAGTCGGAGCGAGAAAAGCCTGGTATGTTTTATCTGTGGAGAATCCATTTATCATCTGTGGAGCAATCAGGTCCAGAAAGCATCCATCCTGCTTCTCTCAGCTCACACCACATGCACACAAGAGGAGAGAGAGAGACACTATCTCTGCTTTTCTGCTACTATCCTCTTTCTCAAACCATCCAGGAAAATACAAGATGCCCTTCTCTCTCTGGCCCTCTCCTTTTCTCTTTATCATTTCTTCTTTCTCTCTCTGTCCCCCATCTCTCTCTTTATCTGACTGTCACTCTCTTTTCTGCCTCAAACAGAGGTGGGACCGACCAAGTTACTGTTTTGCAAGCAAGTCTCAAGTCTTTTGCCCCAAGTCCAAGTCAGGTCCTTAGTCAAAGAGAGACAAGTCCAAGTGAAGTCTCAAGTCAATGTCCTACAAGTCCAAGTTGAGTCCTCTGAAGTCTTTATATCAAATTGATCTTTTACAGTTTCATTAATTTGTATAAATGATTTCCGAACAGAAAAAAGAAGAAGTGAGGAGGGACATTTTGTATTGTAAAATCACAATTTATGTTTTGAGGAGAAGCATCAAGTCGTCTCAAATTAAGCCCAGTCTCTGGAGAAAACGTAGACGAAATTCAAAAATGTACAATCAGCAAGTTTTCATTCCTTTTTTTACGTCAATATGTCACAAAATTTTGGTTGAAGCTATGTGGGGACATTTTCTTTGGGTTTAATCGGTCAATCTTAACAGAGCGCAAGCCTCAGCCCTAAACTTACCTTTTTTAGTAACTTGAAGCCTAAATTTATCTGTTAAACCTAAAGAAAATGTGGCTTCAATCAAAATGCATGGACATTTTATGTTTTGGCCTTTTTAAGTAACATACTTAAAAAAAAAAAAAAAAGGCGTGAAATTGTGCTTATTGTTTTTGACATTTCGTTGTATAGCTACACTTTCTCCGGAGACTGTGTTGCTCAAATTACAAAGCTTCAAGTCCAAGTCTAGTCCCAAGTCTGGTCCAAGTCAAGTTTCTCTTCAAAGTCCAACTTGCAAGTCTACATCTCTACTAACAAGTGTATTATTTTAGAGAATGGCTGCAAAAGGAGAATTGGAGTTGGAGTACAGTTGGAAAATAGCACATTCACTTGCAAATGTTGATTAATGCTTGTTCTAAACGTCCACATAAGTGTCATTTGTGCGCTTTTGGGAGTGCATTTACAAGCATTTCACATCTGTCTTACAACTAAACCACATTCTCTTATTTCATTCTTCCCCTTCTCTCTTTTCTCCCCCTTCTTTCTCACTCGCTCTCTTTCTTTCTCATCTACCATTGATCAAAGTATGAGTCACTGCTCCTGACTCAAAGGGAGAGCTAAATGCTAATGGTTTAAACAAGGTCACGACGACGGAGCTGTTTCACGCCATGGACGTACATTTGGAATTCAGTCCACTTCCTCCGAACAAGCTATTTTCTTTGACTAATTAAGCAAAATATGCAACATTAAATGTTTCTCCCACTTAAAATGCATATAGTCTGAGACGAGCTGGAGTAATTGACTTTATTAGTTGAAAATCAGTGAACTTAGTCTTTTCCACAAAGTTTATTGAAATGTAGCTCTTAGTGACAAAATCAGATTGCTGTGGACTTTCTGGATTGAATAATATTTTATTTCTTATAAATAGCCACAAGCAGTGCTCTGATTGGCTGGTCTTTGGTTGTCCACTGCATTTCACTTTGCTGTCTGTAAAAAGATGTTCATAAGCCATGGTTGGAACTAAAACTATGCATGTGAATATTGAGATTTAAAGAGAGAGATTTAAACACCGACTTCCTGTTTTGCATTGTGAATATTACCCTAGCTGGATATTCTGAAAGACACACGTCTGTGAGACTGGAGTTAAAACATAAATGTTGTTGTTTGATGGCTCAGAGTGTAACCTACTTTCACAGCTCTTTCTTTTTCTATCCTCCACTTGTCACCTATATCAATGTCACCTGTTGGAATTTCTCTTTAAATGACATCTGTCCACAGCCTGAAAATGTCTGCAACTTATACCCACCAAGGTCAAAACCAAAGCGCTGTTCAAGGACCAGGGACAACATGTTAGACCTGCACACGACTAGGATGAACTACTCTAGAAACAGCCTGGTGAGATGAGATAAATTATTACTAAATGGAAGAAACACAAGATTGTTTTGAATGTCCTTTCATTTGTCTTCTCGTCACATTGTGGATTCAAAGCAGCAAACCTATCCATGTGTTGAACAAACAACAGAGTCCCCAGCCCGAGACGAGACCAAATAAAGATCAAATTTGTAATTTTATACAATTATCAGTGTCTACATGACCTTACTGTGCAGGGCTTATTGCAAACTGAGCCTGGGACATGTCTCTGCTCTGGGGCCATGTATGAAATCAGTGTAAACTGCCCTAAACCAGGACTAAAACAGAACAGGCACTGACAGGCACGAACTCCAGCTGCACGTTTAGCAGAGTGTGGTGGTTTAGCAGAAATGTGGTCTTGGTGTCCAAAACAAGACAGAATCCAAGAGTCCAAATGTGATTGAGTCTGAGACTAGGCCAAGATCTTAAAATAGCGGTTTTGGCTTTGCATACATACATACATAGCATGGAATCTTAGAAACTACCTTGGACCTTTGATTTATCTGTCCTCTGTTGGTTATTTAGCAAAACAATCTTGATATTAGAAACAGCTGAATGTATAACTGCAGTGATGGTAAATACAAGGAAGTGGATATTAGCCTTACAGGAGATCCATTGTGTTTTTTCCATGTTTTTTTTTTTTTTTTAATAAACTATGGCATAAGTAAATCCATGAAACACAAGCAGATCCAACTATACTTGTTTTTATTGTAAAGTGGTTATTTAGACTCATTTGAATCTCATCAGAATGTATATTTTATTAGGTGTTAGGTGAAAACAGGGATCTCAAGTATCAGCTACAAGACAATAAATTAATGCATCCCAATACAATTTTGAGAGACCACTTTTAACATGATTAGAAAAGTGGATCTTTCAAGCACTTTCTTTCATAATTCTGTGCATTGAATCTTATTTCACTTGCAGTATTTGAGAGAAGAGGTCAAAACTAATGGTCACATATTATATCTTGCCCTGTCTGGTCACCTCAGCCTTCACCTGAGAACTTCCATCACATCAAACCTTTTACGACCAAACAAACTCGATGCTTCTATCAATGTCAGCGCGAGGCAGTAACTCACTTCCTCCCGTGGCCTTTTATGGTCGAGGGGCGGGGCCAAGTCAGGGCTGCTGCAAAATTAGAAATGCTAACTTTATTCACGTTCGATTATTGTTGTTTTTTTTACAAGCGGCAGGTTTTTTACAGCAACATCTAAAACCTGTAACTGTCAGAAAATACTGCTCTGTGTTGAAATATGAAGCTATAAAATGTAAAGATATTCATTTGTTCATGAGAGGCACACACAGCCCCACATACTGTATCGGTGTTTGGTTTGGGGGAGCTACACTGAATGAGAAATGTAAAAGGCAATTGCTCCTTTGTAGTTGACCAATTAGGTTGATGAAATGTCTTAATCAACAAAGAATTACATACATTTCTTCTCACAGCTTTGGTTGTTCTCTAACATATAGCTTCAATAGGAAATGTAAGTGAGACAATACATAATATAAAACAACAAGTATATAATTCTCTGGTCAGTCAAATGGATCTGTTGCAATATTTGTGAATTCACATACTCAAGAGAAATCCATCAGGCTGCACAGCCTGATTGTTTGGAGTCTGAACAGTATTCACTAGCCAATCGTTTTCAGCAGAGGGGGTTGCTGTTAGCAAGGAGACAGCAAGTAGCACTGAATCCAGCAAAACAAAGAGGCAGCTCTGTAAATGTAAATTTTCTGCTTTTGACTCTGTTTATCAGCAGAAATAGTGAAGCCTGTTGGTTTGCCATTATGATTTGTTGCTGATTGGTTAGGCACAAACTAAGGAAGGCAGGCACTAGTTGATAAGTCACCCAATCAGCTCAAAGTATTTCATCAGGCAAAAAAAGTTTTATTTTGAATGTGTGAGTTATTGAACCAGCGTCTAGTAGAAAGCCATCACTACTGAGGTGGGATGCAGTTATACAATCTTTCTGAAAAATGTAAAAGATCCTGAACTAAAAGTCACGTGGTGTTGATCAAAAACATTTTTCATGTCATTGTGTACTGAAGAGAACTGGGTTCATTTGTATTGTGAACGCAATCGAAGGGTCAAAGATGAATTTAGCTGTTTTGTTTACTTGCTCCACATAGAATTTTTCCGTTCATTATACCACATTGTAACAACAATGCACAGCAACAGTTCTTCCTGCCAAACGCTGGCGGCCATTTTGATTGATAACGCCTGGACACCGACGGTAATGACCTTGTGGTGAAGGCTTAAAGACCCAGAGAGACACACAGCAGAGCTGAATATGACTGAGACTGGCACTCACAACGTGAACAATCAAAAACCAAAAATCATTTGTACATTACATTAAAAAAAAAAAAAAGAAATCCAATCTGAGATAATTAACCCCGTCACTCCCCAATCTTGCCGAATTGGCTTCAATCATGCTAGTTGTTAGCTTGACTATATTTTCATTGTTTAAACAGCCAGAAACGGCTAAAAAGATATTTTTCAGTTGTAACCTTAGATCGGCAATCATATGAGATTAAAAAACATCCGTTAAGAAAGTTTAATAACGTTTATTTTTGTAAAACACACGTAAAATCTCGTACTTTCTACACTCAGTCCAGTAAATGTGTAGAATCCAAACTGATGTATTTTATAAACCACTGGTGCAGAGTTGAATTTTGCATATGCTCTGGTTAAATACACACCTGTGAATTTGGTGGTCTCGCAATGCCGGTAGTCTCCATACACATGCACATGTAAGTGGCCATTGCGCCCAGACTGATCAGGATCAGGATCTAGATCTGGACTGAAGGCAGTGTGAGTCTGGTGTTAGTTCTTCAGCTCTTTGTGTGAGTGTGTTCAATTGACACGGAATAAAGACTATCTGAAAGCTCATAGGAGGTCGTGCGAACTGTACAAAGTGGGCTGAATGACTTCTTTCTTTCACTCTTTGAGCTCTGCATCGGGAATCAACTGGAGCGCCCTCCTCAGTAAGCTGCTTATAGTAAGAGCCGAGATGCCCCAACTTTTCAGGTTTTTGTTTTGTTTTGTTTTATTAGATAAATTAGACTGATTGTTATTTCTAAATAGCTAACAGTTTGAGATTGCAAAAAAGATTATTGAAATGTGAACAAATAGAAGCATGTTTCTGAAGATTTCTCAATATTAGACTCTTTAGGTTTCTCTTCTGACCCTGACTGTGCTGCAGACAGAGAGACCTGATATAATAATTTATTACATTTGTCAAAAAGACGGACATCCTCTTAAATTTACCCTGCGAGTCGTAAACAACCAGCCGTCGTACCGCAAGGTCAAAGTCATATTTTTAACACAACAAGACCCTAAATCAGACCCAACACGGAGAAACCTGGAATCTGAACAAGGACTAAGACCAGCAAGACCAGGCTGAGCAAAGTGTACTTCCAGTGTTGTGTTTCTCAGTATCGACCCGCTCTCAGACCGACTCCAGCTCTCAGCTCCTCTCACATCTTTTACAGTGCGTTTATGAATGGATCATGTGACTCTGAGGCTGTGAGACGCATGGCAGCGCGAGGACATCAGTCAGCAGAGACACTCGGGCGATAACGTGTCCTCCTGATGTCCCAACACTACACACATCTACAAATGAAGACTGATGTAATGTCCACAGCAGAGATTGTCTTTGTGAAGGAGAAATGCCCAGGTGACACCAGGAGGACACATCCAGAGGTTAGACATGGAGCTGTTGTCTTACAGCTTTAAAAAGTGGTTACAGTTTTGAACTTGGTGTTTCATTAAAATGTATTGAGTGTATGCAAATATACGGACAAGTGTTGACAAGGTGGAGAAAACACATTATCTGAGCACTCGAGGATCAGCTGCAGGACAATACAAGATTATATGACCAAACAAGCATGAATCTTTACAAATTGAATAAACTAAAGACGAGAAAATCCGGTTATAACATGGTCAAAACTCAGAAAAGTGGAACATATTTAAATACAATTGCCATGTTTCCATTAGCTGGATTCCTCAGACTAATGAATAATCTAAAAATTATACCTGAGTCATACTTTTTCTTCATGGTGTTTGCTGGACCCAGGAAACAAACAACTTCTAGTTTATCATCACTTTTTAAAAAATCTTTATTTCACTTTTTTTGCAAAGCCTGTGCGACACTATGCCACATGTTACCGTTGTTTTATGTAATTCAGGTTGGATTACGTTAGATACATTATGCAATGGATTTACAATATTTTAGTGTGTTTTGCCTTGACAAACAGGAAACAGCTGATGCTAACAAGCTAGCTCAGAAATAATGGCAAATCTATTATGTTTGTTGGCAGGTTTGTAGAACTTCCATCGGATTACATTAGTCAAAACAATAGAAAAAAGGAACTTTCTTAATTCTTTCCCTTCTAGCCCTATTTTTGCTTTGACTCCTGAGGCCTTTTTGCGAGTTTCAAATAATATTCACAGCTCCACAAAAAACTTTGTGCAACTGGACTCATGTACATCAAAAGAGACCTGCAAGTGTCTACTTTCATTTAAGAAAAGAATTGTTATCCTACATTAATTCGTTCGCTTTTTATAAGCATTTGAAATTCCTTGTTTTGAGATAATGTCCTTTTTCTAAATCAAACTTCATGTCACTGTTATTTTCCTCTGTTCTACTTTTGGGTCGAAAAATATAAGCCACTACAATGAAATAATGTCTTTAGAATAAAAAATACGAGGTTTACATTATTAAAACAATGAGGATGAGTGTCTTTTCAATCTTTAAATCAACAAAAGCTGTGTTACAGACGAGGAGGCAGCACAGCACCTTTCTACTTTCTGATACAGATTATAGTTTCAGCCTCGTTAATGGTCAGCTTTCTTCATTTTAAAGATCAAATATCTGCTCTAAACTTACTCAACAATATTTTTTGTTCAAGATATTTTGTCTGTAATCTGTCTAAAAAGAAATCCGGCCTCCAGATGCAGCTGATCACATAAACACAGCCGACTGCGCTGCCTAAAAGAGCACATGTATTTCCCGATGATGTGACCTCCTCTGGGTCTTTGTGCTCACACAATTCCACCATCTGCTGGTGAATTTGTGAAACTGCATCATGTATTTGACTGTAGACAAAGTCACCACATGCATAAGAGAGTCCAATGACGGAAATGAACTTCATTAGCATGGAAAGAGTTTAGTAACAGTATTTTCTGTTTAAAATCTGCATTGGTTTAACATTAGGCCAACTGAACATTCTGTTATGATCCCGAGCTCTATCAACTCTACAAATGAATTATCATCACTGAAAATGTGTCTGTTTCTCACAGAATCATGTTAGCTTTAGATGTGTAGCCTTATTTTCAGTTTCTCTCTGCTTTTTCCATCTTATTTGCACCTGAGCCTTCTTTATCTCATCTAAGGATTGGTCTTAAAAGGGAAACAATCGCTTCGGACCCATCAAACGAAGCGATAGGGTTCACTTTGTGTTGTGAAAACAGCATAGACCTGGCTTGTGTAACTTGAATCTTCCACATTGTGACTGTACGCTGCATTCCCTTCAATGGTCGGTCTTTGATAAACATCTCGTCTTTCCTCTCTGTGTCTCTGCTGCATTACACCACATAAAAACTCCTAATTGTTTTCCCCTGCTTGTAAATCCTTCCGTGTTTCTCCTCTGTGACAAACAACGAGTATGAGTTATGACTTTTTAACGCTGTTTCATTCAACAACACCAACTTCCCATCGATCGTGCACATCCTGGAACGATCCCAGAGAACAGATATGAGAGCGTGCAGGAGGAAACTCGCCCGGGACAGACCGTAAAGCACAGAAGAGACAGTTTATGATCTGTTATGGTGTCTGTCTGTTGTCTGTTGAGCTGCTGGTTTTAGGCTACAGAAAAAAACAACTTTCTTTTCTTACTGCAAGAAGGCCAATAATTCAATACAATAACTCAAACTCCATGTGCGTGCGACAGGTTAGACTACATTACTGCACTTGTAGAGCCCCAAATAACAGCAACAGTCACCTCTAAGGACTTCATTGGATTGTTGATTTAGCAAACAAAAACGTTTGAAAATCAAACAATGAAACAAGTCATTAGTCAATCACACAGATGCAGATTATTCAACAGCAAACAGGCACATTGTCCCACAGCATCCCTGTACTTCGACCCTCCTTCTCGGCAAGGAAAACCCGGCAGGAAAAAGAAAGTCCTGGAGAAGAACCACAGTGAACAAAACAGTCTCACAAGAAAGCGTACATTTACCACAACACAAAAACAGCGTTTTATGACCACGATTTCACACCTTTATTGCGTACTTATATTACGCTGTACATTTAGCACGATATGAAAAAGTGTAAAAATGACACGAGGTTTCACATCATAAAAATAATTTTGGTTGAAGTCACGTGGGGACGTTTTCTTTAGGTGTGACAGGTAAGTTTAGGCATCAAGTTACTAAAATGGGTACGTTTAGGTCTGGGGCTTGAGGCAGGTTAAGATTACGATCAGGATTTTAATATTCATAAATAAGAACCACCATAGAAATGAACTGGGACTGAGACGCGTGGCATATTTACGCAAAAACAGCCGTAAACTAATCAAGCTAATCATACAAAATTTATCCATCCATTTTCTTCCGCTTCATCCGGAGTCGGGTCGCGGAGGCAGCAGTCTGAGCAGGGAGGCCCAGACTTCCCTATCCCCACACACTTCCGCCAGCTCTTCTGGGGAATCCCGAGGCGTTCCCAGGCCAGTCGAGAGACATAGTCCCTCCAGCGTGTCCTGGGTCTTCCTCGAGGTCTCCTCCCAGTGGACATGCCCGGAACACCTCCCTATATACAAAATTTAAATGTCGCGTAATGTCGGGGTAAATGTACGCTTTCTTGTGAGATCGGGCTCCAGTGAAGCATAGATCCAATCCTACACGAACAGACTATAAATGTGATTTTAAATTTATTTTTTCTTGTAATAAGACAGTTTTAATAAGCTCAGTGCTCATTTACCTGACAGTTTCGGCAGCAGGACTTCCGCCTTCATGAGAGGTGATGCCTGCTGTTGTGACGTGTCTCTTATACCCAGACTGACCACGTCTGCCCCCGTCTGGTGGTCTCTGGAGAAGTAAGTCCCATGTGTGAGCCAAAGAAAAAGCGCCTTCGTCTCTGCTGATGGTCCGTGTGCCTTGCTTCCTGATCTCAATGGCCTCTCGTATCCATCTTTTGTATTTGTGTTCTTCTGTCCCAGTTATTTTAGCATTTTCCCAATATATGATGTGGTTTTCTCTTTTGCAGTGGTCGGATATTGCGAATTTTAGATTCTCCTGTGTTTTTTTTCTGCTCTTGTTAAATGTCTTTGTGCTTCTTTTTTGCACTCTGGCAGATTATATTTCACCCTCTAAACATGAAGAAATACAGTAGTTTTACTTACAATTTTGTACCGCTCACAGAAGAGGAAGTTTAGAATTTCTCCTCAAGATATGTTGCATTTGCCGTTCTCCGCAGAGTCCTAGTCCAGTAAGGTCGTCTTTTTGTCATTTTAAAGATCAAATATCTGCTCTAAACTTACTCAACAATGTGCCTAGACCAAGATATTTTGCCTGTAACTCATTTGAAAAGAAAGTTGACCTCCGGAAGCAGCTGATCACGTAAACACAGCAACTGCGCTGCCTAATGTCAACAAAAAAGCACATATTCTGGTCTTGTACTTACTCTTAAATATATAGTTATACTCACACTATAAAAAATGTGAACCTACAGTAGGCTACATGACAATACCAGTCTGGATCAGGTAGAGTTATTAGATCTCATGTACATATTCTGTCCTGTCTCTTTTCTTGCTCATTACATTGACTCCTCCACATCTTCCTGTGATTCCTCTAATTCCCGGTGTGACCTTGCATTACCCAGAAGGCTTTGGGGCATCAGTCAGTGACCTGCTAATCCCAGGTGTGGTCGTGCGGCTGCAGTTCTGTCGACGCAGCGTTTTCCGAGATCCCGAGGCTTTCCACTGATCATTTTCAATCACAGACACTTACAGACCCACAGCTGAAGAACCGAGGTGAAAAGGTGAGAGTCATTTGAGTTACATCTTTCAGAAACGTGAGACAGACACGAGATAAACATGTACAGATGAAATAGAACTTTGAATGATGACCAGTGTTGAAAGGAATACTATAAAAACTCATTATAGTTAAGAAAATATTATCTTCAATTGAGGAGATTTGTCTTGGATAGTAAATACAAGACTTTTTGTACACTGGATACCATTACCACTGCACTGGATACAAACAAAAATCATGTTCCATTATGACATTTGCCTAAAGGTGCTATACCTATGTTTGCTTCAAGTGAATAGAAACAATTCATTTAAAAATCTTATATTTTGTTAGGCCCGAGCTCACACTGCATCCAGTCCAGCTCTGGTGCAGCCACCTGAGCCTTTACGTAACTTGAAAAGTACGAGAGTCACTCACACGGCATACAGTCCAGTCCGGTGTCTCTTGATTCGGCCAATCCGTCGCTCCGAAAGCTTTCGCTGGTTTCATATTTTGGCCGGATGCCGGAGCCTTTTTTGTAAAGTTAGGGAAATTAAACCTATGCAGGAAATCATTCGAGCGAGTGTAAAGTGCCTCCAGTACATTTTTCAAGATAAATTCTATCATACCCATTGAATGAAGATGAGTTATGTAAAAGAAGTGTTGTGAATATAACCAAATATCCTGGAGCAACGAAGCTTCGGCTGTTTAACAAAGCCTAGGTGCCTTGCCTTGGTCTGATCTGGGCGTGGCAAAGAACTAACATCATCCAAGTCATGTTTCAATGTTCATGTCCTCCACAGGCAGTGTCCTTCATTTGGTTAGCATGTGGCTAATTTATCAAGATACACAAGTGTATCCTTCGCTGCCTTGCTCTGGGGAATTTACCCATAATTCACCATGATCATTTTAGAGGGAAAATTAAATAAAGTTTCAAAGTACTTATATGCAAAACAGACAAATTGTACTTTAAGGAAATACTTCTTTAGTAAAACAAACTTTTTTTTTATGAATCTTATTTTCTTGAGGTCTTCCTCAGAACACTTTTCCCTCCCTCATGTGTGTTCAGCTGCTTCATTATGTTCACTTGTTGCAACTGTGTCTCGTTACTCTAAAGTCTGTTCCATTAGCCTCAGTTTGAGCTGAGAAAAAGCTGAGAAAAGCCACTGGCCTTGGATTGACAAGAGCTGACTTTGGAGGAACTGGCTTTGGAGGCAAGGCAAGGTACCTAGGCTTTGGGAAACAGTCTTTGTCTGGGCTTTGTTTCCTAGAATTTTTATAGCGAGTTATCGTGTGAACCCCTGTGAGTTTGCAGTCTCGTGAGGACCTGTGGCTGCAGCAGGACTGCAGACCTCCATGGCTAATGTGATTTACCCACCGTATATAGACAGCTCCGCATTGGAGCTGGACTGGATGTAGTGTAAGCTTTCCCTTACTTAAGCTTTTATCACAGCGATTATGAGTGAGACGTGTCAGTATGCTAACAACAGTTAGCCACAATGCTAACAACAACAGACAAACTCAGCGAAATACGATGAACAAATGGGCTTCATTATCCACTTTGTATCTTTGAGCGCAACTACGCATGCCAAAGTTACATCTTTTAATATGGCTATTTTTAAAGAGAGAGAATGCCCAAAACGCCACATTTATTTATCGTCATTTTAAGCTAAAGTTTAGCATTAAGAACTAGCTTAATCGGGCATTTATGGCTTTGAAACAGTAATATTCTCATTTTACAATAATTTGTTTTGTTGAAATCTGTGAGAGGGTTTTCTGTTTAACAGTTTAGTTTTGTTTGTGTTTAATAAAGCTTTAAAATGACAATCTAAGACACGGGTGTCAAACTGAAATGGTGACTAGGGCCAAATCGATCAGAGTCAGAGTTGGTCGAGGGCCATTTTTAAAATATAAGTCCCTCTGAGTTAAATTCAAATATGGCAATAGGACTGTAAAAAGCTAATATAACTTACTTAATATTTACTGTATACCCAGAATTATATTGTGTCATATTACATTATGTTGCATTACATTATATTTCACATAATTTCATTGCAAGAAAACTTTGGACAGATTGTATGCTTTTTGCTGCATTCCAGTGCATATTACATTTAATAGTCACATCTCAGCAATATAAAATATTGCTGAGACTATGAAAATATTGTGCCATTTAACCAAATAAACTCAAAATTAAAGCAATAAGAGCTAAAATATGCACAATAATGAGTTGTTTGCGTTTTGCGTTGTTGTTATTGGCGCTACCCAACCTCAGCCGGTCCCCAAAAAAGAAAATTGTGACTGTACCGGTCCTTGCAAGAAAAAGGTTGGGGACCACTGGCTTAATCCCATTAGCGTGACTGGAGCCTATCCAGGGAAATTTACAGTGATGCCCAATTAACTAAACATGCATGTTCTTGGCGATGGGAGGAAACCAGAGTACCCGGAGAAAACGCACGGTGACACGGGGAGAACATGCAAACTCCACCCAGAGAGATCATGAGATGTTGATATGGTCCGACCCGGGAGTCGAACCCACGATCACTTATTGGGAAGCCAGAACTCTGCTACCGTACACCCCAATGTTATTACATTGCAGACTAAATACCTAATTAGTGATCGTAATATACAGCTTAGATTTTTTTATTTAAATGGATTTTATATATACCAAATATTTATAAATACATTGAACTATATATTAATAAATTTAGTACTACAGTTTTTTGCTCAACTGTTTTTTACTTTTTTTAATCTTTTGTTTATTCTATGGAGTTCACAACATAGCGATGCATATTCATGAACCAAACTTCGAGCAATACAAGATAACTGTACTGGAGGGGAATGGATTTTTGTTTATGTTATTGCAAAAAAAAACAAAAAAAAAACAAGATTGAGTTCAAATGCCCTCAAGTTAGACAAGACCAGGTAAGACCTACTATAATTTTTGTTAGAGATTGACCCAAAAACTTCAACATTAGGTCTTTGTGACAACAATGTTGACAAATACAAACAGAAAAATAAAATAAAATAAATAGGCCTAAATAGAAATAAAAATAACTTCCTTTAGGCGTTGTCTCGACAGAAACAATGTTGATTAATGTCGTTTTTATGGGGAAATAAACCAAATGTAAAAACGTCGCACTAAAGGGTAGATTCATGTAAAAGTCACAAACTGAGCTCCAGGTTGTGATGATCTGATGGTGTTTGTCTCCTCTAGAGAACACAAAGTATCATTACAAAGACCAGTTTCCTTTTGCATTCAGTCGATTCTATCATCGAAGAAGTGTGGAAATATGAGAAAATCTTTATATGTCAACATCATCTCATCATCTGTTTGCATTATTCTGTATTTTGTATTTATTTGTAAACATGTTTTCCTACAATTTAATCTATTATCATATGTCTGTGTTCATGTCACACATTTGTTTGTGAAGTTTGTTCTCTGACAATGGCAGAACAACTTTTTTTCTACGTCACATTTACTTTAAGTTTAAATATTATTACTCAATCTAAATAAATAAATAAATACATATGAAAATAAATTATGCATATAATAAGTAAATAATAAACTACAAAAAAAAAATCAAATTGAATTTACCTTAGATGGAAATATTACTCAGTCTTTCTAATCACCAACAAATGATGAAATGAATAAATAATTTTAATAAAACTAACTACTACATACTACTAATACTACTACTAATACTATTACTACTAATAATAAATGCATATTAAAATATGTAGAAAGTAAAACTAAATGAACTAAAAATAAACAAAATATGCTTGGAAATACAAGATTCTACACAAAAAACACAACAACAAAAAAACACTCTTACCACCTCTTTGGCTCCTCTTGTGTTCGAACACGAAACATCACTGTAGACATGTGCACGTTAACACCAGCACTTTCTGCTGTATGGTAAATATAAAAAAGCTAAATTCAGAATCTAAAATATCTCAAACAAAAACTGTATTCATATAAATTTTCACAGATCAATAATATTTATCATTGATCATGAAGTTCTCCAGGAGCTTTGATCTTCATCTTCTGACCAGGACTGATCCTATACTAACTGGTTATATAAAGGCTTCACGTAATGAGTTTGTGCAAACTTGAGAAAAGTGTGGAATGTCTGAGCTCAATGGATTCAGACACAAACCAACGTCGCCCTCGTGTGGACAGTTCACACACTACAGCACCAGCAGCTGATAAAGACTTTCATTAACAGCAGGTTGTGTTCAAGTTCTAAATGCAAAGATGTCAAATTGTGAATCATTCCTATAATAACATTGTAATTTCTAGTAAAATTTAATTAGTTGCAGCTCCTGAAAAGAGAACTGTTCTGGAGCCACCACTAACTCTCCACCATCTTCTTGCCAAATAATTGAGATTCTACAGTACTTTTTTGCTTACTTATTCAAATTTTATGTATGATGTTTCTGTCGTAAAAGTATTTCTAACTTCTAAATAAATAATCATGATCACTAAAAGTATTTCATTCAACACCAAATTACAAGTCAGTTAATTGGCTCTGTGACAGAAGTCAGTTGGCCTATTTATTTAAAAAATGCTAACATCTTGCTGGCAGGTTCATTTCCTCTTTTAGTTAATTCCTAATGAGGTTTTCACTACCTCAGCCTAAAATGAATCATACTAAAGATCAGGCAGTAAACAGTGAGTGTTGGGGTTTTTTTTTTCTCTGAAAACATGTTAAATACTTTACAAATGAGGAGAATATTTCACCAAAGTGTGTTTATAAAAAGATGTGTTTGTCTGTCAATGCTAACGCTAAAGTCTGACCATTGGAAAATAAACAGCTTCTATGCACAAGGTCAATTGGTGAGTGCAGTTGTCTTGTTTTGGTTTAAAATACTACATCCTGTACATACAACGACTTCCTGTTCAATACTCTTCAATGAGGTTTTCACTACAACAGTTAAAACTAATAAATAATCTTTAGATCAGACAGTTGTGGTGAATGTTACAGAAAACATGTTAAAGACTTTACATTTCAGAGGAATATTTCATCAGAGACACTTCTGTGTTTAAAAGAGACATAATGTGTATAAATGCTAACGCTAACAGGAAATGGTCGTATGTACAGAAGTTAGCATTTTTGAACAATCGTAAGCCAACTGAATTCCGTGCACACAGCTCATGACTTCTCAAGTCAGTGCTCCACAAGTCCAAGTCAAGTCCAAGTCTTTCTACCAAATTGTATTTTTGCAATTCCGTTATTTATTTATTTTTTTAATTTAAAGTTAATTCTGTTAAAACATGTTTAGACATGTTTCAAGTTGTTTCAAGTCACAGAGCTCCAAGTCAAGTCCCAGTCCATTATTTAAAGTTAAGCCTCATAGGGCTGGGCAATATGGGCAAAAATGTATGTTGATTATTACCTTTGATACCTTTGAAATTATTTTTAAAGTGAAAAATCTATAGTCTGCTGACTAGAGAGTAGAAATGTACATTTGCATTGAATACATTAATTTGGTGATGCCTTTGCTAAGTGAAACTAAATAAAACAAAGTTCTACGCAGAAAACAAAATTATATTTGGACTATTACAATGAATAGAAAATGAAAATGATCTTATCATTCTTTTTGTCCATTTCTCTGTAACTGTAGCTACTTCTCATCTGTTTTAAGAGCTCTTTTTACCCAGGGTTACATTATCATATCAATACAATATGGTCAAATTCATAATTTGTCCAGTAAATATCTCGATATTGATATATGTCCAGCCAAAGCCTCAAGTCATTAAAACAATGACTCAAGTCTAACTCGAGTCAAATCACAAACTGTAAGTCCAGTCTTTTGTTTACTTCCACAAGCACTTTATTGATTGAAATAACATCTGTGTAGGCTTATATCAAACTACTAAAGCTGATCAGCCCTGGATTGGTGGCTTGCTTTTCTGTGAACTCAAAATACCTCTATTATTCAGTTCCACGAGAGCAGAGAGACCCCACACACGTAGTCCAACAGCAGAGAACAAGTTACAGGGCTCAAAACGGAGAACTTTCTTCTTAAAACACTTGTAAGGGCAACTTTTTCTGTGCATTATTGAGGCAGTGTTGTGGAGGTGTGTGTGTGGGGGCTTGTGCAGGGCCCGAGGAGGTGGTGGAGCCGGACAGACCCTGGACTAACCCTGGATCTCCTCAAAGACAAAGACTTTAAAGTTTAAACGGCCCTGCAGCGCCTCTGCCCTGCTCCAGAACAAAACAGCAGCTCCACGTTTGGACTGGATCAGAGTCAAACCGCTGTCAAAGAGAAGATGAGATTTGTCAAAATGTGGTCAGATTCAGATTACATGACACTTTGCAAAAGACATAAACAAAATATAGATGATTACAAACGAGTTAGAAAAAAAAAGGCTATAAGAAATGTTAACTTTATTGTCTGCTGCATTTGACCCAGGCTTCAGTGTCTCTAAAGTGCTCCAGGACCAGTTCTTGCTGCAAGCTTGGCCAGACTAAAGCTGGAGGTTTTTAATTAAAATGTCTGTATTGGTTGGCGGGGGACTGGAGTGTGCGCATATTTGATTTGTTTCTCTTTTGTTTGCAATTTCAAAATGCTTTCGAAACACCTGTGTTAAGCCTTCTTCACACTACAGGAGTTTTTTTGGTCTGATTTCAAGCCCAATGTGCCCTTCTACGAGTTCAGGAGGCCCATCCAGGAGAGATTATTTCTAGTTTCTCTCCTTATGTCTGTGCGTCACTGCGACTCTTGTTAAGACTATTTGTCATGGTGAGGTTCACCTGCTGCACCAGCGCGAGGACCTTTACAACAGAAGCAGCTTGTGCATCTGATGGCGGCTCTTAAAATGTAAAAGAAAGAAGAAACATTGCCTCATATCTGTAAATAAATGCTTTGTGCACATAGCCAAAGAGCAAATTCTTTTTTTATAAGCATTACAGACCTCATCTCCAAAGCACCTACTCCTTTGATGATGTGAGAGCACCAACTTTATAGAACATGGCCAACACTGATTGTTTAAACCTTTTTATTTCACGCCACAAGGGTCTCTTGTGACCTTATAAACCTGCTTTAATTCATTGGCGTTTCATCATTCTTGTGTTGTTTCACTTTTATAACCTTGCACATTGCTGCTGGGCTACACAAGTCTGTGTCGTTCTGTTCTTCTGACACATGATGCCACTGTCAGACAAAGAATGTTGTAAATGTCTGTGGCCTCGTCTTATTTTGACACATGTAAACATTGCAAAAACTCCTATGTGCAGCCGGCTTATGGCTCCTGTTTAGGTCAGCAGCTTGACTCAAGTCAGAGTGTTTTACAGTACTCTCAATCGGTTGAGCACAGGCTTCTTTCAGTTCACTAAAGCTTCTGCTGTTGTATGGTTTGTCTTAACAAAATAAGTAAGTTTCTGTTGTATTCCAGAAGACCAGAGCTGCCCACAGGAAACACAGAGACAAACATGCAGACTCCAGACAGAAAGACCAGGCTCATCCAGGAGTCACACCTGCAAAACTTCTTATCCACTTTGCCACTGTGTCAACAGGTTAGTCGCAGAACTATCGCAATCGCAGAAAAAGAACATATCTCTTAGCTTTTATAGCTTCAAAGAGAATCACAGCCAGTATTAACCTCTGCTAACAGGTCAAACTGACCATGGAGCTTAGAGCCTGATATTTCCCTGAACATTGCAGTTTAACTTGAACAGACTATTACACAAAACTCCATCTAAAACACAACTGAAGTTTTGTCTGTTAGATGTTTTTGTTCCCCTCTGAGCCTCAGAAAACTCTGCTTTGAATGTCCCAGAGTGTGGTGTCATAGATAAACTTCTGACATCTTCTGCGCTGTTTTGAAGTTCATAAATCATAGTCTTGTTTGGAGCAGTTCTGCTGCATTAGCATATCAGGCAAAATTGATTTGATTGTTCCCCTGTGTCATGCCCTTTGCAGCCAGTAGATGACCCTCTACTCAATTCCTGATGCGCGAAACAGTGAATCTTGTTAAACGTGTGTGTTTTATTGGTTCTCCGTCAGACAAAATTGCACAGCGTTCAAACCTTTTACTTTAACGACCACAAAACACAAACAAAGCTTTTATTTCTCAGCAGTTTAAATATGTATTTTTGTAACTTATGACAAGAACAAAACAATAGACTACACCACATCTGCAAAGCCTTCTATTGAAACATACTTCTGCTGCTAAAATAATTGAATTCCTTGTATCTCATTGATTGAACTTGGTTTGTGGCTGTAAATTATAGACAAGAGAAGTCGGACTGATTAAATCTGGATTCAGTTTACGGCCGCAGGCTAATAAACAACCCAATGTAAAGAAAATGAATAACACATTTTAACTCAGACAGAAAACAGAAAAACATCGCCTCTGCTCCGGGAAGTTTGCACAAAATAAATATATTCACTGGAAAAATGCTCATCTTAAAACAAGTTAAAAATACTTAAAACTAATCAAGAGAATCTGTCAACAAAACTGTATTTTGTCTTATTTAAGTGTTTTTTTTTAGTCTGAGTTTAGTCCTGATTTAGTCCTGGTCTTGTCCTGATCTTAGTCCCTGTTTAGTCCATCTTTAATCTCCATACTCTAGTCCTGATATAATCCAGTTTTGATCTTGGTTTAATCTAGTTCAAACATTGTCCTGGTTTAGTGCTGTTTCAGAACTGGTCTAGTTCTGGTTAAGTCCAGTTTTAGACCTAGTTTAGTCCAGCTTTAATCCTGATACTGTAGTCCTGGTTTAGTTCAGTTTTAGACCTGGTTTAGTCCTGATACTTTAGTCCTGGTGTAGTTCACTTTCAAACCTGATCTAGTCCTGGTTTAGCCCAGTTTTAGACCTGGTTTAGTCCAGTTTTAGTCCTGATACATTAGCCCTGGGTTAGTCCAGTTTTAGACATTATAGTTCTGCTTTTATCCAGCTTTAGTCTGGTTTATGTTCTGGTTAATCCTAGTCTAGTCCTGGTTTATTCTAGTTTAAATCCTGATACTGTAGTCCTTGTTTTAGTCCACTTTCAGACCTGGTTTAGTTCAGTTTTTTCCCTGATACTTAAGCCCTGTTTTTAGTCAGTATAGTTCTGCTTTTATCCAGCTTTAGTCTGGTTATGTCTTGGTTTAATCCTGGTCTAGTCCCAGTTTAGTATTATAAATCCATCATAATAGCTTTAGTGTTTATGACATAATATATATATATATATATATATTTATTCACATTTGTCCCCTTTTGACTCAACCAGATTGATAAAGAGACCAGAACAAGATGTGTTTTGGAGTGTAGCCACATACAAATACATCTCCTATTGTTTGTGAAGGCTCAAAGGATTAAACCAAGTCAACAGTGATGGAGTTTGTCGTATTTACATTTGCGTTTTTGCACTTCCGGTGGACGGAGCCGGTTTTGCCAAGTTTGTGGTTAGGTAAATGTCCGAAGAGGCGACAGACAGCCGCTCTCCATCTTGTAAAACCCGGAGGAAGCTCAGGGCAGAAGACAAATAGGTCCCAGAGACGCAGGCCCCGCCCCTTTCCTCCTGGTGGCTGCAGTGGTGCGTCCTGGGAGATGTAGTCTTACCCCAAACAGACGCGCGGTCATCATTCACTGCACAAACAGCTCTGTCCACGACACTCCATGGATCCGGTGTAAAGACAGTGATGCATGAAGCTGTGAGGAGAGAGCCGGGCACATTGAGAGCTCCTGCTGGAGGCTTTTTAATGCAATAATAACAAAAACAACAACAAACATAATATTAATAACAATAGCTTTTTTTGTCGAAATGTACTTGCAAAATGGGCAGCTTTGCATTATGATAAGAAACCCTAAACAGCGTAAGTCTTTTTGGTTAAATCTACAGCCTATCAGCCATGATTCTATTAATTTTGCTCAAAAGATTGTGTTTATGTTTTATAGTGATGTCATATACTGTAGTACACTCGCACTTATTATTTTTTGTTGAAGTTACAAATATTGCAAATACACGCACGGAAGAACATTTTTTCATTTTATTAGTTTAAGAAACCCACAATATTCCTGCTGCTAATATAAGATTAAAAAAAACCTTGTAAGATCTTGTGAGCTGGACAAAATGATGGAACCAGTTGCCTGGAATCTAGAGCCCAGGCTTCAGCAAATTGTGAAGAGTGGTCTGGTCACCACTCCCTTCGTCTGCGTTTAGATTAACTCTACAACGTACCGGACAACCAGATTAGTTTATTTGCGTGATGCAGATGAAACAATGGAGCTGCTTATTCGCTCATTGATTCTGCAGAAAACTACGATGTTTTTGGCCATACCTGCTTGTCAAAGCCTGACCCATCAGATCTCAGAAGCTAAGCAAGATTACGCATGGGCTGTATATATCCACTTCAGTAACTCAGTAGTGTAATCATACTTAAAAATTTGAAATATACTAGACAATCTGGTAACTCAAGTTACTCAATAATCATGTTTATTCTGTTAAAAACGACACTTCAGACCAAAAACACTAAAACTGTTGTTGCTAAAGGTAAATAAATTTGAGAACGTGTGGACGTCATTTCACAAAACCATAACAGTGTAAATGTAAATGTGTTTATATGTCTTAACAATGTGGAACTACAGTAGTACTCAGTACATTTTGAGAGTATTATACGTATGCATTTTCTTCTGTATAGTATATTGTATCATTTAAAGTACTTCAACACTGAAGGCCTGGTAGTTGGATGAAACCGCTGGAACAAATTAAGTAGCAGATTTTTTTTTTCAGTTCCACATGATCATTCATGCGCCAACTGAAATAAAAATAGGGGGACAGAGGCCAGACATAAATAGTTTTTATAATATAATGACCACTAACGGATTAAGCGGTAGAAAAATGATATGAATGTAGGTAATGCAACCAGTCCCAGGGCCTGGTCTGACACTCGTGGTGTAGGCTCAAGCTTGGAGCATCACAGCTGAACCAAACAGTGTCCACCAAACTGCCACCAGAGAGTGGGCTGAAATTCACAAACTGAATAGGCCGATGTTTGCACCACTAATATTCAGACCTGACCTGTGTAGTGATAGGAGAAGAGCTGTCCAGTGCTATAATACTGGACACTCTTCTGATCATTGACAGAGTTCCCAGAGTCAAAGGACAATAGGAACCTGTTCTACTTTCATAAGCTGTTAGTCTAAGGCCCAAACACTGTCTTACTTTACAGTGTTTGGGCAGTATATTCATCTAAAGAAGCTACATACACCAAATATTACAACATATACCTGGGCAAACTGCGGCACATTTTTGAGACTATGTATTACTCGTCATATTTCTTTTATTTGATGTGTCACTGCTTGTTTTTTTTTGTGATCAAGTTTTTATTGAGGTGTTGACAATCATGCATGCAAACAAAGTGTAAAGCATGTATGCTACACTTTTTTTTTTTTCTTCCCATATTCCCACAACCCCCACCCCCCCTTATCCCCTCATCCCCCTCCCCTTTTCAGGACATGTACAAGAAGTATATAAAGAAAAATAATTACATTTGGATAATAATAATTAAATAATATTACAGTTTAGGAACATCAACCAGCACATAAAAAATGAGCATAAAAAATAATAACAATACAAAAAAAAAAAAAAAATATATAATATATATATATATATAAAAAAAAAAAAAATACTAATAATAATTAAAAAAAAAATAATAATAAAAATAAATAAAATAAAATAATAATAGTAATAATAATAATAATAATAATAATATAATAATAATAATAATAATAATAGAAATTAAAATAAAACAATAGTCTCCTGGTTTAAAACGGTCTTGCAAATTTCCTCCGTCTAATGACATCAGCAGAAATTGCAATGTACATATTCATTATGTACAGTACACATAAAGATTGCATAATAAATTACATATCATTATGTACACAAAGTAAAACAGTTAGGATGGACATACATTAAAATGTTATTTCACAGTATGATAACCTTAATTGTAAGCTATGATACACGTCATAATTTATCGAGCAGATTGGACCAGCATAAAACATTTGCATTTTTTGCCCCATGCATCCGAGCAGCAGAAAGCTCCGATTGTATGATTTGTGATAGGATAGTAGCCATTCTCTATCAGTCAGAGGTTGAGCTGTTTTCAACGGCAGATTATCATTTTTTTTGCAGCTGTTAAGCCAGCCAGTAATATTCGACGATCATTAATTGATATCTTTAATGCAGAAGTGTCATCCAGCAAAAGCAATCTCTGAGTGCAGGGTATGGCTCTTCCAATAATTTAGAGAGTGTTTTGGAAACATTTTTCCAAAGTAAAACTACTTCAGGGCATTCCCACATCATGTGTAGGAAAGTACCAATTGTGTTATCCTTACAGAAGTCACAATATGGATTTCTTTAGTTTCATTGATGTAACCGTCTTGGGTATAGATATGATCTGTGGATAATATTATAATGAATCATTTGATGATTAGGGTTTCTTGATGATAGTAAAACATTAGACCAAATGTGTTTCCAATCCCACTCAGAGTGGTCACTTAGCTCTGTTCCCAAAGCTGTTCTATGGTTAATTTCTTTTTTGAATAATTTAATATTAATTTGTATAACTCAGAGACAATACCGGAGCTTTTGCTTTACTCAGGATCATATGAAAAGGGTGTTTTTTAGCATACATCCCCACGGAACCCCATGTGAGCGCATTGCATTACGCAACTGTAAATAGAAAAAAAAGGATGTACCTGGTAAGTTATAACATTCTTGTAAATCACGGAACTCTCTTAACCCATCCTGCCCTATTATATTACTGAGGTTAAGAACCCCTTTGTGCTCCCATGGTATAAAAGAGATTGGCTTTTTGTCAATTAGTAGTAAATGATTATGAAAGATAGGAGTCTCAAGGAAATATTGGCTCTCTTTCCCCATGACATTATTAATTTTGTTCCATACAGATACAACATATGCAATGATGGGACCATATTGTTTTTGACAGTTTTGTATGGCCATTTAGAATGCAAAAGAGTGGGCATGGTATAAGGTTTAATTAATTGTTCCTCAATTGGCAGCCATGCTGCTGATTTCCCCGGTTTAAACCATGTAGTGAGTGATCTTAATGCAAAGCACCATGAATACCATTCAAAATTTGGAAGGCCCACGCCCCCTGAGGGTCTTAATCTGTATAAAGTTAGAGCTTTAATCCTGGCTTTTTCTTATTCCATAAAAAGCATTGATAAGAGAGTGTATTTTTTTAAAGTAACTTTGTGGTGGTGGTAAGGGTATCATAGCGCTCAGGAAGTTTATGCGTGGTAGTAGATTCATTTTAATTACAGACAAGCGGGGCCTGAAATGACATGGGGAGGGTTGCCATTTGTTAAGATCACTTTCTACAGTGAGCAGCAGGTTTTTGTAGTTGATTTCAAGCATAGTTTCAAGGGAGGAATTGACAATGACTCCTAGGTATTTAAACTTGAAACTATTGGAATATTATAATCGTCCAGTCTTATTGGGCCTAAGGGCATCAATGCAGACTTTCCCCAATTCACTCTGTATCCAGAGAGTTTTCCAAATAATTTGAAGATTTTGAGAGATAAGAGAGAGACTCTGATGGATTGCTTGTATAAATTAAAATATCATCTGCATACAGATCGATATAATGATGTGTATTATATACTGTAATAGGTTTAATTTTTTCTGACTGCCTAATCAGTTGCGCAATGGGTTCCAAAGATAAACAAAATAGGATGGGGACAGCGGACAGCCCTGGCGAGAAGAGCGAGACACTGTAAACCTAGCAGAGCACATACGGCCTGTTAACACCACTGCCGTTGGATTGGCATACAATGTTTTATCATATTTACAAAACCAGACGGAAAACCCATATAATCAAGCACATCCCACAGATAGTCCCATTCCAGCCGGTCAAAAGCCTTTTCGGCATCAAGAGATAAAATAATATTCTGGCTAGTAATTGATCAGACGAATCTATTATGTGGAGCAGACGTCGAATATTATCAGCAGCTAGCCTTGATTTAATGAAGCCAGTTTGATCATAATGTATAAGTTGAGTCATATGTTGTTCTAATCTATTTGCAAGAACTCTTGCAAATATTTTGAGCTCTGTGTTGAGAAGGCTAGAGGCCGGTAGGAGGAGCAATCCGTTGGGGGCTTGTCCTTCTAAGTAAAAGCGATATGATAGCCACATTAGCACTGTCATTAAAAGAACCTTTATAAATAGAGTAATTGATCATATCTAAAAGAAGAGGGCCAAGCTGGGACCAGAAAGCGATATATAACTCTGGTGGCATGCCATCTATCCCGGGGATTTACCCTTATTCATAGAGTTAATAGCTTTACTTAATTCGTCAAGAGTTACTGGTGCTACTAAGGCGTTAACAGCTTCTGGTTGTAGTTTGGGTAAGGTAATCGAGTTTAAGAAATTGCTGCAACTTTGCTTGTTGTATGTTCCTTCTGATTTATATAATTTGCTGTAGAAGAGTTTAAATGTTTCATTGATTTCCTTAGGATCTGAGGTGATAGTCCCTCCTTCGGTTGCTATGGCAGGGATATTAGCCAGCTGGTCATTATTTCGAATTTTATAAGCCAAAATCGACTGGGTCTGGCACTGTGTAAGTAGTGTTTTTGGCGAACACGGTGTATTTGAAATTCAGCTTCCTGCCTTAACAGTGCGCCTAATTCTTCGCATTTTTCTTGACGTAATTGTGTCACTGCTTGTTGTCCTAATGATCAAAGCAGTAGATCAAAAAGCCTGTTTAACATACTGTAAGTGTGCTTGCATAATGACTATTTTGTGGCACCAAAGACAGCGGCCCGGCCCTCCACGACTTGTCCAGGCTAGAAAATGTCCCTCTAGAAAAAAAAAATTGCCCAGCTCTGCTTTAGTGTTAGACTGAAAAAGAGGATTTCTTAATATGCAATAATATGTAACACAAACCAAGTGACCTATTATGTAAAATCCACTTTTCTGTGTTTTAATCATGTTTTCACAGTGTCTCTCATTACTCACAGTTGTATTTGGATTGATTCATGCATGTTAATCTTGTCTTGCAGGTGATGCTCAACTCCACAGAAAATCCCAGTTTTCTCTTACCACCCCACCCACTGGTCAGTATTTACTCTGAATTATTCATGATAATTTTTCATTTTTTTACTTAATACACGGAAAACACAATATTCTAAAGCAGGGTGGGCAATTATTTTTCCCCGAGGTCATATTCGAATCCAGACTATAGTGGCAAAGGGCCGGTCCACATTCACTGGCATGAGAAATCCTCATTCTTGCAAGCACATTCTAAAATATAGATATATTTATGTATTTTTGTGTAAATGTATTGTGTATATGAAGAATACAAGTGCAAACAATAGACTGCAGAAAAAAAAAATGTCTAGATTTGCTAAAATGCTTGAAACATAGATTGTTATCTTTTTTTTTTTTCTGCTTAAGATGTTTTGGCTTGCTGGACCTGGATGATTTAACTTGTTTTGAGGTGTTTCTGTCCTATTTCAATATATTTGCTAATTTTAAAATATCTTGGAAACAGCAATAGTTTTTAACATTTTTATTCTAATCATTTTTTCCCCATAAAACAACTTATTTCTACATAAAAACATTGTAATAACATTTTTCTTATATATTTGTGAGTAAACTACAACAGACAGCAATATTTATTTATTTTCCTTTTCACCTGCAGTGTCTTGCTTTAAAGTGTCTCGCTTTAAAAAACTATAAAGCACATTCTGCATTACGTCTCTAAAACAGAAGAATCCACCGACACACCGAAGCTGAAGTAGACAAGTTTATTAATGATAATAATGAGATGATGAGGTTGATGATAATATTAATAATTAGTCATAATTATAATAACGTTAATGTCATAATAAATAGAACTCTCATCTGAAGCACAGAAAGAGAAGCATTACAGAAAGAGAGAAACCAAAACAGATTACAGAGGAAAGGGGCGGGACTAGAGACACTTTTTTTCAATATATCCATTTACTTTTTAACATTTTTAAACTTTATTTAACTGGAACATTTACAAAAGAGAAAGAGATAGACTTTAAAAAATCCTTATAAATAAATTTTGTCATCGTTTTTAGAACAAAATACAAGATTTTGGGGGTTTCATCTATTTTCCCCCGTGTTTAAGGACAAGAGAGTTAAGAGCGATAGAGAGAGAGATATATACAGAAGAGCTGGAGTACAAAAGGGGACTCACTTACAGGATGGGAGGGGCCGGGGAGGGCTCTACACTGCTAAAACTATTACACCGAGTTAAACTTACTTGAATTAGTTGAGTTGTTTTGACTAGTTACACTCGTGGTACTTGAAGCCATCTGTAGTTTCATTTAGAGACAGATATATGCATGTTTTAGTCATCCTTTGGTCGAATCATCTTTTAAAACAGCCTTATTTAGCATTTAGCATTGTTAGCATTAGCTTGAGCATTGTTTTTGGACAAAATTTAGTCTCATATTAAAACATTTCGAGCTGGACACTAAATATTTTCTTAGAGAATCAATTGCTGTAACTTTTGGAGTATTGTTTTGCCAATTTTAAGGACACTGAAAAAATAATTGAATAATAATTTTCCTAATTTTTTAATTAAATGTATTGCACACAATACATTTAATTCAATTCAGCTATTTTTTATGTAAAGTTTAATTAAATACAAATTTTACTTCCAAACCAAAAATATATTGATTATACTTTATAATAATTAGTAATCATTATTGATGCATATTCTACTTATACTTTTGAAGCATGTGCAATAAGTAGATCTTTGCATTTACACAATTTTCTGGTGTAGGTATGAAGCAAATAAAATACACACACTTAAATTTCAGGCATTTGGTGTCAATATTAGTCTAATTACATGTGTGGACTTTAATAACAATAAATCTGATTTTAAAAAAAATATGCTACCTTTAGCAAGGGCTAGAATTTTTTTTTTTCAGTGAGTATCATATAAATAAATAATTAAATAATTATGCAAAAGTAAAAAAATATATACATTTTCTAAATGTCTTAAATAACTGCACTGATTTATAATAAATTATCACACTTGTTATTCATGAAAGAGGATTTTTGTGTAGTTTCAACAATCTGCAATTTAGTTGATTTTGTTAAACTAGTTGAATTATTTTAAAAGCAAATTTCAAATAACTAAAATATTGTTTCTGTAACTTTAAGGGGAAAAGTTACAGTGGTTCCAGAGCTTTGGTTCTCAAGTACCACTTGTTGTAATATTTTTCTCCCAGTACCATCAGATCATAACTCAGACAACTATATTAATTTTGAATCCAAAAAGGTTTAAAATTAGGTTATTTCATGTCTGCACTATAAAGGAGGCTTAGTTCAAAAGCATGAATAAATTTTTTCAAAATACACATATCCAAATTGCAGACTGAGTACCACCAGTGGTACTCAAACTGCACTAGAAACACAAAAACACACTTTAAACAATACTTGTATTTTGCTAAACAAATTAATTTTTTTTGAATGTTGTAAAAAATTTTTTCTCAATTTGAATTCAACAATTTTTTTTGGTTAGACACCTGTAACAATACAATGTTGTCAAACACACTGGAATTCAAACAAACAAAAACTCAAAAACCAGGGTTAATAAGATGAATTCAAGTGATTTTAGCTTGTGTAAAAGTTGTTTTTGCAGTGTAGAGGGGCGTGGCTCAGGGGTGAAAGGGGCGGGGCCAGGTCAGAGAGGAGGTCGAGGGGGCGGGACTTAGCTGTGCTCAGGAAGAACAGGTTTATTTAGATTTGAACAAAGGCATCTGACGGGAATCTGACCAGTGTCACAAAAGAACCACAAACCAGACTTACTGTGTCACTAAAAACACAGCAGACCCTGGGTACAAACCCTAATCCTGCTTTTGGTGAGCCCACACTAACAGTCACTGAAATGTACAATGATTCTAAGGCATTTCTAACAGAACAAGTCATAGAGTCACAAAGTATACTTATACTGTATATTTAAATCTAATGAACAAGTATTTTTCAACTATTAGAACTAAATGGGCCAGGATCATTGATAGCTTAGAATTAGATCTCAAACGTTTTTCATCAAGGGCCGCATCCTGAAACCCAATCTAACGTTAGCATTAGGATAAGGCTTAACATTGTTTTTGGACACAAATCTTCTATGGGCCAGTTTGGGCCATTTAGGATTTTAAGAGGCCAAGTGTCATTTTAACTATTTTGAACCTCAAAAAGTTCAGTATTTATGACAACACTAGTCACACATAATACATTTTGCGTTGTGTAATAGATTTTTTGTTCCCTTTTTAAGCTCAAAGTATCAGTTATTCAGTCAGACATTGTCCGGTCTTTGGTGCTTTTGTGAAACTGGCCAATGAAAGAAGGAAGGGTGAGGAAACCCCGCCCCCGCTCCATCCCACCAATAAGGTGCAGGGGGAGTTTTCATTTCGACAAACCCGGAACTCCACCGGACGCAGAAATCAGAAGAAGAAATAACTATACTAGAAGTGAATTTGTGAAAGAATGAACAACCACAGTTTTTTTTTAAGAAACCACTTTGTAAACACATGAACCGAAGCTAACATTGTAAAGGTAAACCTCTCCCTCTCACACCGGGACCGGGGACAGAGATGAGCGCCAACAAGCCACCAAAAGTCAAGCCAAAATGTGCCTCCCCAAAATAATGAATTTAGTGTGTTGAATTTATAGGGCTGCAACTAACTTGAAGATGTTTAAACTTGTTTTTTTTCATGATGTTGAGACATACACCAGGTGTACAGATTTTTAATTTCCAAATTAGTTTCCAGATCGCAATTACGACTTTTAGAAGACAAAGTAGTACTTGATTAAAATAGTCCAGCAATTGTTGCAGCCATGGTTGTCAAAGTATAGAAAATCTGATTTTAATCATTGCTAAAGCTCGTATGAATCTTATTTGAACAAGTATTAAAAAATCGCAAGAGAAAATGTAAGTTTTTCTGAATAGTTTTTTGATCTTTGTCAAAGTGAGTACCTTATTTGACATTAAAAGGACTGCACAATGTTTCAATTGTATAGTATATTATAAAAAAAGTATACTGTGTATTGTAACTAGTGTAATCTGCAGTAATTGAGACTGAGACCTTTGTGAGACAAGAATCCCAAGACCTAAACAAGACCCAGATCACACTGGGCGGGGACATGACTTTTATAGGTTGAAACCGAAACGAGATCAAGGCCGCAGTCCATCGAGACCAAAACCACCTTTGTAATTTTATACAATGATCATTGTCTGCGTGGTCTTGCAGTGCATTGCTTTTTACATATCGCACCTGGGACAAGTCACTGTCCTCCTAGTGCAAGTTTAGCAGAGTGTGGTGACAATGAAATGTGCTCTCCGTGTCCAATACAAGACAGAGTCCATGACCAAGTCTTATCTGCAGATTTGATCAAATCCAAGACAAGACAGCAAGCACACTCGAGACCAAGACACGACCAAGTTCAAATGTGCTTGAGTCCGGGACAAGACACTCTAAAACACCAAGATCTAGCTTGAGTACTACTACATTTATTGTAACATTAGTTGCAGCCCTAAAAATATTCAATTTAACACATTTGGGTATTGTAATTGCAATGTCATTATAAATGCTTGTATACTTACATGTATTGATCTCAGTTCTTGGTAATGGACGTCTCTTTGAATACATTTAGAATTCAAAAGATAGAATTGTTTATCTATGTTTTGGCTTTCTGGATCCCATGAATAACAACTGTTCCAAGGACCTTTCAGTGTCTCCAGAGGGTGATGCATAGACTTTCCATGTCCCTCCACCAAACCCGCTCATTTCGACTTGACCTTAGGTTGCGTTCAGCGCTCGTCTCGCCGCGCGGTCTGTGCCTGACTCTAAGTGCTGCTACTAACATGGAAGACCAGCGAGACCAAGTAGTTCAGGTAATATCTCCACTATCAATATTTATAGAGTTTTTAAAAACATCAAGGAAACAAACCCACAAAGTAAAAACACCCCCAGATATATGCTTTAGCTCGCTCTTAACATTTCTACTTAGGCAACTAGTCAACATTTATAGAAAGAACTTTGGCTCTCCATAGAAACCACCACTTCTACAGTTGTATCTCAAAAAACAAAAATAACAAAAGTTCAAAGAAAGAGCCACACATGAAATCAAATCGAATGCATACGATTCTCGGAGAAAGTCCCCGCGAATGTAACGTCTGTGAGCTGTTATCTTAATACTCTTTTCTGGATAGTACTACACACTATATATTATAACAAATATGATATTTTTCATATATTTTTTAACTAGAAAAGTAACCGTTTGGTGTATGATACTTCACTTCAAATGGCATGTTAATATTTAACAATATGTAACTATACACAGTTGTTCTTTTTTCTTTACAAATCTAAGTATATAAAGAGTATTTGGGTTTCACAAATGTAGCTACGGTCGAAGCATCAGAATGACATCAGAAACAGTTTGTGGGACTCGATGATGCAGCCAGACACAAAGCACCACATGGATTCTTCCGCTGCAGAAAGTAGTCCCTCTGCATACGCTACATCGGCACAAGCAGACACTTTTTCAGGAAAGCTAGTAACAATATTATGGTGAAATAATTGTATTACACCCAAACTGGGCATTAACTTAGAAAATGTTAGAAATTTGCTAGCGCTTTACTTTCTGCTCACAATTTGACACATACCTGTATATATTCCTTTAGATATAGTTATTTTCTTTAACAACAACCAAATCTGTAGAGTAAACTATCTATTCTTTCTAGGTCTACACTGTATTGTTAGCAACAATCGCTAATCTATGTTAAACTAATCCTACTTCCAAGCTGAGCCATTGTCAACAATCTTCTGTTTGAAGGTAGCTAACTAGCTGGTAGCATAATCTTACTGGATATCTTAGCAAAGATACATTTAAATTTACAGTTTTGCACAAAGTAGTGCGTTAGCATTGGTTTTATACCTTCTATGTTTGCACTAAACATTAGCTTCAGAGAGTGTTCTTTTTGTTAGCACTAAACACTAGCCTTTCCTAGCATTCTTTTTGTTAGCACTAAACACTAGCTTCTTCTAGCATTCTTTTAGTTAGCACTAAACATTAGCATCTACTAGCATTTTTTTGTTAGCACTAAACACTAGCATTCCTTTTGTTAGCACTAAATATTAGCTTCTCCTAGTGTCCTTTTTACTAGCACTAAACATTATCTTCTCTTAGCATTCTTTTGTTAACACTAAACATTAGCTTCTACTAGCATTCTTTTTGTACGCCTGTAAACATGATTGCTTCCCTGAAAAAGCGTCATGTTTTAAGAACAGAATAAGATGTGCCGATGTAGCGTACTTATTTTCTGATACAAAAAGAAAAATTCACTGGCCAGTTTGCATTTTTCTCTCTACATGATCAGAAAGAACCGATGGACTTCGATGAATCAGGCGAGTATGATATATTTTTTTGTCTTTTTCGAGGATTAGTTGATAAAATAGCGTAAAGGCAGCCTTATCTTTAAAATGTCAAAAGTCCTGGCAAATGAGCTATAAGAACAATAATTATGAGTCTTCCTAAAAATGTCCCTACCACATGTGACATCAAGTCTGTTTAATTGCAGAGTGCATAGATAATTTCAGTGGACGGACCATTCTTGAAACTGTGGTTCTTCATGTCTCTTCTGCCTCCCAGTTGGAAGTTGGCGTCAAAAACTAAAACTCCGCCCCGCCTTTGTCTTTATTTTTTTTTATCGATATATTTTTTCTCTTTTTACGACGCGCCTGTTTTTTAAAAAAGTAGGCCAAGGCGAATCATTTGTGAGACTCTCCAAAACTAACCTACAGCTACGAAAACGCTAAAGCCTGCATATGATCACTGCATGGGAGGAAACATGGCCGACTTTTTACCCCATAGAGACTTCACAACAGTAAGTTGCCATGATAAATACTCTTTGTAATATATGAGAAGCTGTCTACAGAGATGGACAGAGGTCGCGTGGGTAGGAGCCCTGAATCAGTCTTTTTTTTTTTTTTTTCAACCTGAAATAAATGATCAAGAAGTAGTGTGAGGTGAGTTTTCTGTACAGGATATTAACAGTACCAACTGCGAGTTTGTACATGTCAGGAGCTCTTTCTAGTCTTTCTATAACGCACAAAACTACCACCTCAGCAGTAGTCTACCCTGAACTTTCAAAACAAGTTGTGCTTCACCCAAATTGTCCCGCTGCACTGCCGTTTGGGGGGGAACAGTCCCGTCTCAGGGGCAGTTACTTCCACAATGTGTCCACAGTCCGCCGGACCCAGCGCAGAAGAGACTTTATCAACCCGATGTCAGCGAGCCCTGGAGCGGTGTCAGCAGGAGAGGAGCGGGGAAGAAACACGGAAGGTCCCACAAAAGTTTGGTTGGTGAACAGAAAGTGGGTCAGGTCGATACACATCCACCAAGTCCTGCTGTCTCCTGATCAAAGAGCACTGTGTTTCAAATCATACTTTGGTTCAAGTTAGAAGAAGAGGAAAAAAAAAAAAAATCAACTTTGACACCCACAACACGTTTCGCTAATTAGCAAGTCCTTCCCAGCGACTGTGGGTGAGGAGGCCAAAGTCTTCCTGAAGTCTCCATGTCGGCAGGGGCAAAACTATGGATCTGCTTGGGTTTGTTTGCACAGAGGTGGTCCCGAGGGAAGGGAAGCAGTTCACACAAAACCATGACACGTTCATCATAAACACATGATCACATGTTACAGTACAGTTCAGGGACATACTCGGAGAGGGTCTGCCCTCCCCTCTACTCCCTGACATCACCACAGCCCATAGAATAGATATGTATATATATTTATATACAGAAAATGAATACATATTGGACACCCTAGACATTAAGTACATTCAAAGAACTGAACCAACATTCTTGTTTAAAACACATTACAGTGACTCTCCTGATAAAAAAGAATTAAGGTTTTGCTTCCACCAAAATGTTAAAAACTCCTCAGTGCCGCACACAACAAAACACACAGAAATGGTACATATTCTCAGAATACATTGACAAATAAATCGACATTATCAGCCCTCGTTCTTTGTTACTGCTGGATGGGCACTACCGTTTTCTATAATGTTTTCTCTAGAGATAGTCTGTTTGCCTCAGGCTTGTGTTTTGGTTATGCACCTGCGATGTAGGACAATGGGATTACTGGAGTATAATTCAATTTGTTACATGGACGATGAGGAGTTATTCTCGTGCATAGCGCCGCTTCAGGTAGGTCTTTTTCTAGCGGCACACAGTGACACAAAAGCTTGGGCTCTGGAGTTGGCAGGTGAGTAAAACCGGCGACGTAGTCAGTCTTTTGAGTCTTTTTGTCATGTTTTAGACGCCATTTTCTTAACTAGTCTTACTCAGTCAGTGAGCTCTGCTGGGGCTTGGAGAGGGGCAGAGCGAGGAGAGCTGCCGCCGCGAGTCACCCCCCACTCCCCAACGCTGTAAACCGGACCGACAGGCCCATAGAGACTGGGAAGGGGCGGAGCCCAGTGGTGCTGCCAGCGAGGAGGAAGTGACATCACGACAGTATCCACAAGGGACGCTGCTAACAGTATTCTGCTGCGGCCGCTGACCTCGCACTAACATGGAAGAAGAAGAAGGAAGCGACGCCAGCGGCCACCAGGAAGGAAGGAAGTGAGGAAGGAAGCGAGGAAGGAAGGAAGCGAGGAGGGAGGAAGTACAGCAGAGAGCCTGGGTCAGCCCCTCCCTGCCACCTTTCCTTTGTGTTTGATTCTTTTTTGAATGTGCCTTTGAGAAAAGCGGCCGGGTTAGGGAGAGTGTGCCCTCCTCGTCCTTCCCTTAGATCAGCATCAGAAGGGCCAACTGTTCATCTCCCTTACCAAAAAACATAAAAACAGATTTGTACATATATACTGCTTTATACACACTTTTGACCATGTAAATCACAAAAGTATAGAAAAATAAAATGTTTTATAATAACGCGACACTTTCTCTCTCTGTTCTTTCTCTACTCAGAAGGTGGTCCCAGGTGGAAACTGGCTCACTCCGGTGGGTAAGTTTTGTGGCTGGTTTGAAGCGCGGTGGCGCCTGAATGTCCGCCTCGCCTCGCCTTCCCTCGTCCAGCCTCAGTAGAGGGAGTCTTCTGTGATATTTTCCTAAAGCTAGTTCTCCTCTCGCCCTCGCCGGTTTCATCTGTGATGTCCATCAATACTGAGTACAGCTCCTCCTTTATTTACTGCAACAGGAGAGAAAGAAGAGAGTTACCACACAGACATGGCAACGCAAACACATCTACAGCATCCAGCTACATGCTCACTGTTCACTTTCACCACAATGAGAATCTATGAAACACAAAACAAAACAGAACTGAAGAAACTAGTGTTTACAAGCGGGAATGTCCAAAACAAAATGGATGTTCTTTGTATAATAAAGGTGCAGTATGTAACTTTTCTGCTTCCTGCTTTTGTCTCATGAAGATGTTATCATTTTCTTAGATTTACACTGAAAAAAAAAATCCAATAAGACAAGCAGATAGTGGCAAGAAAAGTTACCTATTGCTCTTAAGTGATAAAGACTGTGCAGTTTTACATAGATTCAAGCTGTATTTAGTTTTTGCAATATGAACCAACATATGAAACAAAGCAGAAAGATGAAATAGCAAAACTGAATTTCAGTGAAGCATTTGTCATTTTTAGAGAAAAACTATTCTACAGAAATGAGACGAGGGTAGATTCTTGTGAGTAGAGGAAACATTTTTTTTTTATCCATCTTCTTCTGCTTCTGGTTGTAGAAACGTCATCCTTAGCTTTTCCTCTTCCGCCGATAAAACAGTCTTCACATTTACATTTAGAATACAAAAACATACAAACACACAGAATGTCTGAACTCCCGAAATCTTCAAAACTTTTCTACATGAACTGTAATCATTTGTTAATGCTAAAAAAAGCAAACGCAGATTTCTGAGTGAGAAACATTTTGGTAGAAAAATAAAATACACAAATGTCAAATTTCTTATTATATTTTCATTATGTTTCAATAAAACACCAGAAAACTCTTTAAATGTGAATGTTTATTGCATTGAAAGGAAAATGTATCTGTAAATTTGTACTAGTTTTCTGTCATATTCATACATTTGGTTGCATTAACACATTTTTACATATTTATAGCAAGGGTAGTTCTGCAGGGCTGGACATGTCTAATACAAGACTTTTTAAGACCTTTTTAAAGGTACAGCATTTGCTCTTGTAACTTTCTGGCAATTCAGAATGTACACTTTCATACATTCTGAATGGAAATCAATATGTTTCATGCTAAAATGTGAAAAAATACAGCTATAGGAACAACTTTTTATGGAAACATATCAGAGGCCAAACAACAGATTTTTATTTTTATTAACCCGTGTTGTACACTGAGTGCGAGTTTGGTGTGAGTTGGGACTCACGTGAGTCTTAGAAATTGCTTAAAACCAATGTGCCCTCGTACACAGGCCTCGGAGAAGTGCGAGAGTGAAAGTCACTTGAAAGTCGTGCGAAAAGAATCGTAAAGACTGTTTTTCCCGGAGGTCTAATGGAAATCCATCTGAATACATGTGGATTTGGACAAATACAGACCACAGTGGACTGTTGTACAAGTCACTCGCACGTGTCTGGATCCAAACTCGCCTCGCAGTCAGTGTATGGGAGGCTTAAGTGCAACAGAGAAATCTAAATGACAAAAATGTTCCATTGTTCGAGTCTAATTTCGGTCAAAAAGTTACACATTGCAGCTTTAAGATCACTAAATAGACTTTAAGTTTGGAATTCACAAAGGTTTTAAGGTTTATTAACTATTTTAAATGGGCAATTCTTTTTGTCCAAGGCTTTTTCTAGACATACTGTATATTTTATCAAGACTAGGAATGATACGTAAACAATATAGCTCAACAAGAGAGGATTTAAAATTAACCAACAAAGAAGTGAATTGAGGATGATCTTTTTTCTAAGAAGCAGAAACCCTGAACAACGTATCGAATGAAAGAAATATAAAATAGTTAGCTTTAGTCACATCCCTTTTCAGTCTACAAACTGATCAACACGGCTTGATTTTAGTGGATTAAGAATGTTTACTGTTTTGTGATAGTTTTGTGCTTTTAACTGTGGTCTGTGCACAGCTGTTCAGTCTCTACATCATAAAATTGTGATGACAAGAAACGCAAAAAAAAAAACATCTTTGAAAGCGTCCTCAATCTGACAGTTTGTGCGGGAGACTTTTTGTACACAGACTCAGGCGAGAGGTGAGGAAGGGGGAGGTGCGCACATGTCAGAGCAAACGTCCCGGGACCCTCGTCATGACAGATGCTGCTTAATTTGCACTGATACCGACTGTGCGTCTCCGAGCTGCTTCCGCCACAAGAAATTAACGGGACGAGAAAAGACGAGGTTCGGTTTTGCGCGTGAGAGGCGCTTCGGAGACTTCTGGAACATTCCGTGTCAAGACTTGAGACTACTATCCGTTTATTCCATGCTTCAGATGGAGAGAGGAGGAGATACAAGAGACACAATATGCACTTTTGTCCGTTGAAGAACAAATATGCATTATGTATTCGTTTTGCATTGTTCTTGACTAATAATGAAACCTTTACTTTGGCAACTGCTTCTCCAGAGCTTACTTTCATTTTATATCTTGTCAAGTCTAATTTTCAACTGAAGATAAGATATAATCCAGTTTTATTTCTGGTGGTATTATTGTAATAATATAATATTTTACTGCAGGTTTGTGCTCAACTTATTGCACGAACAAGAGTTTTAGGCTTTTATAACTATTATCTTGTTTGACTGCATGTTTCTAATCTAAAAATTCTAAGTTGTACTCTGAAATTGTGCTGTCTTTCCATGAAGATAAACAGTAGACGACCGTCCTCTTGACCAAATAATAGTCAGTTATGTGGGCATCCCAGCTCTCTCATTGTAAAGTCACAGATTTGTATTATTTATTTCAACCATGTACAAACTGTGGTACAAAGTAGGTATCTGTCCAACTACTTCTGAGCTCTCACAAATCCGTATAAGCAATTATGTCTTAAGAACTTCTTTTTACAAACAGCAAGTGGACTACCAAAGCTCAGACAATCACAGAGCAGCATGTGGCTTTCTATGAGAACTAAAATGCTTTACATTTGACTGAGAAAGTATACAGCGATTGGCTTTTATTCCAGTGTACTATAATAATGAAAGTTAGGTACCTCACCTTTAATATCGTTTGTATAATGTTACCAAGATACCCCCCAAAAACATTGCAATTTCTGTCTATATTCCCCAGCCATAGTGGATATAAGAAAGCCTAGTTTGCCATTGAAATTCTAATGAACATAATCTAAAGCAGAAAATCTCTGAATGACACTTGTGGTAATTTATGGACACACAAAACAGCATTGGAGCTGTTTTATTTTTTCAAGCAAGCATAAATAAAGCTAAATACCTCTGCAGGTATATTTTTAACAAGGTAACACTGGTATAACATGGGTATCTTGTGCATAATACTGCATGCGTCCACCGCCGTCACATCCCCTGCTGCTGTGTTTCTGTGTAAACTCCATAATCCTCTCTCCATCTCTGTCCCAGGGCGTCCACACTGTTGGGTCCCCTCCTTCTCCTCCATCTATTTATCTATCGCTGAGTCTATCCATCTCCCGCGCCTTCGGTATCATAGCTCAGATTTCACGGGGGATGCACCGCGCAGAAACAGCCGCATTCGGGAGCTCAGCGGGGAGCCCACACAATGCACAGCGCGCAGACGTATAGAATATAAAGGTGAGAAGTAGACGGATATTCACTGCAGGCCCCGAGACGAGCTCCTCTTGCCTGGTGCTTCGGCGGACATATGCGCTTCTCTAAATCAATGCTGGCTCTCAGGAGATTCTGCCGTGTTCGGACAAGAAATATGCTTTTTTCAGTGTAGCTACGCACACATGCTGAATTTACATAAAACCGAGCTGAGGGTATAGTATGCTCACTCAGAACTGGAATTGAGTTTTTATGTCTTTGTTTAAGCACAGAATTTACTGTAAAATTTGTGATCTCAGGTGTGATCCCTTGGCCATTGATGAAGCAATAGAACCAACAATGGACAGGAAAAGAAAGTTTTTAAAACATTTGTTGAAATCCTTAATGATTTTGAGCAAGGGGAGGAGCCTTTTGTACATGTTATAGTGGTGGGGGAAAGCGGAGGGCGGGTTCAGTTTGGAATACAAGCGGGTTTCTTGCAGAGTGCCTTGTACACCGGCTCCAGTCCACTGCGTGTGCGTATTTAAACAAAGCCACACAGATTCATGTGGGTTCTCTGGTCATAGAGTTAATTCAAGGTAAGATCATATCCACAGAGTTCGTTTTCGTACTTCTTCTTGTGAAAACCTCAATGTTCATAATGGGCTTGAATGCTTAAGTTGTTTGTGTGTGTACATGAGTAATCGTCCCCTCCACAAACCGCTTTGGAGCATGGTTTGTTTGCACTCACAGTAGACAAAAGAACGGTGCTTTAGGGGCCATCTGGGTTTGGGCACGATTCAATGTCAAACACAAGGCCAGGGGACTAGATGCGGCCCTCTGCATCATTTTATGCGGCCCTCTTATAAGTTGTGCTTAAATATTGTTTTAGTGCCAGGAGTAATCTGTGTGTCTTAACCTAATGAAATGTTTTGTCTGAAACTTAAAGAGTAAGTAATTTTTCAGACTAATGCAGATGTATATTCAGTAATTGTTCAATACATATACAAAAGTCAAATACAGTATTGTAGTATGTCAAAGTTAATTTTAGTTACAACTGGCCCTTCAAGGACAACCATGTTGCTAATGTGGCCCTAAATTAGCTTGTCACCCAGTGTGAGTGCACGCTAATAGTTAGGACATTGTTGGACAGATTTAAATATCTCATCTGACTTTGTAGTCTGAAATGAGGTACCATACATTTTTATTTAATAAATGAGAAAGACCCCCCACTTGTAATTTGGCCTTTTTCTCAATGGGGACAATAGCACAGTGGATAGGGTTTAGGCGCACAGCAAGAAGGTTGTGGGTTTGACTCCTGCACGGCCTGGGCCTTTCTGTGTGGAGTTTGCATGTTTCTCCCTGTGTCTGGGTAGTTTTCTCCAATGCAGGTTAGGGGACGCTTGGTAGAGGCCAGAGGTTGAGATGCCAGGTCTTTAGGCAACTCGCTTCTGCTGAACTGCCCCAGGGCTGCTGCTATCAGTGAGGAGGTGGGGTTACATAGCAAATGTGTTATAAAAAAGAATGAATGTATAAATGTGTTATGTAAAAAAACATTAATTTATCAATTCATTCATTTAATTCCAACCAGAAAAGCTACTTAGTGCATCTTCAAGTCGTTTGTAGCTACGTAACTGATGTAAACCATGTTGAATTTTTACTTTTGTCACCATAACTGCTTGTGCCGTTTGCCGATGTACAGCGCAAACCAAGACAAAACATGCAAATACAAAATATGTAGGAATAAAAAGCATGTCTTGAAACCACAAACATGCCAGTCTCTTTGCTTCTCTCTGCGTCTGCTTCATGTCGCGAGTGTTTTGAGCTCCCGCTGTCCTCTCCTCTCTTCCCCCAAAAATAAAGAAATAAACTTAAGAATCTTGTTTTTTTTCTTTATTTTTTTTTTACTTCGCCATCTCAAAAGTCCACAAAACCGCGAGGGGCGAGTGAGCGCTTTAGAAGAAATGGCTTCAAACACGACAAGATCTCTCAGAGCAGATCAGAGCACAACACAGCAACCCAATTCCAAACCTTGTGTTCATATAACTTTATTCTGACACTCAAAATCATTTACTTATATATGTCACATTTTTTGACAAGAAAAACCCATGAAGAAGAAGAAAAAAAAAAAAAAAAAAAGCATATACTGTTTACCTATGAATTTAACCCAAAAGACAATTTACATTTTAGAAATTACATAAAGAATTGAAAATGCACAGATAACCCACTTCATATAGGAATACATATAAAACAGTTACTCAGCGATATAATGTGGATGAGTATATACATGTATCATATATTTACAGTTTTTTGCTTAGTTTTCTTTTGTACAAATCTTTTTTTTAGGGTAATTCCCATTGGCGTTCACTTATCAGGGCTTAGCGACAAAGTTACGCGTCATTACGAAGTCGTCTGAGGTCTAGTTGCATATTGTGTAAGCTGGTTATAGACAAAAAGCCAACTAAAATCAGAATTATAATAGTATCTTGAAAAGTTTTTCTTTATTTTTTTTTCTATTCTAAATCCACACTAGAAATCACTAAATACGAAGCACCACACTGAAGTATTTACAAGTTTAAGCCCGAATAAGTGGTCAACCGAATGCAAAAAACGTATTGTGTTTTTAAACTGTAAACTGTTGACAAACCCGTGCAGACTGACGCGACTCTGCCCCGAAGTCCTGGTAAAAACATCACTCAATACAGAGATTATGATTTAGATTGTAGTTTTCCTCTCACATTGGATCAAGGAGGCTATAGAAATCAGGAAGCGAGGCCAGACACCAATGAGATGAAGGAGCATTCTTCCTTCACCTACCTGGGATTCTCTTCTCCAGAGATCACCAGGTGGCAGGAGGCGTGGTCAGTCTGAGCGACCCAGGTCGTATTGGGTTAAGCACGCCTACAGGAAGTAACATCTAATAAACGACACGTCACCATGGTGACCGGTGACGCTTCTGAAGATGGCTCGCAGCTAGCAGCCGAAATATGTCTAAAAGGTAAATACATCTCACTAAAAAGTTGTCTGAACTGAAGAAATAAACTTGGACCACAGAGTCTCAGAAGAAAGCGTAGATTTACAATGAAACGTCAAACACGTACGATAAGCATGTTTTTATGTCTTTTATGTCAATATGTTATGAAAAGCCAAAATGTAAAAGAACAACGCATTTTTATTGATGCCACGCGATGACATTTTCTTTGCTTTAATGGGTGAGTTTAAGCTTCAAGTTACTAAAAGGGTAGTTTAGGACTGGGGCTTGGGGTAGGTTACGATTCATTTGTTACGTTTTTGACATTTCGTTGTATGTCGGTGTTTTTTCCAGAGACTGGGCTGAACTTGGATCATATGACAACCTTTGCAGCCTTGTCTACTATGGATCTTCCTGGACGAATGAGGGATTACATCGATTTCTCTGTCTTGGTTTAGAAATCGTTACACTAACCTTGCAGTCTGTGGGAAGAATCTGCAAGAAATCTATTTTTGCTGTTTTCAGGTCATTAGACAAGCGTTCTTGGAATCTACATAAATGTGTTCACCTTAAATATGGAAGATGAATTGAAAACTACATCACATGGCCTTCTATGACTTAAAAATAATGATGCACCAAGCCAATACTCGGATTGAATACTGGTGCTGATCCATTACATTTTGCTGTATACGTTCCATGATATCAATTCAATTCATTCTTTTGTGCCTTTAATTGGAGGTATTAAAGACTATTTACCAGGTGATGTTGATCCAGATTGTGTCATGTTTGAAATTGTATTTATATACATTTTTGAAATTGTCATTTGCTTGGACTCAGTCTACATAAGCCGTAAGTCTTTTTCTACAGACCAGGTTTATTCTGAGTTTAAAACAACCTAAATATAAATGTGTTTCATTGTATTAGTAATATTTATGTCATTTAACTTGAGTCACATTTTTGTATTATTTTGATACCCAACTACTTATCACTAGATCTTTTAAAATCTTCACTAAAGATAATTTAGATACATGCTATGCTAAAATTACAACTTACCCTAGCATAGCACAAGCTAGCTTTAGTGTTATTTTGTTTTCAAAGCAATGTTTTTACCAGGACCAGGCTAAAGTCGCGCATACGTTAGCTTGAGCTGCATTCATCGTCGTAGTTGTGTTTTCTCTCCCTGGCACACTTTTAAACTCACATTCAAATGCATATATAGAGTGATATTCAGAGCACGGAGGCACACACATTCAAAACAAACCTCTACGTCATTCCGGCCTACGCGCGGCTCGGACCTAGCGCCACCGCCGCGTCTCGTGTAAACGCCATAGTTTGGGTCAGTCTAGAAAACCCCTAATGGTGCATATGTCACTAGCATACAAAAGGAAGAACAATGTTATCCACGTAGGTTTCTTTGAGTTACAATGGGAAAATCGCATTGAGAAAAGACAAAGGACCAAGGCAATTTGAAGTAACAATTCAAACTCCTGTTTTTATTAGTTTTTAAATTACAAACCTAGTTCTTTTTGCTTGTTTCTACAATCTACTTTATCAGGGACACATTCGTTAACTATAAACCTTTTAATGAGTCAGTGCAAGTGTTTAGCTCTGTTAAGGTAGCTAACATGTTAGCTTGATTGTGGCTAATGCTACTTAAACTAACTGCAGCTAAACAAGATTGCCAAGAAAAATAGGTGGAACAGAATAAGGTTCAAGTTTTTACCTATAAATAGTAGACATCGTTGAGTGCCTTAATACCACTAGGATGCTCATCAAACCTAAAATTGACATAGGATTGCTTCATTTTGCCTTGAAGTTTGTCTTTTCTGTCATTGGATTTACACATTGCTTAAACTAACTCTACTTTTTAATATACAACATTAATCTGTATTTTCTTCAACATCTCAACTAAACGTAACTGGCTGTATATGATACTCTTATAAATATGTTACATCTCAGAAAGTTAGCAAAAACGAAATCAATTATAAAACTTCAAAATAAAGTGCACAAACAGATTTTTTTCATCATAGTTTGAGTCCACAAACACCCAGTACATACAAATGAAAGAAGGAAACAATAATACTGGCATAACTTGAGTCAAATAGCTGCGCTGAGATGTAGACAGCTAACAGTTAGCTACACATACTTTTACCTCGAGTTTTGCACAAAGACAAACGCTGCAGTGCTTCTCTATGATAATCTATGTGGAAGTATAGCAAGTTTACTTATATTTATAGTACAGTAGTTGAGTTTTTCCAGTTATTTTGACCTCCGCGTGAACTTAAAATGTCAGAAAGCTGGTTGTGTGTTTGAGTTAGCGTTCCCGTTAGCTTGTCCTGAGGTAAAACATTTGTGCGATGCATTAAAAGATTGGTATAGCGTCAGTGTTCAGACCTCACTTGTGTGTGAGTGTTATTACAGTTGATTTCGTGTTACGGTGGATGGCCGTGTCTTCTGCACAATCGCTTCAAAAACGTGCTGCTTTGTTTTTACTGAATTGTGTTAGAAAAGATGGCAACAAATGTACACTTATGCTGTTTGTACTTCACTTTGATATCAGAAATGTAAAATAGCCTTTATCAGTTTCTAACATAAACATTGTATGGGACAAAGATGTGTTCATACCACGCCAGGTAAAGAGCTTGTCATAAGTTAATAATTCAATGCATTTAAGTTCCTAGCATGTCAAAGCATGTTACTAGCATGATGAAAAGTGTTCATGTTATCGTATAGGTAACACGGGGATGTTTTATTTTGGGTTTTGGCTAAGTTCAATTTTATCTAACAAGAATTGTTAGAAAAACTGCCCATGTTAGGTCTGGGGCTTAGACTAGGTTACCGTTAAGATTTGATTAACATGCTTTACATCTACCATAGAAATTAACCGAAGCAAGAAAAGTGAAAATGCGTTTACATGTTGAACTTTTTGCATTGTGTGGTATAAACATGCAATAGGTTTGGGACAGGTTTACTAACAAAGTCTTGGCACAACGGAGTTAAACAAAAATGACTGAAGTTGAATCAAAAGAAGAATGGACAGGACAGACGATAAATTTTTCTTTAGGTGTAACGGGTAAGTTTAGGGCTGGGGCTTAGGGTAGGTTAAGACTAGGATAAGGACTTCATAAAATATACATATATGATAACACATCTCTGCATTTAACCCATCCTTCAATGCCGCAGAGGCACTTCCTCAGGAGCAGTGAGCTCCACATTGCAACGCTCCGGGACCCATCTCCAGATATTCTTGCTAGGCTTGGTTAGGACTACCGTAGCTGGAGGACATTACCCTAACATGCATGTTTTGTAGGGTTGTAACGGTATACATGGTTGTAGTGAATCGTTTCGGTACAGCACATTCGGTTCGGTGCACGTGTGTACAGTTTCAATACCATTTTTGTGTAAATAAAAGTGATTTTGTGCGACCGAGGCGGAA